>CM055752.1:3774558-4344558 GCA_029465975.1 Dallia pectoralis | reverse complement strand
GAGCGGAGGAGTGATAGTGATGGAGCGGAGGAGGTAGTGATGGAGGAGGTAGGAGGCGGAGGAGGTAGTGATGGAGCGGAGGAGGTAGTGATGGAGCGGAGGAGGTAGTGATGGAGCGGAGGAGGTAGTGATGGAGCGGAGGAGGTAGTGATGGAGCGGAGGAGGTAGTGATGGAGCGGAGGAGGTAGTGATGGAGCGGAGGAGGTAGTGATGGAGCGGAGGAGGTAGTGATGGAGCGGAGGGAGGTAGTGATGGAGCGGAGGAGGTAGTGATGGAGCGGAGGAGGTAGTGATGGAGGCGGAGGAGGTAGTGATGGAGCGGAGGTAGGTGGATCGGAGGAGGTAGTGATGGAGCGGAGGAGGTAGTGATGGAGCGGAGAGGAGGTAGTGATGGAGCGGAGGAGGTAGTGATGGAGCGGAGGAGGTAGTGATGGAGCGGAGGAGGTAGGAGGAGGTAGTGATGGAGCGGAGGAGGTAGTGTGGAGCGGAGTGTATGGAGCGGAGGAGGTAGTGATGAGGTAGTGATGGAGCGGAGGAGGTAGTGATGGAGCGGAGGAGGTAGTGATGGAGCGGAGGAGGTAGTGATGGAGCGGAGGAGGTAGTGATGGAGCGGAGGAGGTAGTGATGGAGCGGAGGAGGTAGTGATGGAGCGGAGGAGGTAGTGATGGAGCGGAGGAGGTAGTGATGGAGCGGAGGAGGTAGTGATGGAGCGGAGGAGGTAGTGATGGAGCGGAGGAGGTAGTGATGGAGCGGAGGAGGTAGTGATGGAGCGGAGGAGGTAGTGATGGAGCGGAGGAGGTAGTGATGGAGCGGAGGAGGTAGTGATGGAGCGGAGGAGGTAGTGATGGAGCGGAGGAGGTAGTGATGGAGCGGAGGAGGTAGTGATGGAGCGGAGGAGGTAGTGATGGAGCGGAGGAGGTAGTGATGGAGCGGAGGAGGTAGTGATGGAGCGGAGGAGGTAGTGATGGAGCGGAGGAGGTAGTGATGGAGCGGAGGAGGTAGTGATGGAGCGGAGGAGGTAGTGATGGAGCGGAGGAGGTAGTGATGGAGCGGAGGAGGTAGTGATGGAGCGGAGGAGGTAGTGATGGAGCGGAGGAGGTAGTGAGGGAGCGGCGGAGGAGGTAGTGATGGAGCGGAGGAGGTAGTGATGGAGCGGAGGAGGTAGTGATGGAGCGGAGGAGGTAGTGATGGAGCGGAGGAGGTAGTGATGGAGCGGAGGAGGTAGTGATGGAGCGGAGGAGGTAGTGATGGAGCGGAGGAGGTAGTGATGGAGCGGAGGAGGTAGTGATGGAGCGGAGGAGGTAGTGATGGAGCGGAGGAGGTAGTGATGGAGCGGAGGAGGTAGTGATGGAGCGGAGGAGGTAGTGATGGAGCGGAGGAGGTAGTGATGGAGCGGAGGAGGTAGTGATGGAGCGGAGGAGGTAGTGATGGATCGGAGGAGGTAGTGATGGATCGGAGGAGGTAGTGATGGATCGGAGGAGGTAGTGATGGATCGGAGGAGGTAGTGATGGATCGGAGGAGGTAGTGATGGAGCGGAGGAGGTAGTGATGGAGCGGAGGAGGTAGTGATGGAGCGGAGGAGGTAGTGATGGAGCGGAGGAGGTAGTGATGGAGCGGAGGAGGTAGTGATGGAGCGGAGGAGGTAGTGATGGAGCGGAGGAGGTAGTGATGGAGCGGAGGAGGTAGTGATGGAGCGGAGGAGGTAGTGATGGAGCGGAGGAGGTAGTGATGGAGCGGAGGAGGTAGTGATGGAGCGGAGGAGGTAGTGATGGAGCGGAGGAGGTAGTGATGGATCGGAGGAGGTAGTGATGGATCGGAGGAGGTAGTGATGGATCGGAGGAGGTAGTGATGGATCGGAGGAGGTAGTGATGGATCGGAGGAGGTAGTGATGGAGCGGAGGAGGTAGTGATGGAGCGGAGGAGGTAGTGATGGAGCGGAGGAGGTAGTGATGGAGCGGAGGAGGTAGTGATGGAGCGGAGGAGGTAGTGATGGAGCGGAGGAGGTAGTGATGGAGCGGAGGAGGTAGTGATGGAGCGGAGGAGGTAGTGATGGAGCGGAGGAGGTAGTGATGGAGCGGAGGAGGTAGTGATGGAGCGGAGGAGGTAGTGATGGAGCGGAGGAGGTAGTGATGGAGCGGAGGAGGTAGTGATGGAGCGGAGGAGGTAGTGATGGAGCGGAGGAGGTAGTGATGGAGCGGAGGAGCGAGATAGATACAGGGTAAGAAACAGGCCGCCAGACAGAGCGCTAACCGGTGTTAGCGAACCTCAGCACAGATGGCATTCTGGTGGTATGAGATGTGATTCTGTTCAGCCCAGAACGGCAGTGGAAACGTTTAGGCATGAGCTGTTAGCATGGGCTGGTAGCATGGGCTGTTAGCGTGGGCTGATAGCGTGGGCTGATAGCATGGGCTGGTAGCATGGGCTGGTAGCATGGGCTGTTAGCGTGGGCTGATAGCATGGACTGATAGCATGGGCTGGTAGCATGGGCTGGTAGCATGGGCTGTTAGCGTGGGCTGATAGCATGGACTGATAGCATGGGCTGGTAGCATGGGGTGATAGTGTGGGCTGATAGCGTGGACTGATAGCGTGGGCTGATAGCGTGGGCTGATAGCGTGGGCTGATAGCGTGGGCTGATAGCGTGGGCTGATAGCGTGGGCTGGTACCATGGGCTGATAGCGTCGGCTGATAGCGTGGGGGAATGGCGCGGGCAAATGTGAGCACGTTCCTGTCAATCCGAGTCTTTCCAGCACAGCCGAGGGGCGGCCAATACATCACACATTCCGGTGTGTGAGCTCGCGGGGACTGCACACCCTCCTATCGTGGAGTCTGACAAACTAGGAAGTGATTTCCGTGAGTGCACAGGCTGACGCTGTGACTACTATAGCTACGGTCTGTTTTGGTCCATTTATATCGGCCGGTGGCCAGAGTGCTTCACTGTGGCTCCTGGCTGGGGTTTCACACCAGTCTTAGTTTTGGATCTCGCCCACTCTGAGATGTGTCACACGCGACACACAGATCTGGAGCCCCAGCTAGCTCGCGGTTTCGGATGCATTTGATGTAGATGCTCCCAGATCACCTTCTGACACCCCGATGGCTTCTGGTTGAAGTTTTCATCCAGTGCAAGAATGAAGTGCTTTTCTTTAGCGAGCAGCGAATACAACTGACAGTTTCACTTTTCCTTCAGGCTACGCTCGAACATTACATCCCTGCCCACTATAACGCTGACAGAAGAAATAAAGTGTGTGACTCCAGACACGAACATACGGGTGATTCGTATCCATAGATGCCTATTGGGTTTGCGTCTCCATTTTGGACTGCTTTGTGTCTTCACACATTTGCCCGGTCATGGTTGACGGGGCTCCTCATGACATCAACATTTTATCGCTGCTGGCAAAATAAAAACGCCCACAGTACAGTGGAGTACATATCTTCTGGGAAGATTTTGTTTTTATTCAACCGAGTTTCCTTGCAGAATCATTGCCGGAGAAATGAGCTGCTCCTGTACTGTTGAACTGGAATAGATATAGTAGCGTTTTAGTTTTAAGCCTATTGCTTTTCTTGCCAGATGGCGTAGCCCAACTGGGACGTTTTTAATGACGATGTGTGGCTGAAATCTGCTTGTGCTGGTCGATTTCCAGGTAAGAAGGTATTGGGAAATAGCGTTTGGGCCGAATTCTGTCAGTAAGATGTGCAGACACAGTCCTATATAGCCTTCAACACCCATATGTCACTGACAGAGTCCAAATGAGGTCAACACCATTTATACATGCGATTGTGTTCAGTGTTAAAGAGATTCTGCTGTATGCAAAACAGTTTCCCCATGAGTGCGTATGCTGTTCTGTGCCACGACACAAATGCCTTGATATGCATGCAAAGCCTTGTTCAAAAAATACTCTGGTTTTGCAGTACAACGGAGAGCTCGCTTGTTCCATTTCAAAGGTTTCATCTAACAAACGGAGGAGTAAAACAGTGTCAAACAGAATATAGAATGCTGTCTTTCTCTTATTCCTCCCCCTAAAACAAAATAGAACGAGCAAGAGAAAAGCGGTAAAAATAAAATAACTTTATGAAATACGCCCAACCCCCCTGGGCATTTACACCGAATCGTGGAAGAAAGGAATGGTGTAGTTTATCAATGGTCAAATTTGAATAGTGGTCAAATATACTATAGATAAAAAACATTTACATCACGAGAGACAAAGACTCAACGGAAGCAGCGTGCCAGTCAACCAGACAGTCAGCCAACCAACCAGTCAGCCAACCAACCAACCAGTCAGCCAACCAACCAACCAACCAGTCAGTCAGTCACTAAGCCAGCCAGACAGTCAGCCAACCAACCAGTCAGTCACTAAGCCAACCAGTAGGTCAGTAAGCCAGCCAACCAACCAGTCAGTCAGTAAGCCAGCCAGCCAGACAGTCAGCCAACCAGCCAACCAACCAGTCAGCCAACCAACCAGTCAGGCACTAAGCCAGCCAGCATGGTGATTATTGGGTCCTAATTGACCTAAAGTCTTACAACCACATAATGAGACGTGCTGTGGATAATCACAGTAGATCCCTGTGTTCCTGTGGTTCCTATCGCTGTACTGACCTGTCAGAATGACGGAGTATTGGTGAGATGGGACATCTTTTACAAGGCTGTAATGATTCTCACACGCCAGCAGGGTTTGGAGAGTCCTGGACTGAGAAGGACGATACATCTGATGAGTAAGACAGGCTGGAACATCTGACAACACCGTGGAAGGTCTCTGTGTGTGTCTCAGTGAACATTCATGTATCTCCTACTTACGATTTGTCTTAATTATTACTGTAAAAAGTAAAAAAGAAAACGGAAAGGTAGCACCTGGTTTTGAAACAAGGACTTATTCGTCTGTAGACAATTATTCCAACACTCAGCAATAGCTCTAACTACTGCAAATGTTTTACGGACATTTTCTAATTTGTTTTACAATGCAGGCAAAAACACTTGCAGGAACATCTGTTGCCAATTGGATGAAAATCTACATACAGATTGATCGTTGCATTTCTGGCACATCACTGCCAGGCTACAAGACACATTGGGAAAACGGTGTCACATTAAATAGATCTGAAAAAGATGTAATCAGAAATATTGTGTTGAGAACACAACTGGACAAACGAAAATACAGAAAGAGGGAGTTTAAACGGAGGAAGAACTGAACAAAAGAAAGGGGACGAGTGGTGGGAGATTGAAACCTTTACTCGTCCTTCTCCCTCGTCTCATCTTCTTGCCTGGGAGACTTTATATTCGTCTTATCTACAGTCGAAAAAGCCAAAGGTCATTGGCGAGAGGAATGGACAACTACAAATAATAGACAACAGCAAATTACTGTGTTATAATAATCAAAAAGGATCGTTTAGATACGCAGCAATACATTCATCACAAACAGTAATAAAGCATTTCAAATATCTGCCACTTGCCTCTTCGACAAACATGTTTGATTAAAAAGGGGTTGTGGCAGATGCCAAAACTGCCATGGTGGGATACTAATGATTATCATCAATGGAAGCCAGTTATTGACCAGGGGAGGAAACATCTGTGTGGGAGGAAACATCTGTGTGGGAGGAAACATCTGTGTGGGAGGAAACATCTGTGTGGGAGGAAACATCTGTGTGGGATGAAACATCTGTGTGGGAGGAAACATCTGTGTGGGAGGAAACATCTGTGTGGGAGGAAACATCTGTGTGGGAGGAAACATCTGTGTGGGAGGAAACATCTGTGTGGGAGGAAACATCTGTGTGGGAGGAAACATCTGTGTGGGAGGAAACATCTGTGTGGGATGAAACATCTGTGTGGGAGGAAACATCTGTGTGGGAGGAAACATCTGTGTGGGAGGAAACATCTGTGTGGGAGGAAACATCTGTGTGGGAGGAAACATCTGTGTGGGAGGAAACATCTGTGTGGGATGAAACATCTGTGTGGGAGGAAACATCTGTGTGGGAGGAAACATCTGTGTGGGAGGAAACATCTGTGTGGGAGGAAACATCTGTGTGGGAGGAAACATCTCCCTCACCACTCGATTATCAGCCCCGTCATGCAAAAGAGAGGATTTAGGATGACCTTTAATTCTGTTCAGGGTCGTCGGGGTCACAGCACATTTCATGGAGGGTGTGTCTGCAGGTTTTTGCTCCTGTCCTGTATGAGATTGATTAGTTGAGGGAAATGAAATACACCAGACCCAACATTACAGACCCAACATTACAGACCCAACAATACAGACCCAACACCAGACCCAACATTACAGACCCATCACCAGACCCAACATTACAGACCCATCACCAGACCCAACATTACAGACCCAACACCAGACCCAACAATAAAAACCCAACACCAGACCCAACATTACAGAACACCAGACCCAACAATAAAGACCCAACACCAGACCCAACATTACAGACCCAACACCAGACCCAACAATAAAGACCCAACACCAGACCCAACATTACAGACCCAACACCAGACCCAACATTACAGACCCAACACCAGACCCAACATTACAGACCCAACATTACAGACCCAACACCAGACCCAACAATAAAGACCCAACACCAGACCCAACATTACAGACCCAACACCAGACCCAACATTACAGACCCAACGACCCTATCTCTTTCGGTTACCATTGTTTTGTTTAAGTTATATTCTCACTTCAATGTTGTACAGTTATTTGATAACTTGCATTCTTTGTGCCAATCATTGTTCGTTACAAAGTGAAAGGGGCATTGTGAGAGGAGAATAGTTAGAGCGTCAAACTGAGGCCACTGTGATGGAAACTCTACAGCCCTCATGCACGCACTCATTTATTTGTACAAAAGGAGCACTGACCAAGATTTGTGTACCTAAATTAACATACTTTTCAGAAGGTCGACATTTTTTGTATAGTACATGTTTTATCCTACTATTTCCGGACAATGGATTTTTTATTTCCATGAGATGTAGGCTGTACGCATCGAGGTTAAAAGAAAAAAAAGGTTTTATGTGTTCCACTTTTCGTGTCATGAATCCAGAACATATGAAGGTGTCACTATTTGATTGAAAAACTCGGTAAAAATGAACATTTCTGCGATTATCTTTTTGTTTTTTACATGCCTGCCTGCAGTGTCGCACTAATTATGTAGCAGCCACCATTAAAAAGATAATGAAAAATGTATATATTAAATAGATAGTTAGATACTTAGGTAGAGAGAGAGAGAGAGAGAGAGAGAGGTTTAGGGTGAGAGAACCTCCTCTGCTCTCCATGTGACTGAACGGATGAGTGGGGACAAATGAGGACGATCTGTGTGTGTGTGTGTATTGGCCTGCATCTGTTTCATGTTTGTGAATTTATCTGCAAAACGGAGGAGGCGCAGAGACAAAGCCATTAACACTGACAGTGTGGAGATCAGAGGTGCTGTGTATCCGAGCTAGACCTCCACTTGACTTGTGGGTTGCCTTTGCTGCCTGCTCAACCGGGCTAATTAAACGTCTATCTCGCTGTCTCCATGTCTCTCGATCTCTCTATCTCTCTATCTTGGTTTGTCTTTCCCACATTCATTATGTATATGTAGATACAGCTCTAAAACAGATTGGATTAAAGATGCCTTTGCCTGTTGTGTGTTATACAACACTATTCATTCAAATCAGATGCACTGTACGTCTTGGAACTCTTCATTGCTCACAGCTACACAGTTACATAATCAATTTACCTCTGTTCCTCCTAAACGTTAAAAACTCATATTAATATATGCCCATAATATGTTGTCGCTTACAGTTGTTTTTGTAGCGTCAGTTTTATTTTACCGTTTACTGTTTCCTGTTACAGACAGCCTTGGGGCGCATGGTCAGGGAGTCGGAACGGAATTTAAATACCTATTACAAATGATTTGTACGCGGCAAATGGAACACTACAATGCCGAGAGTAAAAGTATGTTTCAATGTGCACTCTGTTAGCACTCTGTTAGCACTCTGTTAGCACTCTGTTAGTACTCTGTTAGTACTCTGTAAGTACTCTGTTAGCACTCTGTTAGCACTCTGTTAGCACTCTGTTAGCACTCTGTTAGCACTCTGTTAGCACTCGTTTAGCACTCGGTTAGCACTCGTGTAGCACTCGTGTAGCACTCTTGTTAGCAGCTCGGTTAGCATTGGTTAGCATTGGTTAGCACTCGGTTAGCACTCGGTTAGCACTCGGTTAGCACTCGGTTAGCACTCGGACAGTGTAACCTTTTGAATTGTTTTTACCCTATACTCCCAAAGTCTAGATTTGAAAGGCATTGACTTTCATTCTATGAGGTAAAAGTATGGATTTCCAATACTTTTATTTTGAGTATTTATGTACAAGTTCGCTTCACCACATGTACCTGCGTACACAAATTATATGACAGAACCCACATGACTAACCAGAAACATCTGTTTGGCCTACAGTCTCACTAGTTATTTGACTGAAATAGTACACTAATAACGTGAATTTTACCCTCATAACTGGGCACTGTATTGTCGGAGTTTGCGTCTGTGCAAAAATGCCCCGTTCATACAGTGTGACAGAAGCAAGTTTAATAAAAAAACATTACAACATACATGTAAAAAAATATATAAATGTATGTGGACACGTGCAGCACACATAATGATTAGAAAAATTGCTTTTGATGATTAATCCAAAACCTTTTATATGCGCTAAACCAAAGTGATGAATCATTGGTCTATGTAAAGTGAAAACACCACAGCAGCAGTCTCTGTTATCATATTCTAATCCCATATCTTACTTATATACATAATTTCTCCCAATAGTGAGCATTGATGGCATTAGAATTTACATAAGAAGCAGTGGGCATGACAAGGCAGCCCTATCTGACATCGCACGCACGCACGCACGCACACGCACACGCACACGCACACGCACACACACAGACCTGCTTAATGGAGCAATGTGCATGTTTTTGACAGGTTTTATTTAAAGTGTTTAGTGCGATTTAGTTGCTCTGCCTTTGAAAGAGAAAGAGAACATTGAAAATTAGAATCTAATGCGGCTATTCATCTCAGCACGGCATATAAGTTAATTTCCTGAATAAATTAAAAAAGCTCAGTCAAAATTAACGTAAATTTGAATAAAAACAAAAGGGTGGACTCACAACGCAGTGTTATCGAAGTTATCGAAAAAATATCGTTCTGAAACGGGACTGCTAAAGACATTTTCTCCAATATTAATTTCATAGCGGTTTAACACCAAACGTGTTAAAAATGTCAAGCCATTAGTGCATTCTGTTAATTGTTCTGCCACGTTTTGACTCAACACGGGT
Organism: Dallia pectoralis; assembly: GCA_029465975.1. Lineage (NCBI taxonomy): Eukaryota > Metazoa > Chordata > Actinopteri > Esociformes > Umbridae > Dallia > Dallia pectoralis. The sequence continues at coordinate 4,335,270 of CM055752.1, read as the reverse complement.
AATTAAATCACCACTCTAACAGTGGGTGGGAACAGGGACTTATGAGCGGATGTGGTGACATGCAAATATACACGTACGACCTAACAACCATAATTGGGTTGGGTGGTGGTGGAGAGGCGAGGACCAATCAGGTGGGTAGGTGGGTGAAGATGATTGGCTAATGGGTGGGAGGTGTCGTGGGGGGGGGTGTTAAAGGATATTTGGGTGGAGAGTGGATCAGAGAAAATTGTCTTAACCTTTAGCTGTATCTTTATTTAATATTTCACACTGTCATGTTTCATTCACGTTTTTCGCCGACCTTATAATTTTTGGCAAGCGGAGGGGGGCATAGGGCAGGAAGGCAGAGCGCGTCAGAGGAACAGAGAGTTAATACACATGTTTATTTTCAAGTGGTTTTAACCTTACTGGTGTGATGATCTGCCTGTACAGCTCCTCCATGTCAATGACACAACGCTCAGGTCACTCCCATGGGCCTCTGCACACATCCACACTTATTTGGATCTAGATGGTCGCCACGAACGCTCTCCTCAGCCCCCTGAAAACCCCAATAATTAACTGATCGTAGCACTTATAGTATCGCTGCCTAAGGCGCCAGGTTCGATCAGGTTTACATTTGGTTCCATCAGGTTTACATTTGGTTCGGTCTGGTTTACATTCGGTTCGGTCAGGTTTATAATTCGGTTCGGTCCGGTTTGCATTCGGTTCGGTCCGGTTTACATTCGGTTCGGTCAGGTTTATAATTCGGTTCGGTCCGGTTTACATTCGGTTCGGTCCGGTTTACATTTGGTTCGGTCTGGTTTACATTCGGTTCGGTCAGGTTTATAATTCGGTCCGGTTTACATTCGGTTCGGTCCGGTTTACATTCGGTTCGGTCCGGTTTACATTCGGTTCGGTCAGGTTTACATTCGGTTCGGTCAGGTTTATAATTCGGTTCGGTCCGGTTTACATTTGGTTCGGTCCGGTTTACATTCGGTGTCAGTGTCTAAACAATCCCCCTCATGTGGCTTCACCGCGTTTGGATCCAGGGCCCCAAGGACAGGTAGCGTTCAGAGTGGGTTATTACATTAGGAGGGACTGATTCCATTTCACAGTTCTACAAAAATTGTAGAGAAAATGAAATCCGGACCGACGCCGTGCCCTGGCCGTGAGATAATGCCCTATCATGGCCGCTGTGGCATCTGTAACTCCCCACACTAAAGCAGCAGCTCTTAATCACTCATGCTCTCTACTGAGTTGATGGAGTCAGTGGTCTAATTTGGCAGACTGACTGATCTGAGGGCATCCCTGCTTCCTCCGCAAGGCTTGTTCTTTGATTCAAGAAACTTCACGCCATTCTTTGAGTTCCCCCCCCTCAGAAATCCTTTCATTTCAAAGGAAGGAAGCTGACATGAAGGGTTTATGAAACGAGCTCTTGGTGTGTGATGATCACATCGGGGCGAAATCACACTGTCAGTCAGTTGTCCCACGCTGGTTCTTTTGTCTCCGCGGTCTCTGCTCCGATCTCTAGTATCCGTCTAATTCTCCCCCAACTGTCTTTGATGTCGGGATATCCATTTCCCCGTCTCCCTGTCCAGATGCTGGATACGCTAACCTCTCCTGGGCGTGTGCGACTAGGACAGTGGTGAGGCGGCGTGTGAGTGACAGATTGGACCCACCTGTTCTCACGGAGGGTTCAGGGTTCCTGGGTGCACGGTACAGCTTGGTCCTCAGGTGGACCAGCCAGGCATTCGTCCAGATGCCCGGGAAGCTTCAGACACGCTAAGCAGGAACACACAGATGTGTTAGGGTGTGTTGGTGTGTCCTCATCCTACAGGAACTGCTAATATTGACCTGTCATACATCATGTGAGCCTACAGTGGGGCGGGACTCCGTGACCTTTCTCTTACTAAACCAACGGCCTGCTGGGAAGGGAGGCGGAACTCCCAGTACGACATACCTATACCCGCCTATGTAGCAGCTCAACAGTTGTCTAACTCTGGATACCTGATGTGTACTATTTGTGCGACTAAAAACTCACTTTTGAATAGCTATCCTTTTGAGCACATCCATTTTTTCATTGTTTTCTTTGCTTAACTCAACTGAGATGCTGCAGGGATGTGATTAAAGCAGAGGCCCTGAGTTCGGGTAGAAAGGAGCCAGTTGAGGTGGTTCGGGCATCTTGTACGAATGCCACGTGGGCGCCTCCCTAGAGAGGTGTTCCAGGCACGTCCAGCTGGGAGGAGACCTCGGGGAAGACCCAGGACTAGGTGGAGAGATTATATCTCCACACTGGCCTGGGAACGCCTTGGGATTCCCCAGTCAGAGCTGGCTAATGTTGCCCGGGAAAGGGAAGTTTGGGGTCCCCTGCTAGAGCTGCTACCCCCGCGACCCGACCCCGGATAAGCGGTTGAAGATGAGATGAGAGATGAGACAAGGGAGTAGGGACGAAGACAGTAGTGGCGCACGTTGCAGTATCTGGATGTGTCAAAACGTGTTGCAGGGTTCCATACACAGTACAGCTCTGGTCAAGTGTCAAGTGTATCACCTACAGGAAATTACTTTAATAAGTGAAGAGCACCGATCACTTACAGGAAATGTCTTTAATAAGTGACACACAAACAGAGGCTTGCATTTTGCCCATTTTGCCCCACAGAATTCTGACCATAACCTGAACCTCAGTAACCCTAAAGACTAAACCTAACCTAACCCAAAAGACTAAACCTAACAACTAAACCTAACAGCTAAACCTAACAGCTAAACCTAACAGCTAAACCTAACAGCTAAACCTAACAGCTAAACCTAACAGCTAAACCTAACAGCTAAACCTAACAGCTGAACCTAACAGCTGAACCTAACAACTGAACCTAACAGCTAAACCTAACAGCTAAACCTAACAGCTAAACCTAACAGCTAAACCTAACAGCTAAACCTAACAGCTAAACCTAACAGCTAAACCTAACAACTAAACCTAACAACTAAACCTAACCCTGAAGCCTAACCAAACCCTAACAACGTACGTTTGCTACTGTAATTATTCACAGTTACTCTACCATGTACGTTTTTACATCTAACAGAACGCTGTATAATAGCTTTTTCTCTCGTTGCCACGGTGAAACGACACTATGACTCCGTCACACTGTCAGCGACGTCCTGTGAGGGGAGAATGGGAAGCGTGTCGACGCAGAAATGAGGAAGATTAGAGTGGCTGATTTGTTCCCCACATTCGCTCACATGGGACTTGGCACAGTTGCAACAGGTGCACCATGGGACTCTGTAAACAAACACGTCAATAAACACAAACCGACTAATATCAGGGCCTGTACACAGCTGGGCACCTTTTCTGTTTGTTTACACGTCTGATATATCCGTACAGGTTTGTTCCCTCTCAGGCGCTCGGCAACACAGACCCTCTCTCTTATTGGTTCTCTGCCCGTCTTAAGACACTTCCTTGTTAGTGTTTCAACAGTTCACTGGTGAAACACTATTGTTTTTGTTCCAGTTGGTTATTATTATTAGTGTGATTGGTCTTCGTTTCCCCCGCCCCCTCCGCCCGCACCCGTTGACACCCCTGCTCAACCCACCCCTCTCCCCGTAAATGGTGACTGGTAGGTGGAGCTTGGGGTTCTCCGGCACCCCGGACAAGTGTTGATGTGTTTGTATTGGGCGCTGGCTGACTCATGGAGTCTCAATGAGTTACAGAGAGGCATTTGAAGAACCATGCAACATAATCTGCTGTCAGGCGGGCTACACCGTATCTAACGGCCAACTGGACTCTTCTGATTGATACCTGATTGTTTTGGACCACGCTGTCAGACGATACTTAGAATAAGGCGAAGTAAAATGCATCACTGACTAATACCAACCTCTGATGCGGAACATCGCCCAACCTGTCAGTCATGTATTAAATCCCCACCGCTTTACCCTCCTCATCCATCCGCCCTGTTTTTCCTCGTGTTCCCTTCTCCGTCTTTCCCATAATCCACTCCTCCATGAGTCCTCCCCCAATACATCACTTGTGCAATCAGTAGATGAATCTGACTCGGTCCATTACTCTGACCAACGGGAGTCCTAATTGGAATATCCAATACAACAGCACCGGCCCCCAAGCTATTACCATATGAGGCTTACAATAGATTACGCTGCGTTTCAATTATGTACCGAACGAACTGTCTGCTCGTGGATTGAGTGTGTGTACAGGATGCAAAGATGTGGTTTTACCGTGTGTGTTCAGAGTGCCACAATGTATCACCTTTGACAGCCTCATTGGGAACATGATATGATTCAGTTAGGTCAGGTGTGGTTCCATTGGGTCAGATGGGGTTCTGTTGGGTCAGGATGTGTTCCGTGGGGTCAGGTGTAGTTCAGTTGGGTCAGGTGTGATTCTGTTTGGCCGGGTGTATTCCCGTTGGGTCAGGCGGGGTTCTGTTGGGTCAGATGGGGTTTCAGTGGGTCAGGTGGTGTTCCGTAGGCTCAGGTGTGGTTCTGTGTGTGTGTGTGTGTGTGTGGATGAAGCAGCTTGGTTTGCTGGTTACTCATTGTTATTCAGACGGAGAAATGGAGAAGCTTGGGACGCTCTGCACCTGCAGTCACACAGCCGTCACACACACACACAGCCGTCACACACACACACACACACACACACACATAGCCGTCACACACACACACAGCCGTCACACACACTTGTGTGTCCTGTCACGCTTTCCTGAAACCTGAAACAGCTGCTCACTCATTTAGTTTCCTCTTAGTTGTAACCAAACTTTAGAATGCAATACAAGGTGTCAATTAAACACATAAACTACAGCAAACAAAAAGGGAAATAAATTATAAATGATAAGAGAGATATGGAGAGGGAACTAGTGATGTAGTTGAAGAGCTCAGTTTCCACATGCCATTATTCATCTCCTTGGTGAATAATCTACAGTGTCCGGGCCCGCAGACAATGACAGTGTTGATAAATCATTATTCCATCGCTTCCGACACATCACTGCATAATTTATGTAATGTTCTGTTGTTGCCTTGGCGCCCGTGATAAATAGATTGGAGATTGGAGGAAGGGGGAGTCGATTGGGTGCGGGGGGAGGGAGGTGAAAGGGAAGGTAGGGGAGTTGGTGGGGGAGGAGGTGGAGGTGAGTGGTTCTGACTAACACCTCTGAAGACAGTTGGTAAACAGTTCAGGGAAACACTGTGTGCCTACATTATCCCTGTGTAGTTATGGCTGTTTGTGAGACTGCACCTGCCACGCTGCATTGTCCACACACACGCACGGGGACACACACACACACACACACACACACATAACTGTTTTCCTGTAACCGTAAACCTTATCTGATAAAAAGAATCATAAGAAGTTATCATGCATTTCCTCGTTTTGCTGTGCTTGGATTTCCAGGATAGTAAAACATACACACGGATACACTGATATTGGAGATTTGTAGGAGATTTAGGTGACTTAAACGCGTTATGGTCGTTGATGCCAGACTGGCTGGTTGAAGAATTTAAGAAAGTGCTGATCAACTGGGATTTTCCCGGACAACCAATTTTCGGGTTTATATAGAAGGTACGAACAGCAGTTCTCTGGGCAAAAATAGCCATACTGGATCGAACCGAAATAACCACTGGCTACAACCAAGGTAGGCAGAAGAGCATCTAGCCATGTGGTTTGTCCCTTCAGGAACCACTGTTGGTTATCACCACAGCTGATCGGTAGCACCCAGTCTGCTGACCCCGTCGTCTGCACATAACAATTTGTCCCTTGTCAAAAACGCTCAGTATTTCCTCCTGCCCATTTCTCCTTCATCCAACCCGTAGAGTCGGATAACCGATTGTTCGCTTACCATCTAATGTACTCTGACTTTGACAAGCGCTCTTGTTAGGAGATAATCTGCGTTATTTGTTTCACCTGTGAGCGGTCATAATGTTTGGACCTATCCATGTCTGTCTCTGCAACCGAGCATGCTGGGCCCATGTGTGATTAAATACGTCTCGTGTATTATTCATATAAGTAGGAAAACGTTATTAAACAAACAACATTCATATTCACATTAGAAATGATCTGCCTTCTCAAGCGACGCTAATATTTTTCAATCTCCCAAATTATTCAGCGCCCTCAGTCTGGCTTCTCCGCCTCTGGCCACATCTTAATCTTGTGGAAGTTCACAGAAGAAAATGAGACCATCGTAGGTGTTGATGTTTAATGAGTCTGGTCTGGGCACAGCTATTGTGGTTCTGATGAGTCTGATCTGGGCACAGCTATTGTGGTTCTGTTGAGTCTGATCTGGGCACAGCTATTGTGGTTCTGTTAGGTCTGATCTGGGCACAGCTATTGTGGTTCTGTTAGGTCTGATCTGGGCACAGCTATTGTGGTTCTGTTGAGTCTGATCTGGGCACAGCTATTGTGGTTCTGTTGAGTCTGATCTGGGCACAGCTATTGTGGTTCTGATGAGTCTGATCTGGGCACAGCTCCTGTGGTTTTGATATAGGACATTTGCACTGGTGAACAAAGACCTCTCTTAACAATCAAAATCAGAGTGTTTCATTCCCCAAGTTTGTTTTCTTGACCCGTTTCTGCAACGATTAATGAAACCGCTCTTGGCACATGTTTTCTTAACAGCGGTAGTAGAGTAACATGGAAACGCCAACTTAACGCACAACTAACAAAACGTAATATACACACTGCTTTTGTAATGGCGGGACCATGCTTAACTTGCTTGGAGACGTGTGTACTGTATATTCACCGTGTTATAAATTAGCCCAAACAGCTCTGGATAATAAAACGAACCGGATGTTTGTGCTCTGAAGATATGTTTAATTACGCTCACATTAGTCCGTCACTTAGTCATTCATTCAGTCATTCATTCAGTAAGTCACTCAGTAACGCCAAAAAATATCAACATGTTCAAACAAATCTGTGTTTGTTATTAGTGTCTCTGGCAAATAGAGTGACAAAGAGGTCTAGGTAACACCTCTTCAGTCGGCCTGTGAATGTTTTAGCTAATTTCCCACTCTCCAACTTTATTAATATTATACATTTTTATATTAGGAAGCGCTAAGGCTTTATTGTATCCAATTTTCTGCGGGTTTAAATAAAACATCATTCCACGTTCAAAGCTATTTAAATGTGGTCGTGGAAGTGGTCTATGAGGGTTGTCATTATTCGTTCCACCCACATAGATTTGAAATTCAAATTGGCTTTATTAGCACGTCATGGCTAATCCAATGTTACCAAACCATTGTCACTGCAATTACTCCATTAAATAATCTCTCTCTCTCTCTCTCTCTCTCTCTCTCTCTATCTCTCTCTCTCTCTCTCTCTCTTTCTTTCTCTCTCTCTCTCTCCTCTCTCTGTCTCTCTCTGTCTCTTTCTCTCTCTGTCTCTCTCTCTCTCTCTCTCTCGCTCTCGCTCTCGCTCTCGCTCTCTCTCTCTCTAAAACTCCACTGATATTTAAGTGTTATTCTTTGGCTGACAATAGCCTATTAAGCATCGATATACAGTATGTCTAAAACATTTATTCCATTGACTGCCTTTTCAAAAGGTGTGAGTACGTCGGTTCTGTCCAATTAGAAGCTCACTACTGCACGGTTCTGAATTACATTTGCAAAAATGGGAAATAATAAATTAACTTAAAACCTCAAACAGAGACTCAGAAAGCCAGCTATTTACCGGTGGTCACTAGACATAATGCATAGCTTCGAATAATTTGATTTGGTAAAAAGAGAGGGGGAGAGAAAGAGAAAGATGGGGTAGAAGAAAGAGAGGGAGAGAAAAAGACATGTCCCGGCCGATGTCACACCGTTCCCTGATTCATAACATCCACACCCGTAATTTGACAGAATCACACTCAATTCAAACCGTGATGTACCCGAGCGGAAATGTTGTGAGATCAATATGAGACCAAGCTGGCTCTACTGTTAACTCTGCTGTTAAATCTATTGTAAACTCTATGGTGAACTCTACTGTTAACTCTAGGGTAAACTCTACTGTAAACTCTATGGTGAACTCTACTGTTAACTATAGGGTAAACTCTATTGTAAACTATAGGGTAAACTCTACTGTTAACTATAGGGTAAACTCTATTGTTAACTATAGGGTAAATTCTACTGTTAACTATAGGGTAAACTCTATTGTTAACTATAGGGTAAATTCTACTGTTAACTATAGGGTAAACTCTACTGTTAACTATAGGGTAAACTCTACTGTAAACTCTATGGTAAACTCTACTGTTAACTATAGGGTAAACTCTACTGTTAACTATAGGGTAAACTCTACTGTTAACTATAGGGTAAACTCTACTGTTTACTCCAATGTAACCTCTAATTTTAACTGTACTGTTAACTCAACTGTACAGTCTACTGTAAACTGTACTGTAATCTCTACTGTAAACTCTACTGTTAACTATACTGTAAACCGTACTGTAATCTCTACTGTAAACTCTACTGCTAACTATACTGTAAACTGTACTGTAATCTCTACTGTAAACTCTTCTGTTAACTCTAATGTCTGTAAATGAGCAGGTTTCCTCAGTTAACTGATCTGGTAAAACAACGGCGAAACAAACCAACATGGACAACTTGCTCCTGATCTGTTGGCTCCTTTAAACACACCTCCTCACTAGAGAGGTCCCCATCTGAGACTGCACTAATTGTTTAAATCGTCAGATCCATTCTGTGAGAGGGTCAGATATGGAGGAGAACGAAACACAGAGAACTCTCTGTGCCGTCATTATAGGAGTGTTGTTCAGGGAATGTCAGAGGTTCAAAGTTTTCAATTAAAATATTTCAGTGTTTTAATTATCTAAAGAGCTTAGCGATTTCATACAGGACATTTAGCATAAACGTAGGACTTTAACGGCAAAATGCTAATTGACCACTTAAAACATTGAAGTAAATGACAGGTTTTCTATGTTTAATAAAGGAAGCTCGTTACACCAAGCCAACTATTAGCAAAGCTGTAAGAAAAAGACTACCTGTGTTCTTGGCATTACAGGCTGTGTTCTTGTTATAAAAGGCTGTGTTCTTGACATTATGCTTTAAGATAATAGCTGAGTTGAGCTATTTATTTTATTTGTTGTAACAGAGTGTGGGGTCTGATGAACCAGTGGGTAAGTTGACCTACCCCGTGTATTTAGATCTAGATCAGCTGTACACCCGGAACTGGTACACCGGGCAACGGGCACTGGGCAACGGGCACCAGGGTGGAGTGGCTTATGTAGCCAAAGCACCAGTGAGGGGAGTGATTTGCTAGGTTGGGTTTCTCATTGGAATTATGTTTACTTTTGCACATATGTCTTCAGAGTCAATTTAAAGGTGAGTAAAGAAACGTTGCTCTATTTAACAGCAAAAGACAACCAATCACGTACCTCCCTTCTGTTGCACCTTAGCAATAGAGAAACTCTATATATTTATTTTATATTCAAGATATAATTGATAGCCCATTCAAAGCATTTCGACGTGATAGCATAGCATAACTAAATGAATTCCTTTAACGTCATGTAGCCACAGACCGGCCGCACACGTCGCCAGACGCTCACACCGCACGTCGGCAGAGCTCCGAAATCACCCGTCACCGGCATTCTTCTCCGCTCCTGTCAAACCAGCGAGGCGTTGGTAATCAAAAGTGACACCTGACACATTCCACACGTGGAGCGTCGAGTTCACAGCGTGGCCCTTTTCTCCGGCGCCACTTGTCACAATCTTGCTCCCCCCACTCAGCCTAATCTGGGACGGCCGCTGGATCACATGTGCTCGACCGGAGAGTTATGCATGGTGAAACCCCGTCTCCGGATTAGCTTCACACCGCGAGGACGGGTCGCGAAAACAAGCAGAACAACAACAGAAGCCGTGCCGGTCTTATCTCTCTAGCCAGAGTTCTGGAATGGACTTGAGTTCTGGAATGGACTTGAGTTCTGGAATGGACTTGAGTTCTGGAATGGACTTGTAATGAGCTCCGCTTAAACACGTTAGCGGCGTTCTGGTGAAACGGATTATCACTCATTACTGTACGCCCACGATCTCCCTACGATTTGATTAAAGCACGACCGGTAATACCGTAAAGACGTGAGTCAGGGTGAGTTAGGACTCGAGCTATTGATGTTTAGAAAGGAAATGAGCCGTGGCCTCTATTCTGCTGTTTTAATGTGTCGACCTAGAGGACGATGCAGTGAACGGTCCCTGACCTGTCTCAATGGCTTGCCAAGGACATCCGCTCAATTGCTGGACACAATCCATGGTCCGATAGCCTGCTGACTATTCAGTGGAAACATTACATCGCCTAGATAAGGCGAGATGTGCCCATTAGATTGAGTGTTAATTAACTTACTGTGGAATAGCTATCCACCGGGAGGAACGCATTCTTCAGCCGTATTCCGTGACTGAGCCGACAAGTCCCTTAGCCGCCACAAGGGGTCACTACAGCGCAACTAGGCAAGGAAACCGTATTGAATTACTCACCCCGATAAACTCTGATAGTGCTGAACGCCGACGCTGCAGAACTCAGGGGCGAAATATGTTTACATCTAGTATATAAGTATTCATGAGTACTTGTTACAACTGGGGTTGTGGTTGGGTTCTAAGGGGAAGGTTCTAAGGGTTAGGGTTGGGATTTCGGGGCCATGGTCCTGTTTGGTTAATTAGCGTAGCCAGTTTAGCCAGGAAACCCCAAGTGGCAAATTGGTCAGCCACGCATCAGCTGATGTCAGATTGGTTCTATCACAATATCAGATGCACGCCTGTCTATTTATGTGTCAGGCTACTGTCTGTTATGCTGACAGTCGTCTTAATCCACCCAGCACCCCTGCCTTTGCCTGTTTGGGTTCTGTGTTTCTTTCGTGGAGGCATTGGTCCTGTGCACCTTTTGCTCATTGCCTATCAGCATGGCTACCCATAATGCAATGGGGATGTTATCGTCGCTAATATCGTATTCACGTTCACGTAATGGCACTAAGTTACCCTGGAGGAGCAGAACCTCATGCCAAGGCAATGCATGTGGAATGTCGTGCATACGTGCCGTGCATACGTACTCTAATAAACGGGTAAACAAAGCCGCGGCGCCTTCGGGCTTAACTGCTCGTATTTGGCGAGGCACTCTCCCGTCTCGCCAGTTGACATAGTCATCATGAGCTCAGTTTGAGTGACATTAGAACCAAGGGGACTGTTATCGCGTACGCATAGCGTTTTTTATTGCCGGACACTATTTAATCGGTTAGATTTGCCAATCTGCCAACCAATTGGTCGATCCGCCCTGTTTGTGCGTCACCCTCGGCGGGGGAATTTGGGAAGCCCCGCTTTCTGCCTGTATCTAAAATGTCAAATCGCTGGCGAGTGAATGTATGGGTGCTCAGTTAGGTCGCATTCTGACCAATCGTGCTCAAGCTCCTGCTGGCTCCTGTCCCATTCAACCCCTGGTCACGCTCGTAGCTCAGACCTGTCGGACGTATTTATAAAGAGACGGGGGCGTCTCTGAAGAGCCGGCGGATGGTAGAACATCACCGTGGCGATGCTCTCACCGGGTTGGAGTGGGCGGGAATAACGGCCTTGATCTCCCCCCGGACCTCGGACAACAGCCTTCCATTTACCGTAGGTGTCTCTGGTTAGAGATCCGGCGTATGTAGGACGATTACACTGTTCTTCACAAGAGGGCTTCTACATTGTTCCTCGGAAATGTGTTAGCGTCACACAACATCCAGACCGGCCCGAGGGGCTTGTTGATGCGTCATTCATGGGATTACAACATGCTCCCTGGGGCTCGGGGAAATTGTACTGCCGGGCTGGCGGGCTGGACCGGTACCCACACCCTGTTCTGTTTCCGTCCCCTCTTCTCTTGTCTCGCCGGTTGCCAAGGAACAGTATCAGATGGACGTCAGCCCTTATCTCGTCACACTCCTAATTTCCTGTGGCCTCGCTCTTCCCCTGTGGCAGCTGTTCGCGCGGCGACGGGCGTGTGACGGCGCCTGCTCGGGGGGGCGTCGATGTGCCAACGCGGAAGACGAGAGGGGCAGTAATGACCGGGCGAACGAAACACACCTCACCGTTGCCAATAGGATTGGATGGAGATAATGGCATTATTAAAGCATAAAGACACAGAGACAACAGGCCTTGTGGCGTATTAGCGCAGAGCTCCCGTGTAACCAAACACTACAATCGCCTAGAATTTGGAATAATTCTCCTATTTCTCTGAAGCGTAAAGAAAAGGATGTTTTGTTCTCGTCACAGTTTGCATTTGATTGTCGCCGTCTGTGAAGCTGGTTAACCGAGGCCACTGGAACTACAGTGAAAGTGGGCCGCGCTGCGTCTTCAGTCAGCGGATAGCAAGGACATCCACCCTGTTCAGAGTCAGAGATTGGCTACATTTCACTGCAGCTCTCCGCTCGATGTGTGCGGCGGCGGCCGGCGATAACAACTGAATAATGGGTGTTTCTGCTGTGGAGGGGTCACAGGAGCTGCTGCCATTTCTATAATGAAAGTAATCTACCTGCCAGAGTAACTCGTGTCCACACACGCACGGACGCACACAAACACACACACACACACACACACACGCACAGACACACACTCCTATGAAATGTGGAGTGAATGCAGGAAGTCTTCAGAAGAGGTCATGTACCGATGATATAGCGCCAACTATAAAGTGTGTGGTTTTGATCATAAAGGCAAATTCACTGATAACTGTGCAATATGAGACCTACACCACGGTCATGACATCACCCGTCACAACGTACATTATTTAAAGCAATGAGGGTTTGTGGTATGCTTCCAACATACCCCAGCTATGCTCAGCGATCATACCACTCAGAATACGTATGAAAATAAATGGTGCCTGAGAACAGTTCTTAGTCGTAGTTTATTTCCCACAAACCCCTCCTCCTTGTGTCTTATTGGTTGCATGCACCACAGCCGTCAACCAATCACGATTCAAAGCACCCGGTGTGCGATCAAACGCTATCGGCTACATCCGGAGATCTGCCCACTCTCTCTTCACCGCAGATTAGAGAGTCGTTTCCGAGTGCAAATGTCAATGAAACGGGCTGTGACCAATCGGAAAGAAATTAGAGCATCTGTGACCAATCAGAAAGGAGTAAGAGCGTCTGTGACCAATCAGAAAGGAATTAGAGCGTCGTTGGGTCAACAGTATTCTGAGGTTTGCGCTCAGTAATGCATACTGTTTCCGGTATCGGGTTGTTCGCGTGATGGTAGTGGTCCACTGCCCCCCTCTGTGTGTGTGTGTGTGTGTGTGTGTGTGTGAGTGTGTGTGTGGGTGTGTGTGGTGTGTGTGTAGTGTGTGTGTGTAGGGTGTGTGTGTGTGTAGTGTGTGTGTGGGTGTGTGTGTGTGTAGTGTGTGTGTGTGTGTGTGTGTGTGTGTGGTGTGTGTGTAGTGTGTGTGTGTAGGGTGTGTGTGTGTGTAGTGTGTGTGTGGGTGTGTGTGTGTGTAGTGTGTGTGTGTGGGTGTGTGTGTGTGTAGTGTGTGTGTGTGTGTGTGTGTGTAGTGTGTGTATCTGCGGTGCTGATTAAGATCTATTACACCAGATTAGACATTCAATTAGACATTCACCTCCCTATCACTTGCAATTCCCTCACCTCCTCTCGGCTGCTCCCCTGCTTTCCCCGATAGCAACTTAAAAACCCCTCGTCCCCCCACTTCACTCGTTATCTGAACCACATAAGGGGCCGGGAAACGCATTGCTCATCTTGAGAAAAACGCTTCAGGGGCTAGTTTAAAAAGTCCTTACCGCTAAATACTGTATAGTAGAATAAACACTAGCTAGCCGTCAGAGATTGAATCTTTCTAAGTCCCCGTTTGTCTCGCATTTGTTAAGATTCCAGATATCCCTCTCAGCAGGGGGGGAAATCCCGGGTGGGACAGGAGGGACACGACCCCCCAATCCTGGGAAGAATATGATTTGTCCCACCCAATAATTCACTGTAAACATAACCTGAACCTTTCTCTAAGTTCTCGGTACCCAAAGTAGAGTAAAAACAGGAAGGTCTAGAGCTAACTGCCAGGACCTGACTGATAGGGAAGCCTCTAGTTATCTCTATGCTGGCCTAGAGGTGCCAGTCAGGACCTGACTGATAGGGAAGCCTCTAGTTATCTCTATGTTGGTCTAGAGGTGCCAGTCAGGCCCTGACTGATAGGGAAGCCTCTAGTTATCTCTATGTTGGTCTAGAGCTAACTGCCAGGACCTGACTGATAGGGAAGCCTCTAGTTATCTCTATGTTGGCCTAGAGGTGCCAGTCAGGCCCTGACTGATAGGGAAGCCTCTAGTTATCTCTATGTTGGTCTAGAGCTAACTGCCAGGACCTGACTGATAGGGAAGCCTCTAGTTATCTCTATGTTGGTCTAGAGGTGCCAGTCAGGCCCTGACTGATAGGGAAGCCTCTAGTTATCTCTATGTTGGCCTAGAGGTGCCAGTCAGGCCCTGACTGATAGGGAAGCCTCTAGTTATCTCTATGTTGGCCTAGAGGTGCCAGTCAGGCCCTGACTGATAGGGAAGCCTCTAGTTATCTCTATGTTGGCCTAGAGGTGCCAGTCAGGCCCTGACTGATAGGGAAGCCTCTAGTTATCTCTATGTTGGCCTAGAGGTGCCAGTCAGGACCTGACTGATAGGGAAGCCTCTAGTTATCTCTATGTTGGTCTAGAGCTAACTGCCAGGACCTGACTGATAGGGAAGCCTCTAGTTATCTCTATGTTGGTCTAGAGCTAACTGCCAGGACCTGACTGATAGGGAAGCCTCTAGTTATCTCTATGTTGGTCTAGAGCTAACTGCCAGGACCTGACTGATAGGGAAGCCTCTAGTTATCTCTGTGTTGGCCTAGAGGTGCCAGTCATGGTCTGACAACTGACAGTAAGGTAACTGACATCTCTGCCACCCCACCTATGGCTTTCTGGAGCTCAAGTGGTCACAATGAGTGCGTGTGTGCGTGCGTGCGTGTGCTGCCTGCTTCTGCCAGTTGATATTCCAGTAGTGTGTTGTTGTCCTCTCCAAATCCACTTCCTGGCCATTCGTTTTTTGGCCTAGGGCTTTACCATTGGCACCTCTTCTAGGCCCTGTTCATGCTAGAGAAAGCTGAAATTAATGTCTGCGTGGTTGAGAGTGTGTGTGTGTGTGTGTCTACATGACGAGGTTGAGAGTGTGTGTGTGTGTTTACGTGACACAGAGTGTCCCCACCGTGCAGCGGGGCCGAAAGGAATCCGAGCAATTGCTGCCGTTACTAGCGGAGATGAGAAGCTCGCTGTGATGAAGACACTCCTGTGAGAATGGAATTGAATTATTTCTGTGCAGCTCCACAGGGTTATGGGAGTGTTGTGTGTGTGTGTGTGTGTGTGTGTGTGTGTGTGTGTGTGTGTGTGTGGAGAAGTAAGTAAACAATCAATTGTCAGTAATTTATCAACGGACACACGACAACCTTACTTGAACCAACGGAAGTAGTTGGCTGAAAACGTTGGCAGATAGTTAGTAGTGAAACCCCCCAGACGGACACAACACGTGCCGAGATGGTTCGGGGCTGACGTTCATCTGAACCCGTCTCGAATCTCGTACGACGAACAGGGAACTGCCAAATCATCCCGTGGTCTCCCACGGCGACCAACGTGTAACCGCTTCTCCGAATCATTAGCGACACGCCGGTGCAGAACCAGATGGTACGTGCGCGAGCAAAACACGAGCACATCTACTGTTGTCGCTTCAGATCTTAATGAACCCAGCCGCTATTATACAGTGGAGCTCCTTTGTCCTCTGCTGTTTCCCAGCAATTATTATTGTCATTATTTGGAAGAAAACAGAGTCCATTTCTACCCAGCGTTGTTGGATCTTTCTTATCGCTGATGCCAGCTGGCTACAGAACAAGACATTTCGATCGTCTGCAAAGTCATTCGGGTCCACGGGTCTTTATCTTACCCCAAACTTCTCAGCCTTTCGTTAGCGCCGTAAACCGGCTATATCTTGCTTGGACGCGGCTCCACTTTCACTTCAAAAAGGGTTAGCGCAGGGTGTCGCTCTGAGGTTAGCATGCAAGGCCCAGGTCATGGCGTCCCAGTGTCGCATCTTCGCAAAATGCTAAATAAATAAATCGCTAAATGCGTTCTAATGATGAATTAGCCTTGAAAAATGCTAAACTTAAATTAGCAAACACAACGTGCCATTGGAACACAGTAGGGCCTCTGTACGCCTATGCAGATATTTCATAGAAATATCCCAACTGAATCCCTAATAACATGGTAACATGCACTGGCCTGGAAACAGTTTAACACGTTTGGGAGAAACATTTACCAGTCATTTAACCATATTGGATTTCGTCCAAACCCCCTTGTTACAGCCACCGGGGTAAATAGTTTTCCCTCCGTTTCAAACCAATGTCACGCCGTTGAATTATTCATTATTTAGATTGAAGCGTCTAAAGCCCCGCCCACTATGTTCAGGTTTGATCTCCACTGGTCTTCTGTGGGATTAACGTGATTTTTTTTTACTTCGTATCACCTGAATAATCATAAACATACTCGTATGATTTTCCCGCCCAGAATTGCTACTCTTTTTTTCCTTTCGATTAAACAACTTCTTCTCTCCAGAAGAGTCCTAAACACACACAATGTGTCCGTTTATTTTTCTTAACAAACATGTTCCCCAGACGATAATTATTAATTAATAGTCATTATTTCATACATTCATTAAATAATATTTGCACCCAAAGCCCTTAAAAAATGATTTGACGGCTCAAAGGCAGATTCTAGTAAAAATGCAGTAAATACAGGTAACAAAACAGTAGGCCAATAAGGCCACCAGGCAATCATTCTTCCCACTGTTTGCTATCTTCTGGGAATAAAGAAAATCAGCCAACATTGACAGCTCCACCTTAGAAAATAAGCCTAGTTGTTTATTTGTGTTTTGTGTTTTGCATTGACATTGCCAACCTCCACATGGGATCCGTTCGCCTCGGCTGGTTCACCAGTGAGTTAATTGGACTAATTCCGTAAGACGCGTTATCAGTTCTGAACACGTCTCGGTCGGCATGCCGCCCCGTGGCATTCTGGGCGTTTCTGCTCTCACGTGATTGACGAGTGTTAGTCAAATCGGCTGCACAAGTCTTAGCAACCAGCACACAAACCTGACGCGGACGACACCCTGAGGTGTAAGAAAGCATGGCTATTGGGTCTGGTAAAAAATATTTGCTCGAAAAGAATGAGTCATGACACCATTGTAGCGAATCGTCTGGAAAAACAACACGCTGCGGAGGGCAATGTCCCCATCACTACCCTGGGGTTCGGTCAGAAGATCAGACGGACTGCACACACTGCTATGCTGCGGGCAATCAGCCCAAAGCCCTTCATTAGTTACTTGTGATAACTGAACCACGGCCAGTTCTTATAGCCACTCTGTGTACAGTAATCAGATCCAGCTTCGGTTGAGTGGTTGATGTGAGATTGAAGATAGAATACAGGTTGGCTTTCATCCACATTTCTGTTGTGCCTCATCATTTCCTCAGTGGCCAGCAGAAGGTATAAGATCCTGACATAAACGTGTCTTAACTTCACTCTATTGACATGATCACTTCGTATGCTGTTTCCGGTGTCTATGTGCGGAATAGTGTACATCAGTCATAATTCTCTTCTCTCTCCCCATCTGGGTCAACGCCTTAAGAAAATCCTTCATAAACCTCACAGCTGTTTATATTTCCTGTGGCTGCGTGGCTAATTCCCTTCGTTAGATGACCGTCTCAAATTGAGAGACAACGTCCGCAGTTTATACCGATGCATTTGCGTCACCGGGGGCAACGTGTCATGCGGTCCCAAGTGTGGACACACTGTTCTGTCTGCATATGAACGAGGTCGTCCTCAACCTAACACAACTACACATGTCTCTCTCAGTCGTCTTTGCTAAGAAGGGTACTTTCAAAAGCGGAGGGACTTGTGGTTAACCATGCACAGCCATTAGGTCTCGCAATCCATCCAATCCGGTTGCACATACACATGGTATGATGGCGAATTCCATCCATCCGCCCACGCACACATCACCACACCGACCATGCCGCCCCACCCCCCGTTGATAATTGACCAACAACGGAACATCGTTTCAATCAGATCTTTGTCAGAGCGGATCAGAGTTGTCAAAAGACCAGTTAGCGAAGAGATCAAACTTGTTCTTCCCGTGTAAACGCTGCCTCCAGAATATTAATCAAGATAAAGTGGGCTGGCTGGCAAAGGGGTGCCTCATTGGCCTAGCGATGCAAAGAAAAAAAAGCGTTTGTTCGAGCCGCACGTATATTGATTGTGGCAGAACCGTGGCGCGTCACACTTCAAAGGCTTTCTGTAGTGATTGGCTGTCAGGCGGCCAGGCTGTTAGAGCTCGTACACAACAGAGTGTAGGATGACTCGTGAGGACCCCAAACAGCACTCTACTCTAGTCCTTGTGCAGTGCACTGCTTTGTGCCGTCCTTCTGAAAAAGTAGTGAACTACTTAATGAAAAGGATGAGGTTTGGAACTCCACTTGAAGAGCAGAGTCTCCCACTCAGACAAGATGTCCCAGGTATCATCCCAAACAAACTCTGCTCAGACAAAAGCAGAGTGCATTGTAATTCTCTCAGACACTGTTGTATAATGATGCATTTGCTAGCAAAAAAATATATTTGAATTTGTATTGAAATTGAAAGAATAGACCAATATATATATATATATATACAAATATAAATATATATATATATATACGCTTGAGCCGACTTTGAAGCTAAGCAAGGTTGTTGGCCTGTAATTCCCGTCTGATAGACCATATGCCGCCAGAACACATATTTTGCATGAGATGTCAATTGGGTGTCCCTGTATCCCAACAACTCAATGCCTCCCTCAAGACAAATGTTATTCATGAAATTGTCCCGACTGGGTTCCAGACCCGATCATAGCACTGAGATTGCCCTTGTGAATGTGCTAAATTACCTTTTAATGGCTTCAGACCAAGGTGCTGCATTTATCCTATTGCTTCTTGATCTTAATGCTGCCTTTGATACTATTGATCACTCCCTTCTCTTGAAGAGATTGGAGACCCATGTTGGGCTTTAAGGACACATTCTTGCATGGTTTAGACAGATTTTTCAGACAGATATCAGTTTGTATCTGTGTATGTCCTGTAAAAATCTACGTTAGGTTTTGGTGTTCCTCTAGGCTCAGTTTTGGGACCACTTTTATCTTCACTATACTGCATAATAGGAGGTTAATTTATATGAGCAATATAGGAGACTATTGGGGTGGTTTGAAAAGCTTTCAAACAAGTGCTCTACTTCCATGTCAAATAAGTTCCAACTTGATGCATTCAAGCGTTCTGGTAATTGTGTGAAAATGTGAGGCTGTTATGATAATATTGTCAAGCCTGTAGCGTTCGGGGCTCATTAATCATGAGGGGCATTGTACACTCGATAATAAAAATGGATCAAATAATATGTAATCTAGCTAATTCACACAGCACTCTGCACTGTTCAGTAGTCTCCTACACACATAAGAGGTCAAGGTGTTGGACGGCCGCACAGTCACTGTGGGAGGTGTTCCTGTAAGCTATTGACACTTTGTACCATTGAGCATTGAGGTTTATTTTAAACTGTCATGCCCTCACACACCAGTACACTTTATATGCTGGGGTAGGATGGGCTTTCCTCGCATCCCGTAGACTCAGTCATTGGTTGGTATAATTTTGTTTTCAAAGCCATACAAGGTTTGTTGGCTTCTTATTTGAGTTATTTTATTGATATAAAATGTGGCCTCTGTCTGTCTCGACTCACAAGATGTTGTTTTGCTTACTGTACCAAATGTCAGAACGGATTTTGGGAAGTGCTTTTATGTATTCTGCCCCATCTGCTTGGAACACCATACAAAATCGTCTGAAATTGAAAGGATTTGTCTCTATTGGTGATTCAAATGTTTAATGAAGGACCGGGAGGCAGGATTTGATTTTGAGTCAATGTTTTTAATTAAATTTTTTAGATTATTACTTGTATTAATTGTTTTCTGTTTCGCAACTTTGTGTTACGACTTACTGCTGCCTGTCTTGGCCAGCACGCTCTTGGAAAATAGTTTTGTATCTCATTGAGCCGTTCCTGGTTAAATACAGGATTAATAAATAATTAAATAATTCACTTGAACACTTATGTATTGTTGCCGAATATGTTTAATCTATTTTGTCTATTTCTATAATATAATCACCCTGCATATGATTCCCTGATTCAGTAAAGCACACAAATGCAATCGGAATGTTCAAGGATACACTCATTCTATTACCCATAATTCCCTAGTTTTTATTTACAGTGTGCAGCATATTCTTTTGAATCAGCCGATGTAAGCCATTGATCTCTTGCGATACCCGGAAATGCTATTTTGCTGGCTTCTTGCTGAGGTAGAATGCCAGAAGAGATAGACGACACAAAGATGTATGTAATTAGGAAATTGTTTGTGCTCAAAACACGTAATATGCATTGATCCGTAAGGAACAGTCTAAATGATTTGCTCTGGCATTCACAGTGAATTTGTCTGGGATCGTCATTGGTGGTTGTTTATTCACATGAACAACCGCCTCTACCACATGGTTGGAGCCACAAACTCATAGGTAACTCTGTTATACTCAAGAAGGTCATGGTGATGTATGTGATTAATCTCAAAGCGCCCTCAAGCCGTTCTATTGACCAATAAGTAAGCTCAGAAAAAGGGGGAAATTATCTTAATTAGATGCGCATACAAATAAATTCCTTAATATTAAGAGTTGGCGCTAAAGTAAATGCTAAAGGACACCCACAAGCTCATTTACAAAGTTAAAGTTAAGCACAGAGCAGTGTTGACGTCTGGTAAATGGACAAAAATGGCCAAAGAAAATACAGTAAATATATAAATAAATATAATTTATTTTTGGACACAAAATAAGCGATGCAAAAAATACTTAAAAAACCCCACACGTTTTGGAAAATGTACATGCAGAATAGCCCTAAAGGCACATTAATTGAAATGTCCAATCATTTTCCATCATTCCTTTGAGGACAGACACACACTGACGCTCTTCCAACGTGCAAAATGATCCATGAAAAATGAATCTAACAGAAACGATGTGTTAACTTTGTGCTTACTGGAATTTTTACAGCAAACCAGCGCATTAGATTTCCTGGACGTGTCCTGCCTCCATCCCCCCAGATAGAGATATGGGTGTTAGATTTGGTTATGTGCTGCATGTACATGCAGATTGATTTACAACACCCCCCCTTCACTTCCCTATCTCTCGCCAGGCTTCTGAATTGGATTAGAATTTATGGCCTGACTGGGAGGCACGCTGCAGACTCCATCCCAACGGGAAATAGCGGTGCTTTAGAGTTTCTCCCGGGGTAATGAAATGCCACCGTGCTCGTGAGATCAGGGAAATGGGAGCGCGCCCCTCACCCCTGTGAGACGCTGGTTTCACGTGGAGCACCTCATATGGGGTTAATTCAACTAGCAAATGTCGAACGAGGCCCCACACTGTTCGCCCCTGAATTATTGGTGAACGTTCTGGTGTTTCTGGGGTGGGGGGGGTCACTGAATAGAAACAATATGCCAAACAACCACTGAAACACAAATGCACACGCCATGACACAGATGAGGACACACAAAGGACACACAACGGACACTCAACGGCACGAGCGGTGGAAATGCCAAAATGCTAATGCTAACATTTACCAGCGGATGAGATGCAGCACTGTTCAAACAGAGAGATCCAAGGTCGGGGAGGAGATCACACATTGTCTGGCTGTCTGTCCACCTAACTGCCTGTCTGTCCACCTAACTGCCTGTCTGTCCACCTAACTGCCTGTCTGTCCACCTAACTGGCTGTCTGTCCACCTGAATGCCTCTCTGTCCACCTAACTGGCTGTCTGTCCACCTGAATGCCTCTCTGTCCACCTAACTGGCTGTCTGTCCACCTGAATGCCTCTCTGTCCACCTAACTGGCTGTCTGTCCACCTGAATGCCTCTCTGTCCACCTAACTGGCTGTCTGTCCACCTGAATGCCTCTCTGTCCACCTAACTGGCTGTCTTTCCACCAGCCCAGCTGACTGACAGCATGCATGACCAATGGGCTTTCTGGCTTAATGCTCTACCAGTAATTCTCTCAGGTTCTTTGAAATAAAAAATCATGATGAATCTCATAAAAGCCAACATTAGCAAATTCAATTCTTAACTGCTTATTGCTAGTTACAAATGTTGCTCGTTGGTGACCCACAAGACAGAAGTCTCTGACGTTTCCTTTTGGGTTACATAAATTCTTCGGGTCTAGTCAGTGAGCAATCAGCAATCAACTTCGGTAAATAATGATCACCAGTGCGTAACTAAAAACCTAATTTTGTGACGCCCTCCTAATGCCGGCGGAAAACTGTAGATGTAGAAGATGCCAGTAATTGAATAGTTGCTGTGGTGATCAATGGACCGCAAACTGTAGAGGACGAAAAGACAACATCCCGGGCACGCGGTGAAAATAATCACATTTACCGAAGGGGTTTTTTGTCAACTCAGTCATGTTTATTGATTGCATTGGGCCAACAGCATACGTGCTGGGCGTGGTTGTTTTCACTGCATGCAATTCACAAATTGTCCTCTTTGGGTTTAGACAAATGCCCGGCTAAATGCTATCTTGGATTCATATATCCCCATACGAAAGCAAGTATTTACAACTTGTAAATAAATGTCACATTTCTTTTTCGCAAACCCGTCTTTACCATCCTCTCTTCGTGCCCTCTTTCTTACTGTCTATTTTAAACACTGACTTTCTCTACACATCTTTTCTTCATTTCGCCCATTTTCTCATCCTCTCTGTCTGCCAGTAGTTGTGACAGCGTTATATATATGTATGTAGTATCTGAACAATTTGATTTCCTCCCACTGTATCATCAAGCTCATTCCCAGTTGTGCTGGCTCTCTGGGAAGGGGTCAGGGTTCACGACAAGGACACGGAGGAACAACAGCCTTCGATTTTCCCTTTTCTTCTGCAATACTCTGCTTTGTGGTGTTGTCACCTTTATCCCAGGATTAAGGTAGGTAAACAATCTGTCCAGGTAGGTGAACAATCTGTTTTTTTCAAATCCTGTACAAACGTGTCTAAAATGAAAGGAAAAACCCACACAAAAGGGCTGGACCAGCACAAACTGCCAGAACAGATTTAATGCACAACTCTTTGAGTCTTTAGACTTTAACTTGATTCCAATAGAGATTCCCTCATTAATTGTTCTCAAGATTTGTGTTAGAGAGCGCTGTCTAACACGTAGATACATTCTTCTTGCTCTCTTGATCCAAAATCGGGATCAACTGGACCTGCTGAGACATTTTTTTTTTTCAACATGCCACAAAGCATGATGGGAGGTCAACTGCTTAATTGCACAATGCGGTACACCTGCACGGAAGCACGGCAGTAGTCCGCACATTCCTACAATAATTTATTCATGTTTTCTTCTTTAATTTGTCAGCTGTATGCATGTTATTCCCATATTAAAATAACAGCGGGGGACTTGGTGGAACCGCTTCTACGTGGCGTAGTGCTTCTACATGGTGTGTTGCTGTCACATTCATTGTCGGTTTATCTGCCAAGAGCAGGCAGTTCCCTCATTCAGAGCGCAATAGAACATGGAATCGGTCAGCCTCCTTTCTGCAGTTATTAACACACTTGTAGTGTAGCGAGGGGGAAGTTGTTTCCGTGTCTAACTTATTTTTCAAGCGGATGAGTCGACGTCACACGGTAATATACTTCAGGGGTCTATAATTTCCATTGAAGAGTTGTCGCCGGCGGAATGGAGCTTTCATACGCCTGGGGGAACCGGCACTACGGCGCGATGTGGTCTCGGTCAGGCCCCGGGCCCCCAGGTCACAGTTCTGATGACTCCCTGAGACAGGATAGCTTTCAGGGGGGACAGAGGCTGGGAAATGGAGGGGGGGGTGAGAGGGGTACAGATATACAGCAGAGAGATGGACCAGATGCTGGAGTGAGGAAAAGAGAGGATACAGAAAGAGATGCTGGAGGGCGGTATGTTTTGTTAGTACATTACCCTGAAAGAGATATTGCACATTACCCTGGAAGATATAGTCCTTAACCCTATATAGTACATTACCCTAGAATATATGGTACATTATCTTAAAGCATATAGTACATCATCTTGGGGCATATAGTACATTACCCTAGAATATATAGTACATTATCTTAAAGCATATAGTACATTACCTTAGGGCATATAGTACATTACCTTGGGGCATATAGTACATTATCTTGGGGCATATAGTACATTATCTTGGGCATATAGTACATTACCTTGGGGCATATAGTACATTATCTTAAAGCATATAGTACATTATCTTGGGGCATATAGTACATTACCTTAGGGCATATAGTACATTACCTTAGGGCATATAGTACATTATCTTGGGGCATATAGTACATTACCTTGGGGCATATAGTACATTATCTTAAAGCATATAGTACATTATCTTGGGGCATATAGTACATTACCTTGGGGCATATAGTACATTATCTTGGGGCATATAGTACATTATCTTGGGGCATATAGTACATTATCTTGGGGCATATAGTACATTATCTTGGGGCATATAGTACATTATCTTGGGGCATATAGTACATTACCTTGGGGCATATAGTACATTACCTTGAAGCATATAGTACATTACCTTAAGGCACACTACTTTGAAAGAGGGCTATTAGTAGTTCTTTAAACAGTGTTGGATAAGTGTATCAAGATTCAATTCCTAATTAACTAACTTGACACCATTAAATCTACCGCACAAGGTGTGAATGCTAAATACATAACAGTTTTTTCGTCAGTAGATCTTCAGCGCTCCCCAGCCGGTAGTCAACCCAGACCACTTGGCCAGGTTTTAATATCACGGCCCACTGTCTCTCATGATGGCCTGCAGCTTGTCTGTCTGAAATGCCCTGAGGTGACCTTTTAACTGCTAATTATGGGTCCGGACAGGCTCTGTACCCAGATAGTACAGACCTGCTGTCCATGGAAAAGACTGACAACCTGACAGCAGGACAATAGAGCAGGTCTAGCCCAACAAGCCCACCCTGGCCCAGTCCGGCACAGTGGAGCAGGTCTAGCCCAACTAGCCCACCCTGGCCCAGTCCGGCACAGTGGAGCAGGTCTAGCCAAACTAGCCCAGCCAGACAACCTAATGTTTGGCTTTTATTTAGCCCTGCAGATTCCCCTGGAAATATGAAGCGCTGATAGTTTACAGCTGTGGCACTTGTGTTGCCAGGCAAAAGGACACTCTCATCTCCATCAGCTCAGTGTCACCTCCTTCAGAAGCCTGTCGCCTCCACCAGAACGCTGTCACTCCCTTCAGAATGCCGTCACCTCCTTCACAGATGTGTGAAGGTCCTGAAATCCCAGGGTGTTTTATCAACACAATCGCAAACACACACAGATTTGTTCTCCTGTCCTTGTGGGCACCTGAGACCTGATCGCCCACACGCAACACACCTGGGGTTGTCATGTGGAGGTGTACCGGCTTGTCTTTCCATTAGCGTTCCCTCTCACCATTCTAAGGTGTGAATTAGAAAGCGTAAAGCCTTATCTTAGTAGGGTATAAATAAAACCTCTGGAATAGCTGTGAGGGGGCGTCAGTGGTCACCTCAAAGGCACATTCGTTTTTCAGGTATTTATTTGACATTGAACAATTTGCAGCAGGTAATATGGTGGCCCAGTTAACTTCAATTTGGAGCTAAGATCTTCAGTTGAATATGTTCACTGTTATCAGCCAAATTAACTGAACTGAGCGACTCCGGTATTTCCATTTTTGTTTTTGTTTTTAAGTAAAATTAAATGCCTCCAAAAGACGCATAGCAGGACTGTTTCCTGTTCATTTTTCAGCATTTATAAATAATTCAGCAGTGGCCTATTCAGAGACAGCTAAATGCTTGCTTTGGTCAGTACCATCCTCTGGTCAGTACCATCCTCTGGTCCGTACTATCCTCTGGTCAGTACCATCCTCTGGTCCGTACCATCCTCTGGTCAGTACCATCCTCTGGTCAGTACCATCCTCTGGTCAGTACCATGCTCTGGTCAGCACCATGCTCTGGTCAGTACCATGCTCTGGTCAGTACCATTCTCTGGTCAGTACCATGCTCTGGTCAGTACCATTCTCTGGTCAGTACCATGCTCTGGTCAGTACCATGCTCTGGTCAGTACCATAATTTGGTCAGTACCATCCTTTCGTCAGCACCATGCTCTGGTCAGTACCATGCTCTGGTCAGTACCATAATTTGGTCAGTACCATCCTTTCGTCAGCACCATCCTCTGGTCAGTACCATGCTCTGGTCAGTACCATGCTCTGGTCAGTACCATAATTTGGTCAGTACCATCCTTTCGTCAGTACCATGCCCTGGTCAGTACCATTCTCTGGTCAGTACCATGCTCTGGTCAGTACCATAATTTGGTCAGTACCATCCTTTCGTCAGTACCATGCCCTGGTCAGTACCATTCTCTGGTCAGTACCATGCTCCTGTCAGCAGCAGGGTCGTCTCATGTTTCATGTTAGGGCAGTCAAACCAGTCACACACTTCTCTATCTTAATGCTCGTCAGTGAGTGAGGGAAAAGCGATCAGGGATAAGTGCCCAGGCAAATAACCCCCTGCTGTCACTAGTGAAGTGTTGACAGTTCATCAGTCTGTTTGAGTGTGTGTGTGTGTGTGTGTGTGTGTGTGTGTGTGTGTGTGTGATGCAGCCAATCAGAGGATGGCATGCTAGCCAGTACTTATCAAAGCGCTGAGAGGACTTGGAGAGCTAACAGCACAAAACACTCATGTTCCAACGAAGAGACAAACTCACAGCCTTGCAGACCTACATTACCCTGTCACATGTAGCAACCTCTTCTTCAATCAGTTCTGTAAAAGAGAAAAATCACATTAAACATCTGATATTATTCTTAAAACGATTAGAGGCTGATCATTCTTTTTCTGTTACTATAGGACAGGCTGATGCCATTTGTGGGAAAACCTGACAGAAGTGACACATTTTACAGTAGCTAGCGCAAGCTTACATCTACTGTCTGTATATTTTTGGTATTTTATTTTATGCAAAGATATACGTGATAACTCAACTGGCTAACTGCAATATAAAAATTCTCAGCAGGCTGCTCAGCAGCTAGTGTTTATATATAGTAATATTTAAACATTAGCTAACTAGGGTTAGCACCCACAACTACCAAGCTAACATGGGCTAGTCTCCACTTTGCATTCAGTCGTGTAACTGGCTGCTCTAACTGAACTGGATTTACATAAAATACACAGCAGTCTAAAGAAACACATATAACTATATTGCAAATGTTTCTTACCCGTGATGATGCCATCTAGGTTGATTAATTTTCGGTTTGCTGTGTCTTAAAATTGTTTTAGATTGCCTGCCTGTGATTAGGAAAGAGAAACCCAGCTGTCATTCAAACTTGAGCTCAAGAAAGAGGTGGAGTAGAGGGAACCATTTAATTATTTTCAAAAACCATACCTCGTGCAGCTTTAATAATTGTAAGCGGTTACTGTAATTACAGTGAACCAAATCTGGTTCATATTGTAATTAAATTCTCATTACATTTTGTAATCAACGCATCCAGGATATTTGCCTCAAACTCTGTAATATGTCAATTATGTTTAATTACTCGGATGGCTCACTTGTTCCTATTATGTCTGCTCAGCGCTCCAAAAAGCAGGGTTTCCGAACAAGGGCACTTGGCCACTCCACACGGGGTACGTGAATACGTTAATGACACCGTGAGCTAACTAGTGAAATTCACATGGGGTTTAAATCAGGGTTACTCCGAGCATATCAATATTCTGTGGTACAGTACCTGAAAAAAGCTGGAGAACCAGGCCAATAAAGGGGTTCTTGCTGAAGGGCCCCTGTTCCTCATCCTCACTGTCTATTTGTAGCTGTATCACGCTTTCCAGAAAATATCTCTTTGTTTAACTGAGTGTGATGGGGGGGGGTTATGGTGCCGCTGTCCTCCCCGTGAGGAGCTGTCAGTGTTAGATGCACAGGCACAGAGAGCCATATGGTGGTGGAGATATGGGGGTGATGTGGGGGGGATCCTGATTGGCTGAGGGTGCCGGCTGCCAGCTACGACTCGAGGAACATCCTGCCGCGACGCTGACTGACTGTCCGTAGAAGCTCATCTCTTTTTTCCCCTCGACGAACGATGTCGTCTCCCACCGCAGGAAAGGTTTGGCGAGGACAGATTACAGATCACAGATGAGATGACTGAGGTCAGCGGTGACACCCGGGCTCTAGATAAGAAACTGTTCTTGCGTCGAGAGGTTTGGTTCCTGGTAGCCCTCAACCTTCTGCCAGATGGAGAGTTCTGAACAGCGGTATGTCCTCCCATTCCAACGTTTTTCTAGGATGACAAAGAGGACACTGACTACAAGTGAGACAAAGCTTATAGAAATGACTCAACACTGTATATTCTACCTACACACACTACAGGACACAGAGAAATTACAAAGCGGCAACTCACAAAAGGGATTAGTTACGCAACTGAGCGTGGAGAACAATGTGCGTGTTTCACACAGCTCACTTAGTGCGCACGACCCCCCCCCCCGAAGGCCAGAGATGTTAATGGCCGTATGTGTTGATGTGCTGCACAGAGGGGAAAATATCTGAGTCGAGTAGCTTTCATTCGGATGAACAAGACTTTGACAGATTTGCGTTAAGCATTTCGTTGCAACTGGGACTAGACAATTGTATTTACATGATTTGTTATTTTAGTTCAGTTGTTTTCAAAGGAAATTGTTGTTGTCGTCTAAATGGGTTGTAGATGCTGTCCAGTTGATACGGGGGAATGAGACTATAGGTGATGATGCACAGGACAGAGATACAACTGCTGCTCTTTCTGTCAGTAAATGAGGAAACACTAAAGGGGACGTAAATTGGTCATTACAGTTAGCTATGCTTATGAGTTGGCTCATGTGGCAAATCTAAAAGGCGTCAGCAGCTGGCAAATCTGAAAGGCGTCAACAGCTGTCAAATCGAAAAGGTGTCAGCAGCTGTCAAATCGAAAAGGCGTCAGCAGCTGTCAAATCGAAAAGGCGTCAGCTGCTGTCAGATATTTCAGGCGTGTGCGTTGGAGACAAACTGTCAAACTCCGCCTTCCTCAGCGTATGAGAAAGTTGTGAAAAATTACCGGCCTGATAGGTACTGGTTAATTCGCTTTAATCTACCGACCAATAATCTTGCACAACTGCTTTCCCTGCCTGTGCACCCTGTGCGTCTTTCCTAGCATCCACAAATAAGCAGGGGTGGTAAGTAACGAAGTAAAAATACTTCGTTACTTTACTCAAGTATTTTTTTCGGGTATCTGTACTTTACTTGAGTATTTTTCATTTGCATCTACTTTTACTTTTACTCCACTACAATATTAAAGACAAAATGTACTTTTTACTCCGATACATTTCCCCATGCCCGCTCCAAGTATTATTACACTGGCTTTCCAAAACAATGAAAAACGTGTTTTTCTTTCTCTAATAAAAAAACAATGCGCGAGGCCGCGAGCTCTTTCCCAGCACACGCGCACATAGGCTAGCCTATGCTAGTTGTTGTCAGTCCGTCATTGTGAAGTAGAAGATGTCCGGCGTTGAAACAGGTGAACACGCAGCTCTCGCTGCCAGCTCGTCCAGCAATGAGATCCCGACACCGACAGGGATCATCACCCATGGCCATATCTACGGGATATGTTCAAATTCATTGGTCTCAAGGGAGATTCGTATCTGTTGAGATGTCAACTTTGCCTGCCACGGGTGAATGACATTTCAGCCTTTCAAACTTCACCTTCAAATTTGAGAAAACATATTGAGGTGAGTTGACGTTATTTTTGTTACTATTGTTTGCCGAGTGATTTGATTTCATATTGAAATGTGCCTTGTACACAGCTAGCCTAGCTAACAATAGTCAATATTGATAGCGCGGTAAAGTTAGTTTTACGATGGACATTCGGTGGATATTCATATTCACTAGTGAAAATTAACAGTTCAGGAGAGTGACCAGCATCGATTCCTGATGAGGTTAAGTTTTTTATTGGAAAATGGTTGGTTCTTCCCTGCATGCTGCCGATCCATCGGTCATGGATGATCCAGTCGGGGGTAGACTTGGAGTCAAATTTGCCATACTAACGTTAGCTCAGTGTTTCCCCCAACTTTTTTCTTTCACTGCACACTGTTTAATGTGAAAACATCTCACTGCACAGCACACCACCATGACATTAAACAGGTTACAAAATAACAGCAGATAATAACCTATTTATACTTTTTGAATGCAGCTATGTTGCCTCTTGCTATAAGCCTATGCAATTTTTTATTAGAAATAATGACATGAAAACATTATTTAAAGAAATGGTAAGCCTACAATTTCAGAAATTTAAATTATAAAAAGTGAATATGGATTTTTCCTGCGCCACACATGGGCAGCTCTTACATCATGTGAGGCCAGCACACCCTTTGCTAACTTAGCTATCTATCACTGCATTGATAACTTGATAACAATTGTTTCAATAAAGCTGGCAAGCCACATGTAAGCTACTGTATATGGTTGTTTATAACAGTTTTATACTTGGGGAAATGCACATAATTCATTCTTTCTATCTATCTTGCAGAGATAAGCAGAAGAAAGACATTCATACAGGTTTGAAACAACTTGAGGGTGAGTAAATGATGACACAATTTTCATTTTTGGCTGAACTATCCTTTTAAGGTGCTTCATTGATAGGAAATCTGATCTTAATCGCAGTATATAATGTTATAATTTGTTCAATAAAAACATTGGATATCACCCGAAAACAATTGCTTTGATTAATTATTGATATTTACAGTTAATTTGAATATTTACTTTTACTTCCAGTACTTAAGTACTTTTTAAATCGGATACTTTTGTACTTTGGAGGACTTTCTACTTGTACTGGAGTAATAGTGTATTTAAGTACAAATACTTTTACTTGAGTATAACTTCTGAGTACTTTTACCACCTCTGCAAATAAGTCTGGGGTTGCTAAACGCCAAGCAGGACTGGGCAGGGGTTCGGTCCGCACACCTAGTCAACATCTGGGTACTTCCACCTACCAGTGTTGGCCGGTACATCACCAAACAAGCGGACGCAGCTCCATGTCCTGTATAGACAGCACTGTGGCAGCGAGTGCTTCCTGTTGGCCCGGCAGAAATGCTGTGTGATTGGGAGACAAACTGGCAGTAACCAGTGCTGCATGCGTCTGTGGAGTAAACCACAGAGGACAGATATATTGTGTTTGACAGCCTTAAGTGCCGGGACCGTGGCTCTGTCTCCGAGTACACAGACCTGCTACAACAGCTCTCCTTGAGTACCCCCCCTCTCCCTCCCCCTCCCCCCCTCACTTATGTATAAATAAGTGTGTAACAGTGTGTTGAATACTGAGTGTGCTTTAAGCATAGAGGTTGAGAGAGTTGTCGTGGGAGTTGAGTGTTTCATTCGCCGTGCTACATCTGATCTGATTAAACCTGTGTGGACAAATATGGCTCATTTTCATTTCCCAGAGGCACCGGTATCAAAGGAGAACCGTATCGTGGGAAAAGTGTGATGTTTGTGCGGCATTTGCCTGCAATTACCTCCTGTTTGTTCTTCTCTTCGGACATGATATGGCATCTGACAAATGTGCAGCAAAATGTTACCCCAGAATGTATTTTTCGTGATTATTTTAAATTGAAGACTTTTGGCAATATCTGCTACTGCGTTTCAGCATTTCTCTTGCATGTTTGTCCAACAGTACTACATTTTTCTTTTTACAATTGAAACATGCAGGGACACACTTTTTTCTTTTTGTAGAAAGGAGAGATAAACGTTGATGATGCTAGGACCAGTCGTGATCCCCGTGGACCCAGATTTAGCCATCGGGAACACGGTTGTCAATAACAACCTGACAGTGTTCGAGAAATCCAGTTAGGAAGAATAATTCAAGGCATGTCCGCGGTTCCGAGACAGAACCACAGAGGAACCTAAAGAAGTTGAACCTCGGCTGAGCGAAAGCAGGAAAAGTAAAGATGGGATTTTTTTTCTAATTTGTCCGAGGTCACAGTCCTTGTATTGGAATGAATATCTCAGAAGCTGAATCCTCTGTGTTAAATTAATTTCTGTCACCATCATTCCTGCATCTGTGTCGTCTCGGGCCACATTTCAAATTTCTGTGAATTACAGGGCACCCCCTCATCAGCATACTTTCTAGACACAATTTAAAGTCTGTGTCACGTTCTGGCACGGCGGCCAGCCAGTGATCCAAAGCAGTCACCCTTTTTTGTTCATAATTAAAGTTATTTGTCGTCCCCTTTCAGCTACTCCACCATCAAATATCTGAGCCCCCTTACTTTTTGCTCGGTACATCCGTGCATATTACAATTTGTAGGCAACTTATTTTATGCATGAATGAAGGACTGATTGCTGATTAAACCTATGTGCAAAGAGGTTTTTCGCACATGCTTAAGGGAACACTTTGTTACAGCTGTGACCAAATGGTTTAATTCAGTTAGAAATGATTTACTCAACGGAGTTCTATTTTTACAGAGAGTTGTGTTTACTGTTTTGCAAAAACGCTCTTAGCGTTTGCATTGAGGTCGAAAGCAACGAGAAATAATTTACTGAGTGCTCATTAAATTAGTGTCCCGGAATTTCATAACAAGCGTCTAAAAAGGTTATAATAACCTTATTGCGTTATTCAGCAGGTGTTGATCATGTGTTTTACAGAACGACGTGTGTTACAGGATCACGTCTCAGAGGAATCGTACAAACGTCTACAGATGTTCCATCGGGTGCGCCTCACTGTTTGATTGGTCGACTGCTCTGTCTATGTTCACATGACTCATGTGAGGGTGATGAGGTCATCCTCATGAATCATTGGGTGTTCTGCCTGTCCTGCCTGACCTGCCTGGTCTGCCTGGTCATGTGCCACTTCAATCCAAAGGGCCAGATTGACAACCGATGGAAGTGTGACCGTCTGGGAAATTACCGTATCATTAATTGAGTAACTATCCTTACCCAACACCAATACTTTCCTTACCCAACACCAATACTATACTTACCCAACACAAATACTATACTTACCCAACACCAATACTTTCCTTACCCAACACCAATACTATCCTTACCCAACACCAATACTATACTTACCCAACACCAAGACTATCCTTACCCAACACCAATACTATACTTACCCAACACCAATACTATACTTACCCAACACCAAGACTATCCTTACCCAACACCAAGACTATCCTTACCCAACACCAATACTATACTTACCCAACACCAATACTATACTTACCCAACACCAAGACTATCCTTACCCAACACCAAGACTATCCTTACCCAACACCAATACTATACTTACCCAACACCAAGACTATCCTTACCCAACACCAATACTATCCTTACCCAACACCAATACTATACTTACCCAACACCAATACTATACTTACCCAACACCAATACTATACTTACCCAACACCAATACTATACTTACCCAACACCAAGACTATCCTTACCCAACACCAATACTATACTTACCCAACACCAATACTATCCTTACCCAAACAGTTTTAGCATTAAACTAAAATTGAGTGCTGTCAGTGTTGAAATGTAAACTCTGCCTGCTCCATTGACTCAATTACTTTTATCTGTGCCTTCTGGGCAATTCTGTATGGATATTTCTGGGTCAATCAAACTCCCAAATCCCATTAGCACATTGCAATAATACGTTTAAATGAGGCAGTATCTGCCTTGCTCTGCCGGTCACCGCAGTCAGTGCAGTGTCTCCCAGGACGTAGCCGTCTCTCCGGCATCTCAAAGCAACAACGGTACGAGACGGCGATTGGTGCTCCACTGCACAAGAGACATGGGGGAAGGTTTTGTGGAAGACGATTGGTTAGTTTCGTCAGCTGATGTTGCTTGTGTTTATCGCGCCGGGACTTCCTGGACCTGAGGAGACAGAACACCTGTTTTGGTGCACCTGATTTGTTATCTTAACCAGTTTTTGTGACACTAATTAAAATGGTTGTTCTATCTATTTTTGGTTTATTTTATTATAACAGGTTGGAAGTATAGATAATGATATTGTTTAAATTAACTGCAGTGTGAAGTGAAACCCAAGCTTCGCAAGACCCGCAGAAACATACATCTTCAATATATCGTCAAACTAAAGAAATTATGGTGCCTATTAGAATAGGCAGAAATGAAAGAGTCTTTGATGGAGTCATAATCACCCTTCCTGAGTTCTCAGTGTATTCAGAGCCCTCCCTCTCTCTTTTTCGGAAGAACTCCATTCCCTATTCCTTCTGCAGTACGGAAGTCAAGCTGTTGATTAAATGCTCCTTCTGTTTAGGACTTTGAGGCGAGAATTGAAAAGGAACAGCAAGGAACATCGCCTTTAAGGTGCATTGTCGTTAATCAGATCATCAACAGGAACTGCAGATCTCTCTGTGCACATTCATTTGCAAATGAAATTCAAGACTTTAACCATTTGTTTCACGTACAAACCTGAGACCTGTTATATCATTTCAATGATCTGCTTTTTTCTTTCTTTTAGGCGTTACGCTCTACTGTGCTATCGCTATATGTTAAAGAACTGTAGGGAAATGATTTTATTCTGAGCAGTATTGTGAGGACTTGTCACGAACCAGGAGTGCAGTGAAGGACCAACAGAAACAGGAAGTGCACCCCACTAAACTCCCCATATGGAGCAAAACTCACCACACTCGTGACAGGAGTTTTCCTTTTGCAGAATCACATGAATCAAATTCCGCATGTTCACTTTGAAGGAAACAAGGACATAGTTGTTACGAATAGGCTTTGGCAGGTACCAGGACACAAGCGCAGAGTTTCAAAATAATCCACGTCTTTATTTTAAGACAGGCAAACACGAACTAGAACTGAAACACTTTAACAGTAACAAAATAACAAAACGAATGATTGAGGCGATCATATACCTCCAACAGGATAAATGTAGTCTTAAACATACGTACATTCCTCGACATACAATTAATGCCCTGACGATGACAGACTGAATGAACATGCCCTAAATACATGAACAAACGAGGACACCAAACACAGGTGCGGATAGAACTCAGGTGTTTCACATGTCTTTGATTCACCCCCTCTCTCCGCTGGCAGGGGGAGTGCCAGCAGGAAACATAAAGAGGGACAGAAAGTCTGAAATATCTAGTGTACCTCTTCTAGTTTAAATTAGCCCGCCACTTCATGAGGTACACTTATCTAGTACCTAATAGTAACTTATTGGTTAATTGAGTACCCTGTGGTAAATTTAGTATTTGTCACTTTCCTGTCAGTTTAAATCTTCCCGGACACTTCCCTGTGACATATCTTTAATAAATCCCTCACACAACTGCACCACACTGAATGTTTTTATTTATCGCACCAATCCCAGGAGGTCAGCCGTTTCTTTGTTGCTGGAATCACCATGCCAGGCGCCAACAAACAGGTACCCAGTCACACGGTTCACCTCACTACTTATCCTAGCTGACGCAAACCTTTGTGAATCACGGTGCAGGCAGAGCTACAATTCACTGGTCTATACAGCAGCCTACTACTAAAATTTTTAAAATTGATTTAATCTTTTTGATTGTTATTTACTGCCTATTATATTTACTACCTATTATATATAAGTTCAGTCATATTGTTTCGTTACGCCAGAGATTTTGAAATTAAACATGACCGTTTGGTTTCATGGGGCGTTGCTTTAGTAAAACATTGATTATGATTAATTTAATTTCACCACTGACAAAATCAAAACACCTTAACAGACTCTGAAGTCTTCATCAAATGTTGGGCTCATTGCCATGTCTGCAAGCATTCTGTATCAATAACCGCTAATTAAGTGAGTACTGAGTGTTTATTCCTCGTGGCCTACGTTAGCCCAAGCGTCTGCATGTTTTGACGTACCGTGTGTTCAAATCCAGCCTACTGCTGTTTTAGCAAAAGAAAACTTTCCCCACAGTCTCTATCTCATAATGCATAAAATGCCCAGAAAGTATGCCTGCAAAAATATGTATATTCCTCTAGAGGTGTACCTCTCTTTAAGAACTCAGTGTTTTCTGAAACAGCTGGAAGGTTGCAATGTGCTTTGTATCTTTGTTTTGTCAGTCTGTTGAGTCTGTGAATGGCAGTCTAAACAAGAATTTGTCTCGGTGGATCTTGCCAGGGCTCATTGTAACCCAGGGCAGGTCTGGTTTTTCCGTTGCTTCAACAAATTGAGTGCTCGGGACCGGAAGGTTCTATTTTTACGAAGCAGATTTTGAAATAATTGTCAATTTGACAAATTTGAACGTTTTGTCAATTTGAATAGTCAATGTGCAATTTTGGTTTATGGTCCCTTGAACTTAACATAATTTGGGGTATTTAGAGCGCTCGGTCAGGTTGAGAGCATGAACACAAAAACACCATTATGTCAAAATTACACATACAACTTAATCGGTAGCTCTCGAAAAGCAGGCCGCCACCTCAGACATAAATGAATCATCAACGGGCAGTGTCTGATGTGTGGATGATGTCTGATGTGTGGATGATGTCTGATGTGTGGATGATGTCTGATGTGTGGATGATGTCTGATGAGTGGATGATGTCTGATGAGTGGATGATGTCTGATGTGTGGATGATGTCTGATGTGTGGATGATGTCTGATGTGTGGATGATGTCTGATGTGTGGATGATGTCTGATGTGTGGATGATGTCCGATGTGTGGATGATGTCCGATGTGTGGATGATGCCCGATGTGTGGATGATGTCCGATGTGTGGATGATGTCTGATGTGTGGATGATGTCTGATGTGTGGATGATGTCTGATGTGTGGATGATGTCTGATGTGTGGATGATGTCTGATGTGTGGATGATGTCTGATGTGTGGATGATGTCCGATGTGTGGATGATGTCTGATGTGTGGATGATGTCTGATGTGTGGATGATGTGTGGATGATGTGTGGATGATGTCTGATGTGTGGATGATGTCTGATGTGTGGATGATGTCTGATGTGTGGATGATGTCTGATGTGTGGATGATGTGTGGATGATGTCCGATGTGTGGATGATGTCCGATGTGTGGATGATGTCCGATGTGTGGATGATGTCCGATGTGTGGATGATGTCTGATGTGTGGATGATGTCTGATGTGTGGATGATGTCTGATGTGTGGATGATGTCCGATGTGTGGATGATGTCTGATGTGTGGATGATGTCTGATGTGTGGATGATGTCTGATGTGTGGATGATGTCTGATGTGTGGATGATGTCCGATGTGTGGATGATGTCTGATGTGTGGATGATGTCTGATGTGTGGATGATGTGTGGATGATGTGTGGATGATGTCTGATGTGTGGATGATGTCTGATGTGTGGATGATGTCTGATGTGTGGATGATGTGTGGATGATGTGTGGATGATGTCTGATGTGTGGATGATGTCTGATGTGTGGATGATGTCTGATGTGTGGATGATGTCTGATGTGTGGATGATGTGTGGATGATGTCCGATGTGTGGATGATGTCCGATGTGTGGATGATGTCCGATGTGTGGATGATGTCCGATGTGTGGATGATGTCTGATGTGTGGATGATGTCTGATGTGTGGATGATGTCTGATGTGTGGATGATGTCCGATGTGTGGATGATGTCTGATGTGTGGATGATGTCTGATGTGTGGATGATGTCTGATGTGTGGATGATGTCTGATGTGTGGATGATGTCCGATGTGTGGATGATGTCTGATGTGTGGATGATGTCTGATGTGTGGATGATGTGTGGATGATGTGTGGATGATGTCTGATGTGTGGATGATGTCTGATGTGTGGATGATGTCTGATGTGTGGATGATGTCTGATGTGTGGATGATGTGTGGATGATGTCCGATGTGTGGATGATGTCCGATGTGTGGATGATGTCCGATGTGTGGATGATGTCCGATGTGTGGATGATGTCTGATGTGTGGATGATGTCTGATGTGTGGATGATGTCTGATGTGTGGATGATGTCCGATGTGTGGATGATGTCTGATGTGTGGATGATGTCTGATGTGTGGATGATGTCTGATGTGTGGATGATGTCTGATGTGTGGATGATGTCCGATGTGTGGATGATGTCTGATGTGTGGATGATGTCTGATGTGTGGATGATGTGTGGATGATGTGTGGATGATGTCTGATGTGTGGATGATGTCTGATGTGTGGATGATGTCTGATGTGTGGATGATGTGTGGATGATGTGTGGATGATGTCTGATGTGTGGATGATGTCTGATGTGTGGATGATGTCTGATGTGTGGATGATGTCTGATGTGTGGATGATGTGTGGATGATGTCCGATGTGTGGATGATGTCCGATGTGTGGATGATGTCCGATGTGTGGATGATGTCCGATGTGTGGATGATGTCTGATGTGTGGATGATGTCTGATGTGTGGATGATGTCTGATGTGTGGATGATGTCCGATGTGTGGATGATGTCTGATGTGTGGATGATGTCTGATGTGTGGATGATGTCTGATGTGTGGATGATGTCTGATGTGTGGATGATGTCTGATGTGTGGATGATGTCCGATGTGTGGATGATGTCTGATGTGTGGATGATGTCTGATGTGTGGATGATGTGTGGATGATGTGTGGATGATGTCTGATGTGTGGATGATGTCTGATGTGTGGACGATGTGTGGATGATGTCTGATCTGTGGAGGATGTCTGATGTGTGGATGATGTGTGGATGATGTCTGATGAGTGGATTATGTCTATCACGAAATAAATATATTTTATAAGGCTGAGATAAGATCACAGGGTTTGTGGGTGGATTTTTTTTTTTTATAACCAATACCATTTTGAATAAAAGATACTTTCCGGAAAGTAGAAAATGTAGATATTGACCGGTGCCTATTGATAACGTGTCACATAGGAAATGTGTTGTAAGATGCCTGGCTCCCATGGTCCTCACAGCATATCTGTAATCACATTAAAATGTGCTGTAAGATACCTGGCTCTCATGGTCCTCACAGCATATCTGTAATCACTTTAAAATCTCAGTGGAATTCAGAGCTATTTTGTGCATGCCCATATAAACGGTTAAATGTTCTTTTGTAATGTCGCATAGCAGTTAAATTCTGATAATAGACAACTTTGACTGTCGACGCACATAGAAATCTCCGACACACACACACACACACACACAGACACACACACAGACACACACACACACAGACACACACACACAGACACACACACACACACACACAGACA
The DNA here is from genome assembly GCA_029465975.1 of Dallia pectoralis. Taxonomy (NCBI): domain Eukaryota; kingdom Metazoa; phylum Chordata; class Actinopteri; order Esociformes; family Umbridae; genus Dallia; species Dallia pectoralis. Next base: position 4,296,016 of record CM055752.1, on the reverse strand, counting down.
CACACACACACACACACACACACACACACACACACACACACACACACACACACAGGACCAGAGAGAGGCACCACTGAAATCCGGTAAGAGAGGATCCCAGTAGAGTTTGATAATATTAGAGAAAGGGACAGCTCTCTCCTACACACACACACACACACACACACACACACACACACACACACACACACACACACACACACACACACATACACACACACACACACACACACACAGACAGACAGACAGACAGCCACACAGAGTTTGATAATAGTAGAGAAAGGGACAGCTCTCCAGCACGTGTTGTTTCCTAATGGGCAGATCTGTGTTGAGTTAAAGATAAAATGTGTGAGCAGTGGAATGAAACAGTATTGAATTAATCCCTCCTGCCTGAGGGGAACACATCGTTGTAGATTTAGCTAAAATATCCCCATTCCTTTTTTATTGCGGGATGCTACAAGTGCAGGGCATCCAATCAGAAAGCACGTTATTAATATTGCATCACATTTCTACAAACTTTTTATATTGTTCGTTTTGGTGATCTCTTCCAGTTCATTCTGTCCATTTGGCTTGTTAGTCTCTCTCGTCATTATCTGTCTGTTTATGTTTATCAGGTCCGGTCAATTCGGGTCAGATTAGGTCTTGTCTGGTCAGGTCAGGTCTGGTAATGTCTGGTCTGTTCAGGTCTGGTCAGTTCTTTTCTGTTCTTGACAGTTCTTGACAGTTCTGGTCAGTTCTGGTCAGTTCTGGTCAGTTCTGGTCAGGCCTGGTCATGTATGGTCTGCTATAGGGTTTCTTACCTCATCTTCTCGAGGGAATAAATACAGACCTGACTGCTGTTTGAGCGACAACACTCTCCTAACCTATGTCACTGACAAATTGATCAGAAAGCCAATCAATACTGGTTGTTCACTGGGAACCAGAGAGCTCCAATCACTCCTGCTGCTGTGACACTCTAGTCTGTGTATCCGGCATTCCTGTGGGCAAACAAAGACAATTGTTGTCTTGTTAAACCACAAGTGAATTATGCTATATTCAACCTTATTCGACCTTATTCAAATGTGCCTGTAATGTAATCCCTAAAAGGGATGTGTCTGTTGGTAGAGTGAATTAGATGTGTCTGTTAGTAGATTCAATGGGATGTGTCCGTTGGTAGATTCAATGGGATGTGTTTGTTGGTAGATTCAATGGGATGTGTCTGTTGGTAGATTCAATGGGATGTGTCTGTTGGTAGATTCAATGGGATGTGTCCGTTGGTAGATTCAATGGGATGTGTCTGTTGGTAGATTCAACGGGATGTGTCTGTTGGTAGATTCAATGGGATGTGTCTGTTAGTAGATTCAATGGGATGTGTCTGTTGGTAGATTCAACGGGATGAGTCTGTTGGTAGATTCAATGGGATGTGTCTGTTGGTAGATCCAAGCTGGCAGTCAGACAGGACCGGCAGATGTTCAAACAGTCCACCATAGAGTAATGAGCTCTCCTTGAGCTGGAGTGTTCAGGTTTATTTTTCACAAACCCCCTGTGTTGGAGATAAGGAATTAGCTGCATATGTCTGTGTGTGTAGGTGTGTGTGTGTGTGTGTGTGTGTGTGTGTGTGTGTGTGTGGTGTGTGTGTGTGTGTGTGTGTGTGTGTGTGTGTGTGTGTGTGTGTGTGTGTGTGTGTGTGTGTGTGTGTGTGTGTGTGTGTGTGTGTGTGTGTGTGTGTGTGTGTGTGTGTGTGTGTGTGTGTGTGTGTGTGTGTGTGTGTGTGTGTGCGCGTGCGTGCGTGCCTGCGTGCGTGTGTGGGTGCTTACGTACGTTCGTGCACCCAGCATTTACTGGTTCAGACAGAAAGAAAAATATATTTTACATATCAAAGGACTGGAGACAGAACCACAGGGGAGTTATTCACAGGGAACTGGGCACTTAGCTTCTCCCTGCTCACCAAACGCGGGAGAACACAAGGAAGGAGAATGGGAGCAGTTCTCCCTTAGGTGGGATGAAGATTTGGTGGAAATAAAACAGATGAGAAATGGTCCAGGGAGTAGACTGAGAATTATTCAGCGACGGCGACAAAATGACGTTGAGAAGATGGCGGCTATCAGCACCATGGTTGGCTGCAGACTGCGTGCATCAAACATCTTCTCATTAAGCTGTTCTAGGCTGATTAATAGAGGATTATCACTGCTGGCAGAAGGTCTACAGAGAGGGAGTGACACTAACAGACATGATGCTAGCTGGGTGGGAGTGGGGCTAACAGACATGATGCTAACTGGGTGGAGATGGGGCTAACAGACATGATGTCAACTGGGTGGGAGTGACGCTAACAAACATGGTGCTAGGTGGGTGGAGATGGGGCTAACAGACATGATGTCAACTGGGTGGGAGTGGGGCTAACAGACATGATGCTAACTGGGGGAGATGGGGCTAACCAACATGATGCTAACTGGGTGGGAGTGGGGCTAACAGACATGATGCTAACTGGGTGGGAGTGGGGCTAACAGACATGATGCTAACTGGGTGGAGATGGGGCTAACAGACATGATGTCAACTGGGTGGGAGTGGGGCTAACAGACATGATGCTAACTGGGTGGGAGTGGGGCTAACAGACATGATGCTAACTGGGTGGAGATGGGTCGAACAGACATGATGCTAACTGGGTGGGAGTGGGGCTAACAGACATGATGCTAACTGGGTGGGAGTGGGGCTAACAGACATGATGCTAACTGGGTGGAGATGGGGCTAACAGACATGATGTCAACTGGGTGGGAGTGGGGCAAACAGACATGATGCTAACTGGGTGGAGATGGGGCTAACAGACATGATGCTAACTGGGTGGGAGTGGGGCTAACAGACATGATGCTAACTGGGTGGAGATGGGGCTAACAGACATGATGTCAACTGGGTGGGAGTGGGGCTAACAGACATGATGCTAACTGGGTGGGAGTGGGGCTAACAGACATGATGCTAACTGGGTGGAGATGGGGCTAACAGACATGATGCTAACTGGGTGGAGATGGGGCTAACAGACAAGATGCTAACTGGGTGGAGATGGGGCTAACAGACATGATGCTAACTGGGTGGGAGATGGGGCTAACAGACATGATGCTAACTGGGTGGAGTTGACAAGGCTATGATTTTTTTCTTACAGTTCTATTATCTCAGAAATGGTTGCAGCGTCCTCGGTTTACCAGTTTCTTGTCGTTCTCTTGGTCATTTACTGTAATGCCAGAGGGTCTGAACTCTACAAACTCAATCTAACGGCCGTAAATAATAATAATAAAAATAATATCTTTAGCATACGTATTAAAGCTAACAGTAAAAAGAAATGTAGAGAAAACCGTGTCCACAATTATGCGTGTGTCTATAGGAGGTAAATATTTTTCTTTTATTTAATTCACGCGTAGTCCTGTCTGGTCTATAACCACAGTGTCCACACAATGCTGATTTCCCAGGTGGCAACAGTCAGGCTTCGGGGGCAACGGAGAGACAGACGTTCATATTACCAAAATTGATTATTCCGTTCCCCTTCTGAGTAATATGTTCTCATATTAATATATATTCAATTGTGTCGATTGACTCCAGGTGAAACGAGCTCACACCGCAAGCAGCGCACAACATCACATCAGAACGACATCACATTAGTACATAACATCACATTTACCAGGGGGCAGCCACTTACAGAACCTACAGAGGCTCTGTTTCCATGACTATTAGAGTGTGACAGGAATGGCGATTAATTCCCATGATGCCCCGTATACAGATGAGGGGGGGGCGGCTTATAGGCTCGTTGGATTGGCAGAGCCGAGCAGGGGTCGGGGAGGCGGTAATTTAGATCTGAAGACAGATTCCCTGGAAACCCAATTAAGGCATTCAAGAGAAAAGATAGTATGAGAGCTCAATACAATACATGTAAACAAGTCCGAATTTTCCCAGCAGATTCGGTGATAGTGACAGTGGTGATATATGAGTGACAGTGGTGATATATGAGTGACAGTGGTGATATATGAGTGACAGTGGTGATATATGAGTGACAGTGGTGATATATGAGTGACAATGGTGATATATGAGTGACAGTGGTGATATATGAGTGACAGTGGTGATATATGAGTGAGAGTTGTGATATATGAGTGACAGTGGTGATATTTGAGTGACAATGGTGATATATGAGTGACAGTGGTGATATATCAGTGACAGTGGTGATATATGAGTGACAATGAGTGACAGTGGTAATATATGAGTGACAGACAGTGGTGATATATGAGTGACAGACAGTGGTGATATATGAGTGACAGTGGTGATATATGAGTGACAGTGGTGATATATGAGTGACAGTGGTGATATATGAGTAACATATGACATATTAGGTACAGTGGAAATTTTGTTCCACTGTTCCGTCCCACAATATGACTTATGTATATAAATCTGACCAGGAGAAAGTAGGAGGGTTGAAATGTGTGCTGACACTGGATATTTATGGACATACTACATGACAGGGGGTAATCCATACACTGTCATTCTTGTAGATAGCGTGTCCATGTGTGTGTGTGCGTGTGTGTGTGTGTACACAAGTGTGTGCATGCATGCATTTGTGATTGTGTCGTTTCCCAGGGGAGATAGTGTCAAGGAAATGATGTTGCCAGGGAGATACGTGTGCTAATCAGACACACTGATACATTGTGGCAGGAGGCAATAAACCAAAAGAGGCCCGTGAAACAAACAAATAAGAAGAAATGAAAAGGGCAGGAGGCAATGGATGAGCGGGCCGTGGAGATCGACCATTACTCATGTTAACTGGTTGGTGGCACCAGATTATCTGTCCACCAGTGAGAGCAGAAGTAACTGGATGTAAAGCCATCCTGAACAGCTACCCCAGTCTCCTCCACCTCTCCAGTCTCCTCCACCTCTCCAGTCTCCTCCACCTCTCCAGTCTCCTCCACCTCTCCAGTCTTCTCCACCTCCCCAGTCTCCTCCACCTCTCCAGTCTCCTCCACTTCTCCAGTCTCCTCCACCTCTCCAGTCTCCTCCACCTCTCCAGTCTCCTCCACCTCCCCAGTCTCCTCCACCTCCCCAGTCTCCTCCACCTCCCCAGTCTCCTCCACCTCTCCAGTCTCCTCCACCTCTCCAGTCTCCTCCACCTCTCCAGTCTCCTCCACCTCTCCAGTCTCCTCCACCTCTCCAGTCTCCTCCACCTCTCCAGTCTCCTCCACCTCTCCAGTCTCCTCCACCTCTCCAGTCTCCTCCACCTCTCCAGTCTCCTCCACCTCTCCAGTCTCCTCCACCTCCCCAGTCTCCTCCACCTCTCCAGTCTCCTCCACCTCTCCAGTCTCCTCCACCTCTCCAGTCTCCTCCACCTCTCCAGTCTCCTCCACCTCTCCAGTCTTCTCCACCTCCCCAGTCTCCTCCACCTCTCCAGTCTCCTCCACCTCTCCAGTCTCCTCCACCTCTCCAGTCTCCTCTACCTCTCCAGTCTCCACCACCTCTCCAATATTCTCCTCTTCTATGGTACATCTGTCTCACTGTACCTAATTACCTGTTCCTGCCTAAGCCTGTGTATCTGTGCAGGCTGCTTGATTTTTGGGATGGTTTTTGGAGCAAAACCGCAACCCAGTGGAAGGAGAAGTGAAAGGATTTGAAACAATGTCAGCTTGGGATCCGGCAGAAAGACATGTGTAAGCCCTGTTGTTTGTAATCCTCACACTAAACGTTGTTCAAGACTGTGTGTGTGTGTGTATGTGTGTGTGTGTGTGTGTGTGTGTGTGTGTGTGTGTGTGTGTGTGTGTGTGTGTGTGTGTGTGTGTGTGTGTGTGTGTGTGTGTGTGTGTGTGTGTGTGTGTGTGTGTGTGTGTGTGTGTGTGTGTGTGTGTGTGTGTGTGTGTGTGTGTGTGTGTGTGTGTGTGTGTGTGTGTGTGCAGGTTCATCTTAGGTGTGTTCAGCTATTAGGAGGCATTTTTTAAATTCAAAGTTAACTCCCAATTTGTTAAGTAGTAAAACGGTATAGAAGATCTAAATCGCTAACGCTACAGGGAACCGCACGAAGAGTGAACAGCACAAGCTTCAAATGTGAAATAACAGAATGTTGCTATGCCCGTGTCATTATCTACCAGCAGTAGATAATGACACGTAATAGTTTGCAATACACTCTGAGAAAAAACTGATTTGGAGAAAAGCAACTCTTTGCTGATGAAAAGAAAAAAACTAATCTGTCTGCAGAATAACATAACTATTTGGGCCTGGAGCTGATTTTTTTGTCCTGAGAGATGCGGCCATATTGAGCTCATCGACCGGGCGTTATCTCTATTCAATAACACCGTGAGTCAGATCCGATACCACTGGATACTTTAGTGGACGGGCCTATCTTTTCTTCCACATCCTGTACGTATGTACCAGCTCGCCAAGTCAGTAATGAAACAACTGAGCTAGAACAGAAATAAAAAGGTGGATGCCCACAGCTCTTGCTGTTCCCATCTGGTGTTCAATTCTTATGCAAGACATCGCTCCCTTCCCCCTTTCTACTCCTTTCCTCTTCCTTTTCTCTATTCCCCCTTCCTTCCCTCGGCCTTCCCTTGTCCTTCCCCCTTCTTTCCCCCTTCCTTCCCCCTTCTGTCCCCCTTCCTTCCTACTTCCCACTCCCTTCCTTTCTCACACACAATCTTTCCATCTGACTCAGACTGACAGGCTGTACACTTCAGCAGACAATTCTTTGAAGAGCAATTGAACCCAAAAAGATGTCTTGCAAAAATTACTAACATCCACAGCACGTACGCGTATATCAATTCCAGAACCAAAATGGACTGAAACGTTTAAAGTAGATAACCTTGGTGAAAACATAGTCTTTTAATAGGAGGAGAATGATCAAATCTGAAGCATTCCTGACATGTCAGTGTCACTTGGCATATTAAAGGGGCAGCGATTTGATAAGGAAATGCCCTTTAAGACACTGGTGTCCTCTGAGAACAAACGTAACCGCGGTGACGTCTGGCATCTTCAGGTGGTGCACTTGGCATTCAGGTCTAATAGTTCGGTTTTGGTCTCATCAGACCGGGGCATCGTATTCCTCCCATTCTTTCAGCTGACATGTCATATGCCATATATCACTCAGGACGGGCTTCCGACTAGCCACTATCATATTCAAGCCTGATTGATTGCCAAAGGCAAGGTTACCTTTCTGGCATGTTCTTCTCACAGGGCCAATTTTACCTGGTCAAAAGGGCCACAAACCCTGGGCCACAGGCCCTTCAGACGACTGTTAGACAGATGTTTTAACACCACTGACTTAACATAACATGATCATGATCAAATGTATACATCCATTCTACTGCCAACAAGGTGTTTAAACATTATCAGTATTTTAAACCATCTGCATTGCATGGGAACAGGAAACGATCAGTCTGATTTCTATAGCATACTTCCTGTTCCTCTGGCCAATGTGAACAAAGTTAACGCCAATTTACTCTCTGTTTGCAAGAATATGTGAGCGGTAAGAAATGTGAATAATAAGGCCTCTCGGGGGATGGGGATATATTTCCACGGCTAGGTGCTGTGCCTGAGAACAGCTGTTTGCCGTGATATATTGGCCCCATAAAACACCACGCCGTATTGTTTGTATAGACTAGTCAGCTGGGGCCCCTGAGCTACAGCCACAGTGAGCCTGTGGATTAAAATGGCCCTGGGCACACATAGAGACATCGTGCATAATGACTACTGAAAAGGTTGTGTGTGTGTGTGTGTGTGTGGTTGCTTGGACAGTCGCACATCCCCTTTGAAAGGCTCACGGGTGTGATGGAACTTAGTGACAGTGGCATCAACACCAATCTGCAGGAAACCAAGTTAGTTACATTAAAGTATCAAAACATGTGTACGTGTGTGTGTTTGCGTGTGTGTGTTTGCGAGTGTGTGTGTTGGCGTGTGTGTGTGTGTGTGTGTTTGCGTGTGTGTGTTGGACATAATGCACTATTAACACTAACAGAAGTTTATTGCATTCCTCTGCTCTGTTATTGGCTCTATGCAAATTGTTTTGAGTTAATGTCTAATTATGCAAACGCTGAAATATTGATTATCTAAGATCTCAATCTGGACTGACTGTTGCCAGCATCGCTTAAGTTAAAAAACATTTGTAACCAACTAAATATCCCCCCACTTATAACTACATCTGCCTGTCCTAACCAAAATCCACTTTATATCTGCGGGTTCTCTTTTAAAATTGAAAAATGGACAATATGATCCCGTCTGATCTATTGCTTCACCCAGTAACATGGCAGAACATGGAGACAGAACAAAACAATGGCAAACATGAGCAGAACCAAACAAAGACCGACAAGGCACACAGAGAAAGGGGAAACTTAAATAGGCTCTGCGATATAGGAAACAGGTGCAGGCAACAATAAACAAAAACAGGTGTCGTGATGAAGGGAGGGAGAGATTGCGTCGGATTCACTGCTGTGCCAGAACGTGACAATGTGGGAAACAGTAAGCCAGTTTTTAATTTAAAAAGAAAGCCTAGAAAATGGGGTCTTATCTGCTTTCTCGGCTTTAGAGTGTAAAATACCCCTTGGCGCTGACAATCTCAATCTATATTCATTCATGTGTGTTGCTGCCCCTATTGTTGCTAGTGCACATCTACAATCAAACTCTAGTCGAAGAAAAGATTCCTAAAGCTTGGAAAACAGCGTTTACCACTTGGAGGTGATGGTAGCGTAATGGGTCATTATTATCTCTAAGCCCTGTTTGGCTAATATTCTAGTCATTTGTCATTTTTAACGATACTCTACCTACATTTACCGACAGCTTGACATCCAGGCAGAAGGCGTGAAGTGAAATAGAGACAAACTTCGATAAAATACTAAAACACGAATACAGTGATTCAGTACAAATATTTATGTGAGAGGAAAAATTCTGAAAAGTCTTTAGTTTTTGTTTCACTTTCTCTTTTGTAACTCCAACAGTTTGCGTCTTACAATTTCAGACCTAACAAGAAACCCCAAAGCCCTCTGTGTAGAGCCAAACGGACACAGTGGAGAAAAAACAGAGAAATTCCACTCCACTTTACAAATTCCACAGTAAACCTTCAGCATCAGCATTCCCTGAATTTCCGAAGAAATTTCAGGAAATTCCGAAGACATTCTCTCAGAAAACATTTCAAAAAAATATATTTACCTACAGTGCAGCATCGATTATGTTTGTTAAAAGAGTGTGAAACAAACTCAACAAATGTGAAAAATCCGTTTCACTGTCAACATGGAATTGCCTGTAATCCCCCGTTAAATAAACTGGAGGTAGATCCACAGTGCTTCCCGGCCAGGAGAACCATCACCGTGACAGAGACCAGAATAAACACAAAGTAAAATGCAGGTGCATCAGGTGTTATCATCTGAAATATATTTTATTAACATAGAACTACTGTTATATATGGTGTATAATGCCGTGCATTCAGATGGACGGTGTGTATACATGCACACTTTTGTGTAGTTTGTGTGCGAGACTGTGAAAATTAGGTACGTTTGTTTTCTGTAATTAGGTACGTTTGTTTTCTGTAGACCAATATATGTTTGTTGTTTGTGGTGTGAGACCAATATATGTTTGTTGTTTGTAGTGTGAGACCAATATATGTTTGTTGTTTGTAGAGTGAGATTAATATATGTTTGTTGTCTGTAGTGTGAGATCAATATATGTTTGTTTTTTGTAGTGTGAGACCAATATATGTTTGTTGTTTGTAGTGTGAGACCAATATATGTTTGTTGTTTGTAGTGTGAGACCAATATATGTTTGTTATCTGTAGTGTGAGATCAATATATGTTTGTTATCTGTAGTGTGAGACCAATATATGTCTGTTTTCCCTAGTGTGAGACCAAGGTTTGGAAGCTGTTGCAATTGACCAAACAAATCACAGTAATTCCAGTAAAGATTGTGTTTGCGAGAGAATAGTGACAGCATGTTTGACTTTTCTTACACCTCTTGGTCTCCATGTCCTTTCCCCACGCTAGTTTAAGGTCATAAGGAACGTTGGTGTGCTCAAAACGTTTCCACAGACGCAATATTGTCCCTGGTTGACAGTAGTGCAGGGTCCCATATGGGACGTGAGCAGGGTCCGGTCTGGACGCCCTCAGCGGTCAGCGTTCATCCTCCTCAGTTTGTCCGGCAGGTTGTCCTCCGCTCTTCCCCCTCCCGACGGCAAAGGGGTGTGGTCCCGGGCGGGAAAGGGGGCCGGGGCAGCGGGCATTTGCAGGTCCCCAGTGGACTGGGTCATGGGTTCGAAGCCCACCTTCAGGGCCTTGAGCTGCAACCGGGTCTCGGCCTCGTGGCCTGAGGAGCTGAGACGCTGCAGCTTCAGAGGCAGGTCGCCGGTGCTACAGGCCTTTTCAGAGTGCTGCTGGGAACCCAGCATCAGAACCTTCCTCTGCAGGTCCTCCCTGCCGGACGAGCTCATCCTCTGCAGCTTGCCGGGCAGCTTGGACTGCCCGGCCCGCTCCTCCCTCTCCGCCGTGTTGATACAGTCCACGGAGAAGACCCGGGCCCGACGGGCGGCGGTGCCGAGGGCCTCGCCCAGCACGGGCGTCGGGGCGAACAGAGGCGACGACAGGGACGTCTTCTCGTCGTGCTCCTTGACGCTGTAGGGCGGCGTGTTGACCTCAAAGGTGCTGTGGAACTGGGAGTAGTCCACCCGGAAAAAGCCCTCCTCCAGGGACATGACGGGCAGGAACCGGTGGCCCCAGAGCACCTCGTCCTCCGTGTACGACGTCCGCGCCTGACAGGTCATACCTGAGGAAGGGAGAGTAGAACAGTCAGGCGGAGTGTGTGTGTGTGTGTGTGTGTGTGTGTGTGTGCGATGGCGGTGGATTTTAATGGTAAACATGAGTCCAGCCAACGCATAAGCAATAAGCGGCGAGGGGAAGGTGAAGACGAAGCAACCAACCCTTTGTCGGTTGCCAACCCATAACTGTTTCTAACTCTTTGACTTCCCGCATGTGTGGAAGCAGTTCATGAGAAAAACGCTGACAGCATTCGTGAAAAGCAATTTCACAGGCGCAGACTCGCACAGACCTCCCTCGCTCGAGCCGTTACGTGTGGGAGATTTAAATACTACTGCGCCACTAACTCTGACCGAGAGATGTTCACTGTCTCGCAGGCGGCCCATAAAAATGGCTCCAACCCGGCCGTCCATCGATCCGTGTCCCCTAATAGGTTTCTGCTGAGCCCGTACCTGAGAGAAACTAAGATATTGCATCCACTATTTACCTCATTCTGCCTCTCCACCGTTGATTGTAGGATCGTTGCCTCAAATGACTTTGGATGGAAATAACCGTCTAAATCACAAACACTGTGTTAGCTGACAGCCTCGCTAGTTTCTTCTGCTTGGCACCGAGTCAGGGTCTCTGTCATTCCCCTGGTTATACAGTATGATCGTTTCCATGGAGAGAACTGGAGGTCACACACTCATTTATTTTCTTAACAGCGCCTCTCCCAGAACCGTACATACATGATCAATGCTTTATCAGCTGAAATGCTGAAGCTACACCAAAATAAATCTGTGGAAATGTATGAACGATTTGGCATTTTAATGGGGTCAGTCATGAGGAACGGACACAAACTATGTGGGAGGCGTTTTGTTAGCCTAACTAGACGAGTGAACGGAGGACGTGTGGGAGAAACGATCAACAGGAAACCATTATGACAGAGTTGCATTATCCTGTCTGGGGACGCCTGGGTTTGGGCTAAGGTGGTTTTACCTAGCGTGCAACAAATAGTGGATCTGGTTGGTGCCCTGTTCCTGCATTCCTATTGGAGGGTGACCAGAGTTTTCCGGGTTCCTGTGACAGGCCACAGCTTTATCTCATCTCTGCTTCACTGAGAGGATTTCCTTGGCGTTTTTATCTCTCATCGGAGGCCGTCGCCGATCAATAAGCACTTATGTGTCCGCGAAACAGACAGTCTCTGCTAAAGCCCTCTTCTGCTTTGTATCAGTAAACATAGAGAGGGAATACGTCTTGATAATTAACCTAATCATTATCTCAATGCCACGGGTTCCTCCGAACCCAGAACCGTTATACAGTTCGTAAGCCCAGTAGCACCTGGGATTATGGGTATTCGACTCCGTACTGCGATGATGTCATCTGTCGCGAAAAAGAGGTGTAGAGTGCAGAGGAAAGCCAGGCTCGGAGCGTGTGTCTCCTGTTAACGTCAGGTTTATTATAAAATAAAAACAAACCGTAAACGGCAACACAGAACCACACACTGTTTAAATGAAAATGCGCACTTATGAAATATTAACAACAGCGATATAATTTCCACACTCACCAGCGTAGTCGAGGTGGCGTAGAAACAATAACCAACAACGTGTAAAGGCAAACGCTCAACTTAAATACAAAACTAATTAGAAAACCCCCACCTGGTGTGTGCCATAAGCTAAAGCGATTACCCAACGAATACAGCCGGAGAGACGGAGAACCCCCACTCGTGACATCATCATCAGGGAGTCCTGAAACCCTCTGGAGAGACTGTTATGTTTTGACCCTTGGATGAAAGACAGCTGATGGACGGAGAAGGGAAGAATACGAGTCCCATCAGAGACTACCTGATATGATCTGTCATGGGTTCAACCAAAATTGTGCCCCATCATAACGCTTCGCTCCTTCTTCGTCCAGCCCGATTTTATCCTCACTCCGGCAATGCATAGAGATTCGCGCGCACACACATTTGTACAGCTGTCAGAAACTTGTGACAACTGGGCAGAAAGGCTCTGTCAGTCTTTTGGAGGGTGACATGGAGAGGTTTTCCCTTGAGAGTGAAAACCTGCCTTTACGCCAGGGCCGTTCAGATCTGATCCTAGAGGGAGTGCCGGAAATGGTTTTGTCCCCCCCGGACCCTAGTTGACGGACATATTTTGCAGAACTAAGTGCCGGCCCGGTGGACATCAAGGTTTTGCCAAAACATGACAGAACCTCTCCTCAGACCCCTGTTCTGCTCTATCTCAGAGGACCACAGTGTAACTGAGAGACAAACAGACAGTAGACAGACAGACAGACAGTAGACAGACAAACCGACAGACAGTAGACAGTCAACAGACAGACAGTAGACAGACAGACAGTAGACCGACAGACAGACCGACCGACAGAGGAAGAAACAGAGTAATTCTTAACCGAAGCCCTCATCTACAGAGATATGAACCAAGAGAGGAGGCTGCAAACCTGACAAGCCCCAGGACAGAAACACAGTCAGACCACCAAATCAGCAGAAAAATGAAAACTGCTGATCTATTGCTACCTTGGCAGAAAGGTTTTTCGCCATCTACAGACATAAACAGAGAGAAGGTTATGCACGCTGATGAACGAAGGAGACAAAGCTGCCATTCCTGATCTCCAGTATGAGCACACCGAAAAAATATGTACTTCACACAAATCATACAGACTTGGAAAATAATACAAAAATAAGTGAAACATAAATCAAGCCCCAAATCTGTTTTGGCAAAGTACTGCAATGTGCAATGCCAATTAATATTAGTCACCCACTGCCTTGAGGAGAGGACATCCTGTGTTACAGCACAAACAACGTTGAAGCAAACCTATACGCATCTTATTTATTTTCACATTGCTACCACACTGCAAATATGTGATGAGATTTTGTGTGTATCGTCTTTTTTTAATCTGCCCGGATTCAAATTTATACAGTACATAGGGGAAAATCACCTCAAACAGACAGAGACAGACAGATGTAAAGTCAGACAGACAGAGATAGACAGATGTAAAGTCAGACAGAGACAGACATAGACAGATGTAAAGTCAGACAGAGACAGACAGATAGACAGATGTAAAGTCAGACAAACAGACAGAGACAGATGTAAAGTCAGACAGAGACAGACATAGACAGATGTAAAGTCAGACAGACAGACAGACAGAGACAGATGTAAAGTCGGACAGACAGACAGAGACAGACATAGACAGATGTAAAGTCAGACAGAGACAGACAGATAGACAGATGTAAAGTCAGACAGACAGAGATAGATAGATGTAAAGTCAGACAGAGACAGACATAGACAGATGTAAAGTCAGACAGACAGACAGACAGAGACAGATGTAAAGTCGGACAGACAGACAGAGACAGATGTAGAGTTAGACAGAGACAGAGACAGACATAGATAAATGTAGAGTCAGTCATAATAAGACAGATGTAGAGACAGACAGATAAATGTAGAGTCAGGCAGACAGTTTCCAGTGAGACAGATGTAGAGTCAGGCATAATGAGGCTAAATGGTTGGCTAGAGACGGCCTTAATGACATTATGAACACAGCACAGAGAGCGCTGACTCCTCCCCCCTGACTATGTGGATTCATGTAGAAGTATTTCAATGAGTCAGATCACTCCAGGTAGTTGACCGAAAAACACTCGTTGTCAAGGGAGACGATGTTGTAACCTGCACATGGTTCAATACACCTGTTCTGTTTGTGTTTTGAAATGTGACACATACATATCGACTACAAAATGTTGTTTTTTAAAGACCTATAAAATTGTAAAAGAAAATGGCAAGTGGACCTGTTTACCAGATGTTAAGTAATCTACATTGTATGTCAGAAAAAAAACGAAATAACTTCTTCAAACGTTGGTTATGTTTGGCTATATTGAACATACTTCGAGGTGGTCAGTCAGGAGTCTTAAATGACAGATGAGTAACCCGAGAGAATTATCTGCCACAAATCATGTATGTGCTTCCATTTACCAGAGGCTGTGGCACAGGGTTCATACTTTAGTCAGTTTTGTCATTAACATTCCACTGGAAGCTTTGGGTTACGGCCTGACGTAGCTGGCTGAAAAGGTATTACGTTAATAATTTAATAGAAAAAATGCAATGACCAAAAGAATGATAGGACTTCAATTCACGTTCCATATGAAATATTCAGACTCGCACCTCCCGTTATGTGCAGTTACAAAAGGTCCAACTACTGTACAGGCTGTTCCCCAGAGTTTTAGTAGACTGCTAACAACTCGATGTAAGTAACACTTAAAATGCGCACCACTTACAGCAATTTTCTGCAATCCGGAAAAGAAAGTGCCCCAGGAACCGATCGGGAACAACAGAACGGATAGCGTGAAGATAGTCTTGATAAAAGTTTGTCAGAATGAAAGGATTATCATATGAAAGAAGGATGTGGAGCCCTGAAAAACCTGTCCCAATCTGCAATCTCCATTTCAAACCAGAAAGTGGGGTGCCTGCTGCCGAGGACTGTTAAAGGAGGACTCAAGAGTCAGGGAGACAGGGAATCAGAGGGAGTTAGGGAATCAGGGAGTCAGGTAATCTGGGAATCAGAGGGAGTTAGGGAATCAGGGAGTCAGGGAATCAGAGGGAGTCAGGGAGTCAGGGAATCAGGGAGTCAGGGAATCAGAGGGAGTCAGGGAATCAGGGAGTCAGGGAATCAGAGGGAGTCAGGGAATCAGGGAATCAGAGGGAGTCAGGGAATCAGGGAATCAGAGGGTGTCAGGGAATCAGGGAGTCAGGGAATCAGGGAATCAGAGGGAGTCAGGGAATCAGGGAATCAGAGGGAGTCAAGGAATCAGGGAGTCAGGGAATCAGAGGGAGTCAGGGAATCAGGGAATCAGAGGGAGTCAGGGAATCAGGGTATCAGAGGGAGTCAGGGAATCAGGGAGTCAGGTAATCAGGGAATCAGAGGGAGTCAGGGAATCAGAGGGAGTCAGGGAATCAGGGAGTCAGGTAATCTGGGAATCAACCACTGTCGCTGGTGACTACTGAGCCATTGTGTGTAAACGCCTTGCTTGAAGGCACACAACCTCGCTTGCTAGGCTACTTGTCGTATCCAGGGTACGCATGCGTGCACAAAACCACATCCGTTACAAATCTAATAACAGTCAGATGTCTAACCCCTTTTTCTAGGACCTACTTGACTGTATATGGATTTGTTCTTTTTTTACCCATCCGCGTGTCAACTGACCACAGCAAATGACTAACCGAATAACTAAATAACTGAATAGACCTTAATATACCCCATTTGCTGACATGCCTGTAGAAGTCTAACTGTCACGATAATGACAAACTGCCCAAAACGACCAGCGAGGCCTGGATCACAAGAGGTGAGTACAGGGTTAAGGGTCGCAGCTACTCACCCGTGGTTTCTACGATGCCCTCCAGGATGACCACGATCTCAAACTGCTCGTTCGCCAGCGAGCGCTGAGACAGGTCAAAGAAGGGGCTCTTGGGGTTGATCTCATGGCAGATGGTGAGTGGAGACACCAGGAAGAGCTGGTCGGCTCCTGTTCCAAAACCCACGTCCAGCTCACACTGGTCCAGGGGCAGAAACTCCCCCTCTGGGGTCTGTCGAGACTGGGAAAGACAAATGGAGAGATGAAGGTGATTATAAAGGAGGGATGAAACAGAGAGCAAGAAACTCCATTAGACGTTTAACTATAGGTTGCAGCATTTTTATCCCACACCACTATGGCCTCGTTCGGAGTAACTCAGCCGTGCTGGTCCGCAGAGACGATTGATGATAAGAAAGTGACTGTAGCAGAACAGCCCGGGGCTTTATTGGGGCCTACTCTCACGCCTCTAAACCATGTCATGCTGTTTGTCTGCTTGTTCATGTCCTCTTTACTCCCTTCAGATGGTGGGTGAGTGCACAGCGCATCGAACAACGCAACTGTGGGTGGAGCCTAAAGAAACACGGTCGATTTATGACCTACTGCATGGTTTTAATAATATCTACGGAGACACCTTTGTATTCTGGGCGTCATGGCCGAAAGCACAATTTAGATGTTCTCCCTCATCACTTCCTCCCCCGCTTGGGAAACCCACACGCGAAACGACATCCACTATATGTGTAAACAGCTTTACAAGGCCATGCCCACGCCAGGGGACATTCCTGTCTCTGGATTTGAACGTCACCTCAGCCTGGCTCTTCGCAGGGATTTGCAGGGAAAGACAAGAAGGCTGAGAAGGGTAATTCTGTTTAGACTGACCCAGGAAGCCTGAACTGGTGCAGAAATCGTTCATTGGCCTAACAAAGGCAGGTCAAAAGTCTGGTCTCTACTGTCTGATCTGCTCTGTTTCTGTTCTCTCTCCCTCACTCAGGTATGTCTGTGATAGGCTACTAGACGGAATGACCTGCGTGGGTGTTGTAAAACCTTGCAGGCCGCATGTAATTGGCTCAGGGGAATGTCACTCACGGGTATTATACTGTAAATTACGTGAATGAACTGTTTCCCCTCCGGAAAACAAGCAGATGATGGCCAGTTGCTGTGGTAACCCCCCAAGCTACACGTCGTTCCAGCTCTCTGTCAGGTCTGTTTATGTTCTCTACTTGGGAGATTAGATCAGCCATGAAGAAGTGAATGTTAACCGTATGTAAGGTGTGGCCCTTGCCTCCAAATACGACAACACCGGTGTGATTTTAGGTACAGACAGGATATTTTCTCCCTGTGAAGTCTACCCACTTAGCTCACCCCGTAATGCTAAGGAATCCGAGATTCAGTTGTTGAAGCATCTCTCAGGACCTCTGTCTCTGTTAAAAGGAAACCCGCTAACCTACCAAGTCACTGAACCGTACGGACAGGATATTTTGATTCAGCATGGGTTTTAAATCAACAATTCAGCATCAAATTGCCGGTATGATTCTTTATCCATGCAAAGTGTGCGTGCATGAGCATGTGTGTGTCCATAGCAACAGCCATTTAGTCCTTTAGTGTTGATCTGGTGACTTGCTTTGAGGAGCCAGGTCTTCTGATTCCTCCTCTGATTGATGCTTATGGCTGAGGATGTACGCTCAACCAAATTGGTATGGCCTTGAGAGGTCCGGTCATCCGAGTCATCTGCAAGTTCCCTGCTCAGAGCTCTCCAAAGCCCTCATCAGTCAGACAGCAGGCTGAGTGGCGAACAGGCCAGAGGAAATATGTCCACTATGTGACTGGAGTGGTCCTGAGGTAACCGGCTGCTGTGTACATGTAAGAGGTTGGCTGGAAACGGCACGGCAGGAGATGCAGGGTACATGAAAATAACCCATATAAAATATCACTATTCTCTGTACCGCAGGCCCATCACTATAACTCACACTGTTCACTCCAGCTCGCATTTCCAAGCTACCTCACACCCTTCACTCTACCTCACACCCTTCACTCTACCTCACACCCTTCACTCTTCCTGTGTGTGTGTGTGTGTGTGTGTGTGTGTGTGTGTGTGTGTGTGTGTGTGTGTGTGTGTGTGTGTGTGTGTGTGTGTGTGTGTGTGTGTGTGTGTGTGTGTGTGTGTGTGTGTGTGCGTGCGTGCGTGCGTGCGTGTGTGTGTCTAGAAAGCATGAAGACGCACACAAATACAAAGCATTTAGCACATCAAATGTCTCTGAGGATCAATGTCTTCACTGCCAACCTTAAGCCCTCTGCTGCTTCCAAAGCCCCCACTAATAATTGCATATCTTCTCTCATTAGAATGAAGGAATGTAAACCCAATGCATTTTGTTGTCACCACCCCTCCCACTGAACTACTGCTGTTAAAGAAGCGCAGCTCTGAGAAGCACTGAGCAAAAAAACATTTGGAACAAAACTTAACTTATTAGCTGGCCCAATCACAGCTCTACCAGAGTAACAGAGCTGGCCCAATCACAGCTCTACCGGAGTAACAGAGCTGGCCCAATCACAGCTCTACCAGAGTAACAGAGCTGTCCCAATCACAGCTCTACCAGAGTAACAGAGCTGGCCCAATCACAGCTCTACCGGAGTAACAGAGCTGGCCCAATCACAGCTCTACCAGAGTAACAGAGCTGGCCCAATCACAGCTCTACCAGAGTAACAGAGCTGGCCCAATCACAGCTCTACCAGAGTAACAGAGCTGGCCCAATCACAGCTCTACCAGAGTAACAGAGCTGGCCCAATCACAGCTCTACCAGTAACAGAGCTGGCCCAATCACAGCTCTACCAGAGTAACAGAGCTGGCCCAATCACAGCTCTACCAGAGTAACAGAGCTGGCCCAATCACAGCTCTACCAGAGTAACAGAGCTGGCCCAATCACAGCTCTACCAGAGTAACAGAGCTGGCACCAATCACAGCTCTACAAGAGTAACAGAGCTGGCCCAATCACAGCTCTACCAGAGTAACAGAGCTGGCCCAATCACAGCTCTACCAGAGTAACAGAGCTGGCCCAATCACAGCTCTACCAGAGTAACAGAGCTGGCCCAATCACAGCTCTACCAGAGTAACAGAGCTGGCCCAATCACAGCTCTACCAGAGTAACAGAGCTGGCCCAATCACAGCTCTACCAGAGTAACAGAGCTGGCCCAATCACAGCTCTACCAGAGTAACAGAGCTGGCCCAATCACAGCTCTACCAGAGTAACAGAGCTGGCCCAATCACAGCTCTACCAGAGTAACAGAGCTGGCCCAATCACAGCTCTACCAGAGTAACAGAGCTGGCCCAATCACAGCTCTACCAGAGTAACAGAGCTGGCCCAATCACAGCTCTACCAGAGTAACAGAGCTGGCCCAATCACAGCTCTCCAGAGTAACAGAGCTGGCCCAATCACAGCTCTACCAGAGTAACAGAGCTGGCCCAATCACAGCTCTACCAGAGTAACAGAGCTGGCCCAATCACAGCTCTACAAGAGTAACAGAGCTGGCCCAATCACAGCTCTACCAGAGTAACAGAGCTGGCCCAATCACAGCTCTACCATAGTAACAGAGCTGGCCCAGAGCTGGCCCAATCACAGCTCTACCAGAGTAACAGAGCTGGCCCAATCACAGCTCTACCAGAGTAACAGAGCTGGCCCAATCACAGCTCTACCAGAGTAACAGAGCTGGCCCAATCACAGCTCTACCAGAGTAACAGAGCTGGCCCAATCACAGCTCTACCAG
The DNA here is from genome assembly GCA_029465975.1 of Dallia pectoralis. Classification (NCBI taxonomy): domain Eukaryota; kingdom Metazoa; phylum Chordata; class Actinopteri; order Esociformes; family Umbridae; genus Dallia; species Dallia pectoralis. Next base: position 4,276,195 of record CM055752.1, on the reverse strand, counting down.
AGTAACAGAGCTGGCACCAATCACAGCTCTACAAGAGTAACAGAGCTGGCCCAATGACAGCTCTACCAGAGTAACAGAGCTGGCCCAATCACAGCTCTACCATAGTAACAGAGCTGGCCCAATCACAGCTCTACCAGAGTTACAGAGCTGCCCCAATCTCTACCAGAGTAACAGAGCTGGCCCAATCACAGCTCTACCATAGTAACAGAGCCGGCCCAACCAAGAATCATCTGATGAACCGGATTGACCCAGATACACAAACACATGAACCCAAATATGAGTCTAGTCAACGCTGCCTGTACTTCTCTCACTCTCTCACTTCTCTCCTGTCAGTCCTGAGCCTCTGAATGAGCAGCTGTCACACACACCTGGGTTCACACACACCGGCTAAGTAGCGTTGACAGAATGTATGGGACCTAACGGAGGAATGAATACAGGAGCTTTTCTGCACCTGTCTTTTCCCCAATCCACTGTAAGACCATCGTTTTGTGATTCAATCAATCAATTGATTATAGAGATTATATGACAGAGTTTCTCAATTGGTTTTAGAGGTTGTAGTCCTTTGCTTTATTTGCTAGGTCACGGCACTGTGATGCGGCGTGATGAACGTGTGATAATAGTTATTGGGAGATGAAGATTGTGTATATTTAAATCCTGCCACACTTTGTGTGTAGCTGTTTGGGGACGAGAGAACTGGAGGATAGGCACGAGTCAACAGCGCCCCCATCCTCCCTACCCCAGTACTGCAATAAAGGATGTGGCTAATTACAAAACCGCGTATATTTCCTTACTTCCTAACCCACCCTAACTTCAACTTAAAATCATTACTATTTCAGGCATACATGTTTTTCAAAACAGTAAGGATAATATGTAAATGTACTGACCAGCACTGCAAATGTTTGGAAGTATTGTGGGCAATCATACTTTCATACTGAACAGTGTGGGCATTAATACTGAAACAGTGTGGGCATTAATACTGATCAGTGATGGCATTAATACTGAACAGTGTGGGCATTAATACTGAACAGTGTGTGCATTAATACTGAACAGTGTGGGCATTAATACTGAACAGTGTGGGCATTAATACTGAACAGTGTGGGCATTAATACTGAACAGTGTGGGCATTAATACTGAACAGTGTGGGCATTAATACTGAACAGCGTGGACATTAATACTGATCAGTGATGGCATTAATACTGAACAGTGTGGGCATTAATATTGACCAGTGTGGGCATTAATACTGAACAGTGTGGGCATTAATACTGAACAGTGTGGGCATTAATACTGAACAGTGTGGGCATTAATACTGAACAGTGTGGGCATTAATACTGAACAGTGTGGGCATTAATACTGAACAGTGTGGGCATTAATACTGAACAGTGTGGGCATTAATACTGAACAGTGTGGGCATTAATACTGAACAGTGTGGGCATTAATACTGAACAGTGTGTGCATTAATACTGAACAGTGTGTGCATTAATACTGAACAGTGTGGGCATTAATACTGAACATTGTGGGCATTAATACTGAACAGTGTGGGCATTCATACTGAACAGTGTGGGCATTAATACTGAACAGTGTGGGCATTAATACTGAACAGTGTGTGCATTAATACTGAACAGTGTGGGCATTAATACTGAACAGTGTGGGCATTAATACTGAACATTGTGGGCATTAATACTGAACAGTGTGTGCATTAATACTGAACAGTGTGGGCATTAATACTGAACAGTGTGGGCATTAATACTGAACAGTGTGGGCATTAATACTGAACAGTGTGGGCATTAATACTGAACAGTGTGGGCATTAATACTGAACAGTGTGGGCATTAATACTGAACAGTGTGTGCATTAATACTGAACAGTGTGGGCATTAATACTGAACAGTGTGGGCATTAATACTGAACAGTGTGGGCATTAATACTGATCAGTGATGGCATTAATACTGAACAGTGTGGGCATTAATACTGAACAGTGTGTGCATTAATACTGAACAGTGTGGGCATTAATACTGAACAGTGTGGGCATTAATACTGAACAGTGTGGGCATTAATACTGAACAGTGTGGGCATTAATACTGATCAGTGATGGCATTAATACTGAACAGTGTGGGCATTAATACTGAACAGTGTGGGCATTAATACTGAACATTGTGGGCATTAATACTGAACAGTGTGGGCTGCATGGATGATCTACTTCAGAGGCTGAGCTTGCAGGAGAGGAGAGGGGGTGGCATTCATGAACTCATGTAGGCAGAGAGAGGGTGAGTGTTTCCTTTGTTTCCTACTTCTTCTCAAAGTGCCTGCTTGTGTTTTATGTGTATAATGAAACAATGCCTGTGTGGGGGACTCTCCTAACCTGTTATATGTGTGGGGGACTCTCCATCTGTGTGGGGGTCTCTCCTAACCTGTTATCTGTGTGGGGGACTCTCCTAACCTGTTATCTGTGTGGGGGACTCTCCTTACCTCCTCTCTGTGTGGGGACTCTCCTAAACTCCTCTCTGTGTGGGGACTCTCCTAACCTCCTCTCTGTGTGGGGGACTCTCCTAACCTCCTGACTCTCCTAACCTGTTATCTGTGTGGGGGACTCTCCTAACCTGTTATCTGTGTGGGGGACTCTCCTAACCTGTAATCTGTGTGGGGGACTCTCCTAACCTGTTATCTGTGTGGGGGACTCTCCTAACCTGTTATCTGTGTGGGGGACTCTCCTAACCTGTTATCTGTGTGGGGGACTCTCCTAACCTGTAATCTGTGTGGGGGTCTCTCCTAACCTGTTATCTGTGTGGGGGACTCTCCTAACCTGTTATCTGGGTGGGGGACTCTCCTTACCTCCTCTCTGTGTGGGGGACTCTCCTAAACTCCTCTCTGTGTGGGGGACTCTCCTAACCTCCTCTCTGTGTGGGGGACTCTCCTAACCTCCTCTGTGTGGGGTCTCTCCTAACCTGCTCTCTGTGTGGGGGACTCTCCTAACCTCCTCTCTGTGTGGGGGACTCTCCTAACCTGTTATATGTGTGGGGGACTCTCCTAACCTCCTCTGTGTGGGGGTCTCTCCTAACCTGCTCTCTGTGTGGGGGACTCTCCTAACCTGCTCTCTGTGTGGGGGAATCTCCTAACCTGTTATATGTGTGGGGGACTCTCCTAACCTCCTCTCTGTGTGGGGGACTCTCCTAACCTCCTCTCTGTGTGGGGGACTCTCCTAAACTGCTCTCTGTGTGGGGGACTCTCCTAACCTCCTCTCTGTGTGGGGTACTCTCCTAACCTCCTCTCTGTGTGGGGGACTCTCCTAACCTGTTATATGTGTGGGGTACTCTCCTAACCTGTTATATGTGTGGGGTACTCTCCTAACCTGCTCTCTGTGTGGGGGACTTCTCCTAACCTCCTCTGTGTGGGGGACTTCTCCTAACCTCCTCTGTGTGGGGGACTCTCCTAACCACCTCTCTGTGTGGGGGACTCTCCTAACCTGCTCTCTGTGTGGGGACTCTCCTAACCTCCTCTGTGTGGGGTACTCTCCTAACCTCCTCTCTGTGTGGGGGACTCTCCTAACCTGCTCTCTGTGTGGGGGACTCTCCTAACCTCTCTGTGTGGGGGTCTCTCCTAACCTGTTATCTGTGTGGGGGACTTTTATAACCCGCTCTCTGTGTGGGGGTCTTTCCATGAAACCCGCACGTACAAACTCTGCCAAGGGGATGCACTACATTGCCCGGGCCCCGGGTGCTTGAGCACTATTCAATTATCCCACCGGCTAAAGCAATCAACGCGGTATTCCTCCGGTTGATGACCAGCCTGTGGGAACACTTTGCACCCTGGCTAGGCGTGCAGCATTCCAGCTGCTGAAACCGATGCGCTGCCGGGAAGCCGGAGGGGTGGATGTCAGCCCAGGTTGAATCGACGTTTCACACGACAAGGCAGAGCTGTCGTTAGCGCGGACGGACTGGAGCTCTGACGTCACCAAAATGTGGTGGATTTTTTCCGAACAAACACAAATTGATCGGCGCCCGAAGAACATCTGTATCTACAGGGACCGTAGTGACAACGGGGGCTATTTATTAGATGCCCTTTTTTTAAACGTAATGTGAGCTTCGGTCTACTGCTCAATCCCCCTCCTCCCCGTTAGCGGTGCAGCCTGTGGGCCCCAGGAGACTGTGGGACTGCCAAGCTAATGAAGTGAAGTGGTGGGGTTCTCCTTGCCTGTCTGCTCTGCGCTGTCCTATCTCTAACTATCTGTACCTCTCTGTCTCTCTCTCTCTCTCTCTCTTTCTGTGTGTGTGTCTATCTCTCTGTCTTTTCCTCTGTATCTCTCTGTATTTCTGTATTTCTGTGTGTGTGTGTGTGTGTGTGTGTGTGTGTGTGTGTGTGTGTGTGTGTGTGTGTGTGTGTGTGTGTGTGTGTGTGTGTGTGTGTGTGTGCGAGTATCCCTAGAAACAGAAATACTGTATACTGTTTCTTATGAACCATTCGACTACAATGTAAACCTGACATGTCTAGAGATACGAATACAAAAACATCTATTCACAAGCACTCCTTCGCCTGTTAAATTACATATGTTTTTCCACTTCTAGTTTGACATCACGCTTAATCAGTGTGTGTGTGCGTGTGTGTGTGTGTGTGTATACTGCTTTGTGACGGATGATGATTTGATTCTCTGCGTTTCATGGCTTGAGGTTTTACCGCCAGAACCTGAACCTGAGAGCCCAGATCTCTATCAGGACAGCTGATACACGAGTGTGTTCTGCAATTAAACACCTGCTCCTCCAAATGTCACTGGCTGAAGGGTGACTGATGTCGGACACACCGTGGCTGTTCCACCCAGAACCTCACCTCCCACCTCCCACTGCTGCCAGATCATCTCAGCCTCGATTCTCTTCATCAACCCAACCGTCTCGCTCGCCCTCTTCCTCGCTGGTAACAGAGTGTAGTGACACAAAACATGTCAAGCTCTTTGGTTAAACAAAGACCAGCATACAGTAAGGCTTGGGAACATCTGAGTGCGGATTTGACCTGTAGGCGAAACCCACCAGGCACTGCAATGGGACCTTTTCTATACTGCATATTCTCTCAGCTCAGTCAATCCATTCATTGCTTTGCCTCCCACACCTGCTTTATGGGATTCAGCGGTACAGAGTTTGAGTCCGGTTAGGCTCGTTATGAAGCAGGACGTTAGGCAAATGAAAATACCTGCCATATGATTGCCTTACCTTTATGAGTTTGCACCTGATTTGCGCGGACACCATGTGGCTGTTGCGCAGGTTGCCCACACGGAACATAAGGCACAGCTTCCCGTCCCGCTGTGAGATCACCGCGTCCTGGCTGAACATGAGCGTCTCGGCGCGCTTCTTGGGCTGGGACATCTTAATGAACATGCAGCCAATCAGGAAGGCGTCCACGATGGACCCGAGCAGCGACTGGAACAGGAACAGAATGATGCCCTCGGGACACTTCTCCGTGATGTAGCGGTAGCCGTAGCCGATGGTGGCCTCGGTCTCGATGAAGAACAGAAAGGCCGACGGGAAGTTGTAAACGTTGGCAACGCACGGCGTGTAGGAAGAGTCGCGGCCGTGGTTTATGTCCCCTCGGATGTATGCTATAGTCCACCACATGGAGGCCATGACCAGCCACGCCACCGTGTAGGTCAGGACGAAAATAAGCAAGTTCCACCGCCACTTGAGGTCCACCAAGGTGGTGAACAGGTCGGATATGTACCGGCTGGTCTCCCCGCCGAGGTTCCCGTGCTGCACGTTGCACCGGCCGTTCTTCTCCACGAACCGCTGGCGTTTCTTCTTGACCGGCGCGGAAAAAGTGGCCGTGTCCCGGTTTGTGTTTACCACCTGATAGTCCTCTCCAAATTTCCTCCGTAGTGCGGCCATTACTATAAAGAGTTCATTTCAAGTAAATAAAAACAAAAAAATCAATATAGATCACTTGATGCGTTGATATGTCCTCATGTTCATGTTTTCTTTGTTTCTGAATACTTGTTATCTGCTGTGCGTAAAGGATTCCATGGCATCAACGCGCTGCGCAAGGTTGGGTATCCTATCCAAACAGGTTGTGATCCTATCCAAACAAATGCTGGTGATCTATCATCACTATTTACAATCTCTAAAGATAAGTAATTTATGTGCCGGTGTGCCATTCAACGGGTCTGTCGCTCTCCACCCAGTATGCTTGAAAAATAGGCGAGTGCCGTTCAAATAGGCTACAGTCTCCGTGAAAGACATGCTCACTCTGAGAGCTGGTTAAAGACTGAGGGTGAAAAAATGGGAGATATTGTGTTCTGCGTCTACTGGGTTGTCTAGGATGAAAGGGGGAGGCGTGTGTGTGTGTGTTTTATGTGTGTGCGTGAGGGGGTGAGAGTGAGAGAGAGAGAGAGCAAGTATCAGACAGAGAGAGATGGGTAGTACTGGAGCCCATACAGTATTGACAAATATTACATTTACTGTGACCAAAGCTGATCTGGTCCAATTGGGCTTTTAGGTAGCATACATTTGATATCGTTCAATTCATATGTGTTTTCGTAATTATCAGAAATTTTATAATTTCATAATTTTCACGTATTTTCTGCATTTTTGTAGTTTGCGGTGGGGTAGGCCTATTGCCTACGAGTCTCCTGCCGCAGCCTAATGTTACTGGTTGTTGACGCTCTTAAGTCAGACACCGCCACCTGGCGGACAGAAACGCACGTACAGACACAGGAGGTTTAATATCAGACCGCGGAGACCTCTGATTTAGTCCAGCCTGTCATGTGCGCCAAATGATGTGCTCTGTCGGGGACCGCTTACTAAAGAAACGTCGCTTGGTTATTATTTGTAACACATTTATACCACAAATTCTACTAACCTAACAATATACATTATATATACATATAACAATAAACATTCAAGGTGAGTGGACATCTGTACATTGTTAACACACTCGGCCCTCCATGGAACCGGTTTGACACCCGACCTGTGGTGCATCGGAGTGACATTGAGTAGTGCCCACGTTATGGAAGATCAGCACTTTACGGTACTTAACAATGGACGCATTGCTTGGAATTGAATTGCAGTCCATATTAACCACTCCTTCGCGTCTTTCTAATTTGCGGGTCATAATGTTTTCCAGTACTTTCACATTCAGGGTCATAATAGCAAATAGGCTTAAAACAGGGCCGGCCCTGACCAATATGGTGCCCTAGGTAAGATTTTAGCTGGTGCCCTTTTAGCCCTTGCAACGCAGGACTATATTTTTTTTACTTGTGTGGTGCCCCCTATGGAGGAACGGCGCCCCTACCATTTGCCTATACTGTCTAGGCTGCGGGCCGGCCCTGGCTCAAACTGTTCAATGGCTACATTCCAATTCAAATTGTAGACATGTGCAAATACTTCCACAATTCTACGGAGGAAGTGTCAATAGGATTTTTTAATTGCACATTTAAAAAAAATGCTGATTCAGTCATCCCTCTGCATGCACAGTGATTGAAACATCACCGCCAGGGATTTCAAAATAGTCAAAAGCAGTGTTTATTATGTAAGTGCATTTGCAGCAACTATCGCCACATCTCATATTTAACATAATTGCTTATGGGCAAACATATTCTGTCAGGTTCCTGGAGAGAGGCTGCTATTGATTAAAGAACACATACAGGGCTTTTTTAGGCATGTCCCAGAGGACATCTCAAAACGTCGGCTAGCTTCGACCTTCAGTTGGTACTCGTCGGTAATTTGCCTAAAAGAGGTAGCTGTTGAAGACTACTCAAGATTCACTATAAATGTTGTAATCATCCCTGCCAATTCACCGTTGCATTGATTTCAATTTTATAAATATCTGTGTGTTTTTTATCTGGGCTACAGATATCACACATTGTAAATTGTATATTCACTCTTTCTAAATTAGTTTAATATTGTCTATCTTTTTTTGCAACTAGTATGTAGATGCTGTATTTTTTGTGTTTTCTGTCTGTATTCTTTCGTACAGCGTTCACTTAACCCCTTAACATGGAACAAAGGTCTAGTTATGGCATACACACTTTGCAAATAAAGTGTATCTTGTGGCAGTATTGTCTCCCAGAACAAAAAATGGAGCAGAAAGAAGAGCTGTTTTACCAAGTTGTTCTACAGAGTCGTTCAAAGCCGAAAAGAAAAGAAGCATGTAGTTATTTTCAGACTCCCCCAAAGTTAGTATCATTGTCAACTCTATTGTGTGTTTTCTCTTGCTGAGGCTGCAACACAACTAACCCTGTGTTCCATGCAAGAACAAGCCATGTGGGGTTTCTCCAGCGGCATTTGGAACCGTTGCTATCCTATCAACAAGGCTAGGTTCTCCGGCATTTAGTCATTTCTTTCCACCTGTTTTTTTAATCTTGAGACGTTAACCAGTTCAACCCCGCTTATACATGACAGGCAATAAGCTTGACTCGTTTCCTGCCAGTAGGCTTGAAAAAATTGCCATATATTATTATGTTTCACCAAGCTACATTGTATTTGTCCCAGTCTTTATGGAACTTCTATTGTCTGACATTATGTTAGGTTGTTTGTTTTTGCAGGACCTTCAGGCACCTGAGCAAAAATGGAGGAAAGCCAAACTTCAAAAGTACAGGCGTACCCTCTGTAGATGGGCGGACCTAATACGGCCACAGAGTTTATGTCCCCAGAACAAGACAGTCGGTCACAGTTTGTGTACGTTTTTGTGGCTGCATAAAATACATATAAAGAAATGTCTCCAAGCAAAAGAGAGACGTTTGCTGTACTCCCAAGTAAACAAAAAGCACACGACCTACACACGATCTCTCATCCATGTAATTGTTTTCAGTTTGAATGCAACACGTATCGTTAAATCAGTATTGCGGCTGGAAGAGTCCGGGCCTGTTGGAAACGATATTATGTGGGGTATAAATACAGAGCGGAGGAAAGAGATGGCAGGGCGTCGTTTGACAGATTGTTCCTAGCATAACAAGAGACACAAATTCATTCTCTGTAGCAATAATACAATTGTCCGTTACTGCCATAAAGGGGGCCAGATGTTTTACAGTGCCCGCCCAGAATCCCCTCCCAGTGTCTAATTATATAAAATTAATGATTAGATTTCTGACGTACTTTTGCGTTTTTCGTCCCGATGCCCATTAACCGGGGCATAGCTTGCTATTCATTCTGGGGTCGTCACCAAAACATGACAGAATAGAGAACACAAATACAGATTAGCACTGACACATATTTTAAATAGGATCATTACAAGTGCAGAATGATAATGTGTGTGTGTGTGTGTGTGTGTGTGTGTGTGTGTGTGTGTGTGTGTGTGTGTGTGTGTGTGTGTGTGTGTGTGTGTGTGTGTGTGTGTGTGTGTGTGTGTGTGTGTGTGTTTGTATCTATGTATGTGTGTGTTTTTATTACTTTCCTCTGAGACTGAATACTGCAAGACTGACTGGTCCAATTTCCTGTCTGGCTCTACGGATAATATAGCGATGAAGCAATGAAATGAAGAAAATAAAGGGCTTTCTCCTTGTTGAATACATTTCATTGATTGGCTAGATGACAACTGTATTAAATGCATCAATCAGAAATGATATAGTGGATTTATAAAAATTCAATTATTTCATTCTTCACCAGCTCCTCCTGTGTGTGGTGTGTGTACGCTCATATTTATAGTACTACCCAGTAAATTCACAAAGCTATTTCACAGTGGAAAAAAAGATTTGCCCCACTGGAATTTTTTCAGTTTTTACTTTTCAAATCTTAATGGCAAACCACATGTTAAATTTAAAGGCTTGAACAAATGACACAAATGTTTTGAAACTTCTAAAGCCCCAGGTAAAAGGGATTGCCCTATAACTATAACTTGATGTGAGAGGTTTAGCTGCAATTAACAAAAACCAAACACTATCTCAGGTTGTCAATCACTCACTCATGTCAGTATAGTAATTTTGTCCCACTCTTCCAAGCAGAGCTGCTTAAACACTGCAGCATTGAAGTATTATCGGCCCTGCCGATACAACTCAATAGGCTTTGGGTCTGAGCATTGCTTAGGCCATTTCAAAAAGTAATTTGTTAGCTTATAAGATATTCTGATGTAGGCTTTATTGTGAATTTTGGAACTGTTGTCTTGGTAACAGACCCTGGTGTTTCCTAACTTGGACAACTGACCCAACCACATCATTCAGACACCCCTGACACAGAGCAAAACGCAGGAACCAAGGAAACAAAACAACTACTTCTATAATAGATTATTCTGGATTATTCTGTAGCTATAACTGTTGGGTCTGAGCAATTGTTGATGTCCCTCTCAACAGAGGGTTGAGCGATCCTAAAATAGTAATACATTTAGTAAGTAATACTAATATTTGTGTTATTATTACTATTTACAAAAATAACCATTGAGTTTCAATAGTTAAGTGTCATAAAGGTTTACTACAAAAAACAACATTACATTAGATATGCAGAAGTTTGCCTGTCCCCTCAACTGTCAAACCCATCCATGAGTCGGCGGTGGACATTAATCTGCACTGAACAAACCTTCACTTCAGCCTAACCAAAGTCCTTCCCCTCGTTTTCTGTGGTCGGCTAATCCAACGACCATTCCCATTACAGAGAACGATCGGAAAAAACCGAAACGCTCCAAACTCCTACAAGCTCCGGGGGACCCGGGTTCAAAGGGCAGAAACAGTGAAATGTGGAGTCTTAAAGTGAGCAGCCAGAAGTGTGGTCAGCCAGAGTGCAGGAGACAGACCACTGGGCCGCTTGCCAAGATATCCCAGAGGGAGAGGGAGACACTTACTGGACTCAGAACAACCTTATAGAGCCGATAAAGCAGAACAAACGGCGCAAACCGTTTGACGGACTGCACGGCATGCACTCAGATTTCTTTTTAATACATTTTACATTGACATTTCAGATTGTTTTAACGACATTAGCAGGCATGTTTCTCTCGAGTGGTGGTGTGTCTAACTAACAAGCTAACTAACTTTAGAGGGGGCAACACAAGTATTAAGAAAGCCAGAAATGGTATTATGTCGTTTACTTTTTAACTTGACTGGTTGGCGTTTTTTATTTGAATGCAGCTGATTCTAATTCGACGTAATTATCGGCGACATCTCGCGGAACGTCCACGAAAGATTGCGCCATTTTTTCGACCACTGATTCCGTCTCAACGTTTGGTAAGTCACGCAGATAAATTGGATATTTTCCTGACAGCTAATGCTTGTTGGTTTCACTGTACTCGTGTGCCGGTTTCATATAATGCTTGTTGGGTTCACTGTACTCGTGTGCCGGTTTTATATAATGCTTGTTGGTTTCACTGTACTCGTGTGCCGGTTTTATATAATGCTTGTTGGTTTCACTGTACTCGTGTGCCGGTTTTATATAATGCTTGTTGGTTTCACTGTACTCGTGTGCCGGTTTTAAATAGTTTGTTTTCTTTTATTCAACAGTATGATGTTAAAAACAGAAACATATTGATGCTGGAACCTGAGGCTCAAACTAACTCGTGTGCCGGTTTTAAATAGTTTGTTTTCTTTTATTCAACAGTATGATGTTAAAAACAGAAACATAAGTGCTCAAACTAACAAGTGGTTATCCACGCGCGTCACTGCATGTCCTGTGGTAAAAATTGTAAGGACTTTAACTCACTTATTCTGTGCATTTATATTCACAATGTTTCCCTATCAACTACATATTCATACACCAGGCACATGCGAATCCACAGAAACATTCCAAGTTGCACTTACACCAAATGTGCAGCTTTTAAAACGCACCAATTAAGACACCATGTAGAATAAATCCCTGTTGTTGATCCTAGATTGTGTCGTGCTGATCTAAGTTTAGTATGCCATATGGATTTCTGCAGTGTTTGGTGTAATGATGTGAAGAGTTTGTTCTTTCATTTGAAAATCCATATTACTGAAGACACTGCAGTTACTTGTCCATTCAGGCAATGCAACAAAGAGATACTCTTTTATCTTTCAAGCAGATGTAAGTTAGACCAATACATTTTTCCAATGAAACATACTTCCACCATTAATTTTACATTTAGGCTTCGGTATATATTATAGCAGGGGTCCTTTCGTGATATCCTGTGAGTTTCTGTAGTCCCATGTCTGCTTAATACTCAAGTCTGAAACAATGTCTTTGTGCCTTTCTTTGATCTATTTAAATATTGTCTGGTTTCAGGTGAAGCTGAGCAGTGGATGGTCAGAATAGAATAACAGGTGGCTGGTAAACATCATTCACCACTGTCTTTGCAAGTTACTTCAACATCGAATATGAAGAGGCTGCGTGTACACTTGAGTTCATCCAAAGGTAAGAGGGGCAAATGTCTGCTGTGTCTTTGGCTATTGTGATTGCTGTGATCAGTAGCTCTTTTGGTTGGTCCACAAAAACATCCTCATCTATTGGTGGGCACAAGGTGCACTGCTATAGCTGATTGGTGCTTGTTTCTTTGTGTCTTTCAGGCAATTCATTGACATAAATCCTGAGCATGGATCCAAAGCCAGCAGCAAAAAAGTGGCATCCAGCAAGACTAGAAGACCAATCCAGAAGACGCAGGTTGGACTAATTGATGAGTGCATACACACATTGTGTATTTTTTTTCAAACAGGCCAATAAATCTGTTATATCATGACATCTTTTTCACAACAATTGTACAAAATAAACAAGTAATTTTGATAATATTCTTGGTTATGTTTTTCTTTCCTGATTATTAAGTGATGATGTTCTTGTAAAATTCTCAATCTTATTCTTTGATGCAATTGATTTTGTAAGATTCCACCAGTAGTGATTGCCAGGAACACATCTGCCAGTAATTTGCTGTAAATCCAGTTATGAACAGTATGCTGTTTTATTACAGTAAAAGTCTGTTAGTTCTAATTGCAGCAAAAGCTGTAAAAATTACAGTAACTGCCAGGGAACACAGCTGCCAGTAATATACTGTAAAATCAAATAAATACAGTAAGAGCTTGTATTTATTTATTACAGTAAAGGTCTGTAAATTCTAATTACAGCAAGAGCTGTAAAAATTACAGTAACTGCCAGGGAACACAGCTGCCAGTAATATACTGTAAATTCAAATAAATACAGTAAGAGCTTGTATTTATTTAATACAGTAAAGGTCTGTAAATTCTAATTACAGCAAGAGCTGTAAAAATTACAGTAACTGCCAGGGAACACAGCTGCCAGTAATTTACTGTAAAATTTACAGTGAAATTTTTTACAGTGTACATCAAGGCAATCACGATCACTAAAGTATGAGGAGACAAATATGAATGTCTCCCCAGCCCTGTTAGGCTTTCTCTTGCTATTGTTTCAATTGTGTGGGGCTTCCCCACGATGTAGAACTAATCCTGCACATCGAGGTCAACCTCCCTGATCGGTCGGTCAATCGGTTCTCTCTCATTGGCTTCCAATAATAGAACAGGAATGTAATATGATATTTGGACGAAATTCACTTTTGTGCCATCCTCTAACGTGTTTGGTGGGGGTTGGTGGTCGCTGGCGGGGGTTGGTGGGCATTGGCGAGGTAGCTAGACATAGTAATGCAATGCACTCTGAATAATAAATGAAGAGAATTGATAACCACCTTAAGGCAGTCTGTCACGTGACTGGCAAGTTGCCATGAATGCCAGACTAGGTCATTCTGTCTGAGTCAAAGATTGTACTGTTTTCCCTTCCTATATAGTTCAGCGATCAGATTAAAGGGGCAAGATGGCTGTATTAAACAAGTCTCTCCACGTTGGGCTGGTGTGCTGTCTATGTGCACAGCGGCTTCAATCTGTCCTCATGGTTAAATATACCAAATATTTGTATAAATGTAAAAACCGGTGTGCACCATAATTCTTTGGACAGTCCCAATTTTTGGTTCTGACAATGACGATGAGGTTGAAGAGCAGACTGTCACATATTGATCAAATTCCAAAACAAATTATGCGATATTGAAATAATGTAATGGACTGATTTGAATTAATAATAGATTATTTTATTTTGGAACGAGAAATGGGAGTTTCTGATTTGACAGATGGCCTGCAGGCTGTTTTCTGCAGTATTTGATCAGAAACAGAAACATTGAATGATCTCACGCATTGTATTTCACATTAATATGTTGTTGTGTGGAAATCAGTGCAATATAATGTTTACATTACAGAACATTTTGGATGTTTACTTAATCAGTGGAAATCACTAATGACCCATAGTAATATGTGAATCCATTGCAAGGCAGTGCGCCATCAACAGAGCCAGAAAGGAATGTGTTTTATAATCAATTATTGATCTACTCTGACTGCTCAGTGAAACCATGTTACAAATGACCAACAACGGGAATCCGGAATTTCCCTATACCAGAAAATAGAGAGACCTTAATCCGTCAACGTGTTGGTCATAGAAGTTGTCAACTATATCCGTTAGCAAACCTCTGCAATTCTATTAATATAGGCTATTACTGTCGGAAATGTTATTAAAAATATGTATGTAATGAAATGATGTTCTCCTCAGTCCCTCAACATCATATTCTTAAAATATATGTTTTATATTCAACCGTGATACCTAATAACTTTGTTGGTAATTACAATATGTTCTGGCTTTTAGCAATGTATAATGTATTTTAACTCTTAGCGTCCTGTATGCAGTAATTCTACAACTTCCTGTGCAATTTTTCCATAGTGTAATTTGACACCATATATAAAGGCTGTACATTTAACACAGCATTTAGAGGAGAGATTAAATAATTATATTTCACCGATGTTTGATGACTTGTAATTTAGCTTTGCTGGAGGTTTTTATCATTATCCCATCTCAGACTGTAGTGACTAATATGGTCTGATCTAAGCTATACAGGGCAGTAGTCTATATGGTCTGAGCTATACACGGCAGTATATCAGTATGGACGAATACACGTTAGTTCATATATCTCATTACACTCCCCTGTCACCTGCCATAGTGGAATTGTTATGAGGTGTTTTCATGCGGTTATACAATTCAACCTAAGCGTCTCAATCGATCACCACTGCTTACTGTATATATGGAGGCCTCGTTGAAAGGGAATGTTTAATTAATGTAGGCTCATTCATCCAAACTCCTAATTTAGCGGCGGATATCTGCACGGGAGCTGTGTCCACTCCATGCTGAGCATTGGGTCCAAATGCATATTAAAGGCGTTGAGATGACAAGGGATTTGTGAACGATACAGCTTTAATCAGGAATATATGTAGTATAGAATGTGCGTGCGTGTGTATGTGCTTGGAGGGGAGGCATCAAACAGCAGCCCACAGGCTCCCTTTACATTAACCCTACCGTCTCCATTTCAGTGATTCTTCCCTCTGAATTAATTGGGTTGTTAACAGGCGATTAGGAGTGCGGCTGAGAGGGGGGTTTGAGGCGACGTATGATGACTGATAACCACTCGTTCCCACAGCTCCAATTCAGAAACGCAGCTTCAATTTAGAGTGCCTCTAATTATCTTTCTCTCGTGTTTTGTGTGTTTGGTATTTAAAATAAATCCCTTTCAACCTCTGTCAGTCTCTTTCATTCTTGTATTATTCTCGGTATCAACTGTTTATAGGGGTCGCTCTATTCACAGGGGACCCGACCACCAGACCAACTAGTCCGTAGCTATTTCGAGGATTGATTTATTTATTTTTGCTAAATATTTCAAAATATTCATGCAATACAGCAGCATTGCTGAATTGCAGAGCTCTATCAACTTACATGTTTAAGAAATGGTGAGGTGTCCTATTTCCTCAGTAATTGGGACCCAGAGGGACAGGCACATTTTGAAACGTGTAGCTGAATAGGCTCGAACATTCATTATTCACGCTATGAATTGTTTTTGGTTATCAGTAAATAATTAATGAATGACTACAATAGAAAGTGTACTCGAAATGTAAATGCCGTATCTGTAATTTAAACAACTTTCCAACAATTACTTTGGGTAAGTCGAAAGGCTAAACAGCAATAAATTCAAAAACGAAATCTTGTTTATTATGAGTTTTTTATTACAATTTGTCTGGAGCCCCATAACATTTCTAATTATTGTTACTCTTTTGTTCTTTCCTATATAATAGTAACCAATCAAAAAAGTATTTACAGAGATAAAACAGCATTTAAACAAATGCATTCCTTGTGCGTGTAAACCTGACTGTTTTTCTGAAACAAACATTTTTAACTTAACTTTAGTCCGAGAATCTTATTTAGTCTAGTTAAAATGAATTATGTCAACCAGTTATTATAGTAACACCCATTAAGGGGATGAAATGACATTAAGCACTATTTCCATGTTACATTTCAATTTGGTTTACGTAAGCAAAATGACATTGTTCAAAATGACAAACGGCGTCCCGCACTGCGGGTTTATTCCCGGCCAGTGCTCCCCTGCCCCAGATCAAAACGTCGGTCTGTGACTCTTGGCAGGACCCGTCCGCTAAACCCACAATTCTCCGCGCTGTGGCAAGATGGAAGAATACAGCAATATCTCAGCAAGAGCAATGTTAGGGCTGTGAAGATTCAAACGGACTGCCGAAGATTGAAAAAAAAAAAATAACCCGCAGAAGGAACACGCGGTGGTCATGCACTGGTAAGAGACATTGAACATTTTAAATTTGTGTCCGTTTAAGTGTGGGAAAGTCCAACGTGAGCGTGGACAGACAACAAAGCGCAGCGCATTCACGTTAGTTAGCTAGCATGGCTAGTTAGCATAACGTTAGCTCGAGCTGAGCATCAATTGTTCGCGTGAGTTGCACGAGCCATTTGTTATGGGGTGAACGTTGCGAATTATGCACAGTTGTTGTCTGTCGGTCTTCTCACAGTGTCCGGACGTTTGCGATTCTACTATTTTACATGTGCCAAATCAAGTACTCAATGTTATTAGCAGGCAACTTTTACATGTAATAACCGAAAACATAGAAATATGTCACCGACAGTCGACACACACACACACACACACACACACACACACACACACACACACACACACACACACACACACACACACACAGCGTATAAAATCGTGTGGTGCGCGTGCATACGCCAACTGGCAACTCGTTTTTCAATCAGAATTATTATCATCTCACAGTGAATAACATCACTTGGACTCGATGTAGGATTACGTCCGTCGGGAGAGCCATCTCCTCACGTGTTTTGAGTGGTGCTAAATTCGGTGTGCGAGCTTTTTTCTTTTAGCCATTATTGGCCGTTATGCTGATGACCGTATTAATTCCATGATCCCGCATCACAAAGGGCCTGGCAGGCTGGTTAGCCAAATGGCTAATTGCCTGGTGGTGGTTAGCCAGACGTTAGCCGTATCTAGCTAACGGTGGCTAGTTAGCGGTCTGAATAATAGCATCGTTGAGCGAGTCAAATCAAAGCTTAGCCAGATTGCGGATTTGTCGCGAACTCAGATATTTTAGGAATACTGCTGCTGGACTAATGATTTTTTCCAGCTAATGCGAGTCATTTTGCTTGTGGATTGCTTTATTTGGTTTCGGCATGCTAGCAAGTTGCATCCACATTCAATGGTGCTAGTGCTAGCTAACAGTGCTTGGTACTAGAGACAATGAAGTTCACCGACACAATGAAGTTATTCTTGAAATCTCTAGCTAGCTTTTGTAATGAACTTGATTATTGTTCCCTGTAGGAAAAAACGTAAAATCCCATTCAACATGTAGCTATTTAATGGTGGTTGAAATGTTGACCTTGCTGCTTGGACGATTTGTTCATAGCTTATTCCAGCTAGTTACATAATTACTTTGATGGTTTTCTCTCCCGTGATATACAGTCAGTACGAATATTGTTTCTTTAACTACCTCAACTAAAAACCCAATCTCTTTTGGAATCATGTCATTTTAATGAAATTGTTTAGTAGGACGGTAGACCGTCGTCAATCATCTCAAATTTCAATAGGTGCAATTTATTCGCTTAACACTAAATATTAGTGTTAATTTTGTAAATAACTTGTGAACATGTATGTGCATTGTACATTTGCTTGTAAAAGCTACACAAGTTACACACAAGCCATCGGTTGCTATATACACATCCAAAGAAAATGTAGCTGACTTTGCTTAATGGCGCTGATAGTGGTAGAGTGCATGTAGGAATTACATCTTCTTAAAATCAAGATGTAAATGTGTTGAAGTGGTGAACAGGAAATCATTGATGAGCTGTGGGGATATAATATACATTAGTTCACAGGTGATGTGTCTATATATATTTCCGGAATATAATTTTGATTCAGGAGATGAGTTTAGATTGTGGTACAGGGCCACATAGTAGTCTCTGTCGGGTGCTGTGGTTCACAGCATGGGTTTAGCAACTGTTCAGATGGCAGGGATATTTGGTGACATGATTGGTGTGTATTGCCCGCCCTGACCGCCACCTTATAGTATTCAATAGTTGGAACAGTGGGTGACCTGGGTTGAAGCTTCTTTCCCTTGGATTCATGTAGAACACCTCAATGACAGGCAGGAGGCAGTCAGTGAGCATCTCTGATGACCATACAAAGCGTGCAAGTTGGCTGCACCTTGTAAAAGGATCGTTTGAAATGCGCCAATTACAATCCTTGCCGGGACATTTCTGAAGGCTTTCAACAGAACGTGCATTGTACAGTAACAGTACAGTATATAGTAACCGATGGCCTGTGTGTAACTTGTATAGCTCTTCAAAGCAACTGTACAATGCACATACTGTCTTTGTGGTTCACCGCTTCATTTGACACAAGATTAATAAATAGCGCATTCTGGGTGTTAGTCACTATTAGAGACAGTGTTCTTCAATATAGCCATGTTTTATATAGAGCGTTCTAAGGGTTGCTCTTACTCAGGCCTGTATTCACGTATCACTGTTGGTTCTAACCAAGACTTGTTTGGTTTGGGGTCTAACTGGACTCCCACCGTATTCTGGTTGATTTGCGTAATTGCAATAAGGATGGGAGATTAACTGGCATGTCCATGTTTATTCAGCTCTCTGCATCAGTAACGCTCTCTGCTCGTTGGGCTGATATTTACCATATCTGTTACATTTTCTTCAGGGGCACTACACAGGCATTGTTTACCAGAAGCACCTTGCTCCTTAGTTGAAACACTGAGGGTGCACAGAAATACATCCAGGAGCTCAATTGTTAATTCTATCTAGTGCCTCTAGTCTTGGGTGAGCAAAAAACGAAAGCTGCCGACGAACCAAGGCTGCGTGATTAATAAAATTAGAATTTCATTTCCGCTGTGAAGCAATGTGCAATGCTAAAAAAACGGCTGTTCCGAAATGTGAATGATCAGCGTGTCACGTGAGGCAACAGGCTCTTAGGTAGAAGTCTTCTACACGGTACGCCACTGGTCAGGGATTCTTGTTGGTCAAAAAAAATCTGCGATGACTCACAGAAGTGTCAGACTGTGAATTCTCGGCTGTCTGGAAAGAGGACTGATGTAACGCTCATTTGGCACAAGATCTTTGCATCCTCTTAAGTGAGACACAGTCATTGTTTTCGGCGCCTAGGTTGTAATGTAAAATGACAAAGACAAAGCTGATACCTATAAAGGCTGTGCAATGGAAATGTGTGGTCTTTACAATGGAGCCTGTCTCTGGCACTGTTTTAAAAAAAGATATCGATCTGAGTGATGTTCTATGGCTGTTTACGTTTGCTCTGTAACCGGTAGAACTGCCGATTTCAAGCGACAAGCTGGGTATTAAATTGGCCGACGTCGTGTTTGGTTCAGCTTTTAGGCCGACACATGAGATGCTGAACTGGCTAAGTCAGTTTAGTGTTCATGGTAGTAAATGAGCAGCAGGTAATTATCTCAAGTTGTAACTGAGCCAGTCAGTCAACCATCATATTATATTAAACAGAAGGGAATGTGTTCATGGGTGCTGCAGAACTGGGCAGCCTTTTTAATACAACAATTACATTTTCTCACATCACGCTGTAAATGAAAAACCTGACATCCGGTATAAATCTCACAACAAGTCAAGAAAAGTATTTGGGATTGGTGACATGACGATAGAGGGAATTGACTCCTCATTAAGCCCTCATTATGCTTCTGCGTCAACTCCACGGCGTAGCTACGCCGTCACTCCTACGGCGTCGTGGCCGTTTTATGGTTCTGCGTCGGGTTGCGTTGCATTTCACCGCCAGATGTATAATCTGACCAATCACAGCCCTTGTGGTCTGCGTCGCCTCGACGCGTAGTTACAATTTTTTGGAGGTGCACGTCGAGCTACGGCGTAGGGGTCGGAGAGGGGTTCGCGTCGACACAGAGGGGTCGGAGAGGGTGCGCCGTCGATTCGACGCAGAAGCATAAAACAGGCTTTAGTTTGCGTAATTACTTTGTTTTAATTTCCTCTGGCATGTTCGAGACGTACTAATCGTGATTGAGCGTGTCAAAATAGGTAAAATCACAGCATATGCGTGCAAACTGCACCGAAACTTGAAACAGTTCCGACTTAAACATGTGTTTCACTACCTCGAAAGGTGGTGTCTCAAACAAATGTCTCAGTTAATCGATCGTAACGTAAACATCCCCTTATTCCCACCTACCTCCTAGAGCTACTGTTGTGTCAGCGCCAGTGTGCTACGGGTGCCCCCTCTATGGTGGCTTTACAGTAAACCAATCAAATGTATATTGTAAAGCCCTTTTTACGATTAAGTAGTGCCCGTCAAAGCACGCATCGACAGTTGATACACAGCGGCTAGGGAAGACTTTCTGATTGGGTTGAATTTAAGAAGAATCCTAGAGAAGAACCTGGCTCAAGGAATGGCCAGTCACAGCACCTTTACTCCTGAGCCAGTGGGATATACACACGTATCTGGGCCAGTTGTGAAATGCTAACAGAATGTTTAACTTTATCTTCGCTCCTTCTCTTTCCTCCCCAGGATGGTCCAGGTCGGCTCACTGTAGTTGAACCTGCTCGCCGTCGCCGAGTTCCGCCATGAGCATCGTTCAGGACAAACTGGGCAACGACTTCCTGCGCTCCAACGGGGGCATGGACTCCAACTTCTCCCCTGGCATGATCATGTTCAGCCACCTGCCCCCTGTCACCAGCTTCACCCGGCTGGCCGCTCAGTCCGTCCTGCAGGAGCTGCCAGGTTCCCACGACATGATCCTGAAGAAGGAGCGGGAGTCACCTGACTGTGGCGTGGCAGGGGCGGGCGGCCTCGCCGGGTTCACCGGGGTTGGGGACTACGTCCACACCATGGGCATCAAGCAGGAGAAGATGACGGAGCACGACTACCGGCTGCCTCTTTACCCAGGGGGCACGGAAAAGAACATGGACCTGCTGGACGTGCCCGTTGGCAATTACCAGAACCTGCTGGTGCACGACCTCAGTCTCGGCAATGTAAGCCTGGCGGATTCCTTTGTACTTTCAAGAGCGGTTTCCCCGGACACAGTGTTTATGGGGTGGTTTTCTGTACACAAATTAGACCTTGTCTCGGACATAATGGACATCCGTAATGGATGTTTTCCATAGACAGCAAGTTCTACTTCAGGGCTAAGCGTAATCGGTTTCTGGGAAACTGGTACATTATGTTGATCTCCACATCAGAGAATCTCTGTTGTGTTCATTAAAAAAAACGTGATATCACTACTCGATGTTGAACCTGGGTAAACGAAGCAACAACAAAAAAAATATCTCTTCCTGTGTTATATACTGAGCGTAGTTTTTCTATTGCCGTTTGTCTAAATTGATTGCTACTCGGCAGGCTTGATTGTTGAGATGTCCATCTGCCGTTCGTAGTACTTGGGTTTTATACAGACAATCAAACGAAACGGAACCATTAAGTAGAACGTGTGAAAAGGTGTATGAATAGGAGTGACAAGCGGACACGATGGCTCAGCAGAAGTGGTGTGTTATGCCAACGAGAGCTTCAGAAATCCACAACTGTCCCATCTGTAACCAGGATGTCAGTACCTCGTCAGTATGCATACAATTGTCAGGGTAATGGCATATGTGTGAGCTTGGCGGCCATTTTGAGCAAACTGGGCGACCCCCTGATCCAATGCAATGATCGGTTGATATTTGAGAGCGCCGTCGTTCTTCACGTCGTGGCCTATGTCCTAAATGGGATCCTATTCCCTTTAGAGTAGTGCTATATATTTGAACATGGACTGTGTGCTTCTGGCTGAAGTTAATGCCTCATAAAGTGAATAGGATTCCATTTAGGAACCGTTCCATTTGGTGCTGGGAAGCGGCTGTCTCCAGTGATAAAGTTTTATTGTAATTGAAACAGCAGTCATGGGTCAATAGAACTCCCTTTGGGTAAGAATAATTGTACCTGCTATTTGGGATATATCGACAGTGTGAATGGCAGCTCTCGTTTTGGAGTGACCTAAAGATTCACCCGAAACACAGTTCCTTTTGAAATATCTATATATAATTAAATTGAGGAGGCCTTTTTTTTGGTGAATTTTCCTTGTGACGGGAGTAATAAGTCCTAAGCGTGTTATTTATTACTCTACTCTCTAGCGCAGCTCTAAGGCAGCCTTTTTGAGCACTCATATGTGCGTTCAATCCGCGCTGTGCGAGTCTGTGTTTTGGTTTTGTGTGCTTGTGCTAGAGTTTCCGGCTGTGTGACCAAACCAGACGCTTTTCATTCTGTAGAGAGCTCATTTTGAATTCTGTCATGTTTCTTTCCTCGCTTTCTTTTTCTATGCGCCTCCCTTTGTACTCCTCACAGCTGCCGAGTCGGTTAGGAAAGGACTCCTCGGGGAAGCGAGGTCGAAGGTCAAACGGTGATGGACAGGAGGGCAAGCCCCGGAGGAGACGGGGAGAGCCTAAGGTGCGTGTCTTTTCCATTCAAGTTGTGTGTTTTATATGTATCAGAAGTGTCCAAATTTGCTTAGGTCACTTCCTCTTTCATTGCAAACGCTGATCTTTCACCATCGTCTCAAGAAATCTAAATTTAAAAAAAACTTCTAAATCTTAATTTGGCCAATAATATTTTTCCATAATTACTGCCTTATTGTTACTTTGTTAATACTTTGTTTACATTTACATTTGTCGTGTGGGTGATATATGGGGTCATCCTTGTGTCTAACCGTAGTCCATGATGCCGGACGCCGAGGGAGGCAGCCTGTCGCCCAATGGGAAGCCTCACATCTGTGAGCACTGCAGCGCCTCCTTCAGGAGCTCCTACCATCTGCGGAGACACGTACTCATCCACACAGGTGCCGACTGTATGCTTGTTGATCGTGGCGCTCTGCTGTCTTTGTCTATTGTAAATGTCCGAAACAAAACTGCTAGAGAAACTCAAAGGCGCTGCAAGGTCCCGGTTTGTTGGAGCAATAAGTCCCGGGTTAGTTTGAAGAGAGCCGGTCAAGAGGGTCGCTGATGTGTGACATAAGTAACCAGAGTTTTGTGGCTTTTGTCAGGTGAGAGGCCCTTCAGGTGTAGCCAGTGTAACATGAGCTTCATCCAGAAGTATCTACTCCAGCGGCACGAGAAGATCCACAGCGGTGAGTGAAGTGTCACACCGTGCATGAACACGACAGACACGTTCTCGCTTACCTTTGTTACCGATGTTTTGAAGGTCCCACGACCGTACGTTGCGTATCGAAACCGGTGACGAGTTTCCTTCTTGTTTCCCGTGACAGGTGAGAAGCCTTTTTGCTGCGACCAATGTAATATGCGGTTCATTCAGAAGTATCACATGGAGCGACACAAGCGAACCCACAGTGGAGAAAAGCCATACAGATGTGAGACCTGCCAACAGGTTGGTGACCTCCATGTGGAAACGATACTGCAGACATATTGCTAGGATAAAAAGGCCACATGCAGTACCATCAGCCAAAAAAAACTCAAACCCAGTCAAAGAAAAGAGTTAATTTTTTGAAAATTGGTGACCCAGCAAGACAATTATTATAGAAATTCATCAATTTCGGATAATAGAATTTATTGCGTGTTGTTTTTTAGTATGTATTTGTTCTCCAACCAAATCAAATGCTTATTTAAAGAGGTGAGTTTTTGAGAACAAATGGACTGCTCCTATCGTCAACTTATTGTTTTAAGTCCTAAAATCATAAATGCTTTTTTAATCAATGTTGATTTCTGTCCCACTGTGCCGCTAACATCTGTGTTTCGTTGTTCCTGCACTAGTTTTTTTCTAGGACCGACCGATTGCTCAAGCACAAACGCACCTGTGGAGAAGCCATGAAGAAGGGCCTGGATCCCGGGATGTTAGACCTGAGCAGCGAGGACATGGGATCGGGAGGCTATGGAATTGCTCAGGGAAATGCCGGGTCCCTGGGCCGAAAGAGGGCCAAGTCCAAAAACTCTGGAGAAGGAGGTGACCACAAGAGGAAGAGAGCATTGGGGGCAGCTGGAGTGCTGGACACCGCGCTGGACTGCTTCAGTCTCCACAGCTATGGCACAGAGAATCACACCGTGTCCTCCGCCACTCAGCCAGGGCCCAGCATGCACCACGGGCATCCCGGACGAGCCCCTAAAATGGCCTTCAAGAAAGCCAACCGAAAGGTCCTGGAGAAGGAGGGCCTGGGAGCAGCCAAACAGGACCGGATGAACCAAAGTGGTTGTGGTGTTCAGGGAGAGATGGATGGGATGGGCCTTGTGCACGGCTCTGGGGCGAAACCGGGCCCCACCAGCAGCAACTATGACGACGCCATGCAGTTTCTCAAGAAGAGGCGCTACATTAACGCGGCCAACAACAGCGCGCCGACTGGGCCTGGAGTGTCCGTGGGCGGCACCAGCGATTACGAGGTCAACGTGGGCCACCTGTCATCCCAACAGTCTGTCATCCAGGGGGTGGTCTCAGGCGTGATGGATAGCGAAGCTCCCCTCAGTCTTCTGGACTCCTCCCCCATGGGGGCGGACAAGCAGGAGAAGTCTGGGATCCCGGACGAGGTGCTGCAGAGCCTGCTGGACCACTACTCCCAGAAGCCGGACGGCTCGCACCACGACGACGTGCACTTCGACATCGCCGACCAGCACATGGAGCTGCACCCCGTATCGGCGGACGGCGCGGACTTGGGCCGCGACGCTGACTCCCCTGGTCCGCCCGGCGACAAGGCAGTAATTATGCACGAGTACTCCCGCTTCCTGCTTCAGGCGCTGGAGCGCACCAGCCACAGTGCCGGCTTTCCCCTCGGCCCCAGTCTTTCGGCAGGGGGCCCCTTCACCCCCCACCAGGGCAACCCGCTATTTTCGGACAAGCACGTGTACACTACGTCCCCGATGGAGTGTGCATTCGGCCAGCCGGCGGCCTCTCCCACCCTGCCCTCCACCGTACCAAAGTCCCACTTTGCAATGCTGTCGGGCTCCTCCCCGCAGCATGGCTTCCACCTGAGCAGCCTGGAGGCCGCCGGACGCCAGCAGCTTACCCCGTCTCAGGAGCTCACCGAACAGACACCGCACCCCTCCTCCCCGCCCTCCTCCTACCAGATCAGCCCGTCGGACCTGGCCAGCCACAAGGACTTGCAGTCGTCCAAGAACGGCATGACCGACTACCCCCGGGCGTCCCCACAGGACCTGTCCCCTCATGACCCATCTAAGGCCACCTACGCCATAGAGAACTTTGCCCAGGCCTTCGGCTCCCAGTTTAAGTCAGCCGGGCGTGGGCCCTTGTCCTACGGCTCGGCCTCTACTGGGGAGGTGGACCACAGGATAAGGACGCCGGTCTCAGAATTCTCAGGGTACGGTAGTTTGCTAGTTGACGTGAACGAGCCAGTCAGTACCAGTTCCAAAACCCCCACAAGCCAAAGCTACAGATAAGGGCCCGGGAGGGGACGAGGTTCTGTCGGATGGTGTTTTTGTCGTCGTTTTCTTTGTCGTGATCATTTTTTATAGTATTTTTTTTATTCAGTGATTTTGTTTTTAATTATAATTCTTTATTGTTACACTGCCGCAATGTTGGTATGGTCCATCCCCACCATTTGGTATGGTCCATCCCCACCATTGTTGGTATGGTCCATCCCCACCATTGTTGGTATGGTCCATCCCCACCATTGTTGGTATGGTCCATCCCCACCATTGTTGGTATGGTCCATCCCCACCATTGTTGGTATGGTCCATTCCTCTCCCAGGACTGTTCTTTAATGTCTCCTTCAAATGCAATTTTTTAAGATATATTTTTTAATGCAAATATGTATTTAGTCTTTTATTTTGTATTTAGGTCTGCTCGTAAATTGTTAGATTCAAAAAGTACTTTCTAAAGCGAACAACACAGAGTAGTTTTTCTTCTCTCGTCAGCTTATGTTTTTTAGCATTCAACCGTACAATTGTAACGTAATAATAAAAACATTGATGGCGGCAGGGAATAGCCCAGAACTGACAAAGCAAAAAATAAGAATAATTAAGAAATCATGATATTTTCTGTTACACGGTTAAAAGTATTACTCAGGAAAAAGTGTAAAACGGGGAAACGCATGAAGTGCAAGAAGCACTGATTTTAGAGGTGTATATTTGTGGCTACGAAGAAGTCGCTTTATTTGGATATTGTTTATGTTTTATTCCTTTGGTAAATGAGTGCAACAAACCAATTGTGACTGCTGCCAGTTCACCTACACTGAGAACACTTTCCACTTAGCTATATAGAGATTATGGTACTTTCTTGTCAATGTGAAACCCATGTTTTCTTTCAATAAGTCCATATATATTTATAAGAATCTATATATACATGTATAATAACGAATATAAGCATTCTGAGGAGCTGCCAGCTGACGTCAAGGATTAGCAGAGTGTCGGAGTTTGGGGGGTGAATAGTTTCTCCCAGGTTTCAGGAGGATGTGATTCATTTCTTTGGCCAGTAGAGGGTGCTGTTGGACAGCTGTGTAATGGACTTCCTCCTCCCCCGCCTCGTCTTCCTCCTCCTCATAACTCTTTCTTTAAAAGAATCCGATTAGCACTTTGAGCCAGATTTATTTCATTAAATTAACGACACTACCCCGTCAGATCACGTAAGAGTTTGGAAACGAGCTGGCTGGCTTTTTTCAGGAGATGATAGATTTTTGTTCTTGCGGTACTACCGTATGGTTAAGATGCTCTGTGTTCCCATGGCCATGATTTAATTTGTAAGCGTGTGTGGGAGTATTTGGGATTTGCATTAGGCCTATGTCTTGTTTTTTTTATTTTATTACGCGTAGGATGTGTGAGTGGGTAGGGTTAAAAATAAGTATTTAAACGTTAAGTGATGTATGGTAATTCACCGACCTAATAGTTTCAGCTCCCGTTACCCTGTTTCGTGTCGTTGCTTTATTTAAATGTGGAAGTTAAAGCGGTTTAGCATATCGGCTGAACATTTCCTTTGTTTCGGTCCCGTCACCTAAACGGACTGAAAGCCATGTCAGGGAAATGTTGGTGTGATTGAGTCGTGTACTTGTATATCGATCAGTAACCGTGAGACCGTTCTGGTGTGCTGGCACTACCAAGGATATTTTCTGATGATTTGGGTGCCAAGTCCTGGCAAATGTTGTCTGCAAAAGGAAATGGTTGCATCCAAAATGGCATCCTGTTTCTATATGATGTGCACTATTTTTGATCAGGTACAAGGACTTTGGTCAAGCGTAGTACGCGATACACGGAATAGGGCTGTTATTGTGGACTCGCGTTATTGTCTATAAGTTAAATGATGTCTCTCGACATGTGATGTCTCATGTGTCATCTGATCAAGTAATTTCTGGCGGTTCTTGCATTAAATCGCTCATTTATTTATGCTGTAAATTGTTTGTTTTGTGTAAGTCAAACAATAATTGCATCGTCTTCCATAGCCGCAAAGGGGGGGATGGGGGGCTTGTGCTACAAAAATGATGGTAATGTTTCCATGATATTTTTTTATTTATCCTCGTCGCCCCGATGTCCTCCTCTGGTTTTTCTACGGATCATCAACGTTGGCTGACCGACTGTATCAATGCAATACTACAGGGGGCTGTAACTGACCACTAGAGTCGTTTGGGATTGGACCGTGCTCTATATACCTCTCTATCTCCCCCTAAACACTCACAGGCAGGGACTAAGGACAAACAGTTTGACGTATGTAGCAGAAGTGCTGTCTGTTGTATGTACTTTACAGTTTTTTGTTTTTTGTATTACTTTTTTACATCTTGTGTAAAGTACATTTATTTGACCCGGTAAGGAGGGTGAGCGTTGGCAGTGAGGCCCCCTGCGGTTTGTGGTACATGGTTAATATATCGCTGCTGATTGGTAATACAGTAAGTGGTGTCTGAATGAACCCTTTAGCCATACCATGTTAGACATAAACCACAATTCCAGAGGTGGCCTTATTGCTCTTATACGGTTTTCATGAAATGTTTGCACTGTGGTATCTTATATATCACAGCTTTCTGGCCAATCTATCTCCAGGACCCAAATATCTCTTTTGTAAACGGCTTAATCATGCCAAACAGTGTTTCAGCCTTTAGTTCAATTCTTTGTGTTCGAGGTAACATTAGTTATTCACTATATTGTTTTTCAATGATATATTGCCTATTATACATATATATTTGTAAACACTACATCTAAATCTGCCCCCGTTTATGATTTGCATGATGGAACGTTGTACAATTGTCTTTTTTTTATCACCACACCAAATTTGGAACGGATGTTATCTTCTTCCTTGTTTATTTTTCTTGGGGAATCTTTCGAAATGATTAGCAGGGCGCTGTACTTGTCCCGTTTATTTCTAAATGAGGAAAAAACGATAAATGCTTTTATCGAGATGTTTCGTTGACTTTGGTGTGACTCTTCTTATGTGTGTGGTGTGTTTTTGCACTATTTGTATTCGGCATGTTGCCATTTTGGTGCTGTGTTCAATAGGCACGTATTGTCAATGTGTTACAGACCGATTTACTTTTTAGGGTCTTAGTGAACCTGATACCGAATTATTAACCGAAACCTTGGCTGAGCGCGTGTGTTTCACCAGAGCGTGGGTTGAATGGTCCTCCTGCTTATGGTTGTGTGTTGTTTTCGTTACACCCATATAACAAACCTGACGCCAACCGTGATATCAGCTCTAATTTAAATCGAGATAAAGGAGTGCTTCGTTTATTTACCTGCGGGTTGTCATTGTTTGACTGCCAGGAATTCTCAGGTAAATTTCTTCACCGGTATTTCTATATGATCAGTCTATCACCCTGTGCTCCATGACAGCATGATTTATAAGAGAATGGTTGAGTCACAGGTTGTGTCAACCACAGTTGGCCACAGCCGAATGATACAAGGACTGATTTTCAAAGCCAAAAATGTTGCTATTTTGCTTATGTTTGTTTATGTGTTTATTAAGTCGGACTGTTGTCCACGTTTTACAGATATTGAGAAGTCACTCCAATTAATTTTGAGGATCAATAAAGTGCCCGGAAGGTCGGAGGAATGAAAAGGCATTTTTCCTTCCTTGGGACTGCGACGGTTTATGGGATCATTCATCCTGGCCGCTCCCACGTCATTGGTCAATTCTGTTGTCCCTGGTAACCACGTCACCGCAGGGCACCTGTGATAAAGTACATTAACAGGGTTGCAGTCCCGTGGGTGCAGTTAATAGTTCACATACCAGTCTGGATATTTCTCAAATCATTACCATTTAAATAAAGAGTTGAATTTCACATCTTTCCTGGCAGGTTGATAACGTGGCTTATCCCTGGTCTCGCCCAAATGTTTAGGTGTGTTTTGGCAAACTGCCTTTAGGACGGTGTGAGTTGAAACTGACATACTTTGTGTCTGAAGGTCAGCTTGATGCTGTGTTGCAATTAATCGAGACACTTTCTTTACCACTCAAACAATCCTTATTGTTTCTAACTACTTCCAGATTGTGGTCATGTGGGTTTTTTTTGGTTAAAAAATAAATTAAATCTTTTTTTGCAAGCTTAAGAAGAATGTGGGTATCAAAACTACTTTTCAAATGGACCAGTGCTCCAAGTAATGGTGTATTGTCTCCTGGCCATGGCTCTGTTGGGAACCATGGTTTATGATGCGTGGTGATTTGTTGGCCCTTCAGGTGATCTTCAAAATCATTTTGATCTACTCTATTGTTCAATATGATCTTGCTTGCCTTCGGTAGGTTTTGTCCATATGGCTTCCCTTGCTTTCTTTTAGAAATAAACAACTTGTTATAATGTCTTGCTTTAGTAAAGAAACTGAGCCTGATACAAGGTGAGTATAGGTGTTTAATCTAGGCACTTTTTAGGGGGGAGACGTTCCAGCGATCTCATTAAGATGGTCAGTTACTTAAATGTAATACACTTCCGTACAGTAACATTTAAAAAAGGCTAAATGTTCCTTGTGCGGTAAATGCAGTTTACCACTCCTTGGTAAAACAGTCATAGTTATTAACTGGTTTGACATTGATTTATGAGTTTAGACTAAATTATTTCAAAATGAGTCATGTCATGTTGATGGTTAAATATGCTAGGATATGTTAGGATGACAACACAACCCAGTCATAGTGCGTTAATGAGTAAGAAAATCCTAGGAGCCTTTTTCCGGAAGGCCCTAGACTACTCTCGGTAGAGCTGGACAATTTAGGAAAATAATCATATTGCAATTTTCTTTTACCAATACTGCGATATTGATTTAATATCAATTATTTTTTCAGCCCCTTTTAGTCTGTATTATTCAACAAAGACAAGCAATAGATAGTTGTATTTTATGACCAACAGAATGTCATATAGATTAAAATGTAGTTGTCAGGTTGCGGCGTTAGCAAGGCAGGTATTGCCCAATACTAGATGCTGTGCAGCATATTTTTTTAAAACCAACATATTCCCACACAACGGACGTACTGTTCCTGTTTTGACACTATCGTTTCTTTAGTGTCAGGATATATCAATGTGTTATCATATTGCGATATCGCAATTAATCGTTGAGCCCTAATTCCCGTGGCTGTATTCTTCCGCAAACAGACTGTGTTGTTTTACCGTTGTGGAACTCCTGTCCAATAAAAAGATGTTGAAGGATAACTTGACGCCATGTCAAGCATGGTGGAGGCAATGTGATGGTCTGGGGGTGCTTTGGTGGTGGTGAAGTGGAAGATTTGTGCAGGTTAAACGGGGTCTTGAAGAAAAAAGGATATCACTAATTTTGCAGCACCATGCCATATCCTCTGGACAGTGCTTGGTTGAAGCCAAAGTCCCCCTACTATGGGGACGATGACACAAAGCACAGCTCCAACCTTTACATAAACTATTATGCGAAAGAAGCAGCCAGCTGGTATTGTGTCTATAATGGAGTGACCAGCACAGTCACCACATCTCAACCCTATTGAACTGTTGTTGGAGCAGCTTGACTGTATGGTACGTAAGAAGTGTCTATCAGCCTAATCCACCGTGTGGAAGGGGCTTAAGGAAGCATGGGTTAGGTTTCCTACAATGTCACTTATACATTTTTTTTATAAAGCTCAGTGCATGTATGTTTTCATGGAAAAGAAGGACAAGTTTAAGTGACCTCAAACCTTTTTGAACGGTTGGGTATGTTAGGATTTGTCTCCAACCTTACGTAGGTTTTTGTTAGAAATTCCAGAATTAGGGTGTTGGCTGGGTACGAATGCATTGTTTACTGTGACATATTTATATGAAGGTTAGTAGCCTATTAATTAATGGTCGCTTTTACAATTATAGCTGACCATGCATAATTGGCTGTTTTTTCACACGCTCGTGCATCCGTTGGTGTCGCGAGGATCTGCAGTCAATCTGTTTACATCCAAAATCTTTCACCTCGAATGGCTGAAAAAAAAAGTAAAACACCGGCGTGGATTTATTCAATCGCTTTTTATCGGCGTAATTTTACTCTCCATATACCTGTGAAATCTATCCTTTAATTCAGGGAAGTTGTTCATTGAAAAAACTATCGTCGCATGTTGTAATGTTTAAATAACAACAGTCGGATTTCGACAGTTCAGTATAGCTGTCCCAACCAGCCATAGAATTACTAATTGCGTTACGTGCATAATACCAATTGTACTGAGACAAACCTATGACAAATGATGTCATTAAGACATATGTAATTGTATTATGCAACAGCTCAGATCTGGACAGTGCTTTGAACAGAGACTTTACATTGTACTTTCAACAGGGGCAAATATATAGGCTGTCTCATTTCTTACCATTCCCAATTCTACTGTTTTCAGTTGTCTTCACATCGAACTGCAGTTTGAGTGTATATTTGAATTCATTTTTGCAAGGCCTCTTTTCTAACTTAGTTTTGCGTTGTTTTCTTTCAGTGGCAAATCAAGAATTTTATCGGTAAAGATAAGGAAACCCAACAGTAATTGTGATAACAATATCAAATATGTACCACAAAAAGAATGTGCGGCAGGATGTTCAGCCAAAAAAACATCAAAATCTATCAACTTTGTATTTACATGGGCCACACTGATAATCGGCACAATTACACACCTATATATCCCCAATCTAGGACAATGAATCGTAAGTTTTGAAAAACAAATCATGACAGTCCTGCCTGTTGCCAACTTTACAGTTGCTTGGTTAAACAGATCTTTTAATAGTGGGTCATTTCGTGGTCCTCTATGTCGTACATTTAAACTCAACATAGCCCAATTTATTCTTAAATGGGCACATTTGGAAATCCGAAAGAGAACATATAAGGAAAAAAGCCTTGGAGGTTTGTGTAATCAGTTCGATTCTTCATACCATGATTTGATTTAGGGCCCTGTTGTTCAAGGAAGGGGGTTTGTCACAGCGATTATTGTCATGCTTTAAGTACGACGGATATATTCTTATCTGCACATTTGACCAATGGCTGACCAATGACCAATGGCTAGCTTTAGGCCATAGGAGTGCCAACTACTCTTATGGATGTAAGTATGTTTTCTCTAAGGTCGGATATTAAACACTGCAATTTTACATTTTGTTGTCTCGTCTTGGCTAACAGGAAAAGGTAACTATAGTGATCGTGGCGGAGGCACATTCCTCTTGAGGCCCTGTGAAAGACGTTTCATTGGGCCCCTCTGATTCAATGGGTTAGACCCTGTTTTGAGCTAGTAGAGCTGAAGTCTGATATAACAGAGAAGGCAAGAGTATGCAGGTTCCTCTTTCCAGACATCTAAGGGACCCTGCTTGCTCGGGGGTCCCTGGGGGCAAATACACATCGATGGGGCCCTCCCTGTACAAGTCTTGATTGGCCATTGATAGAAAGCAATGCAAAACAGTTAGAAAAGTTAGAAAGAGGTCTTGCAAAATTAATACAACTATACCCATGAACTGCAGAATTGGGGATGGAAAGAAATGAG
Organism: Dallia pectoralis; assembly: GCA_029465975.1. NCBI lineage: Eukaryota > Metazoa > Chordata > Actinopteri > Esociformes > Umbridae > Dallia > Dallia pectoralis. Next base: position 4,243,074 of record CM055752.1, on the reverse strand, counting down.
AGAGCATATACATTTTGCTTGTGTCGGAAGTTCAATGTAAAGTCTCGGTTCAAAGCACCAACATTGGGTTACACTCAACTCGCACGACCAAGGCAGGTAGACCGGATGTCCCAGGATGGCCTGATTCACATTCATGCTGTAATTACCCGGGCGGTCGCCGACAATGTGAGGGAACATGTGCGTTAATAAAGAGATCACACAGAGATCTTTTTCTCATACACCTAGCCTGCATTAAAGCAACAACAAAAATAAAGCTTTTGGGGTTAGCGTTATATATATATATATATATACACATTTAGTTGTATTGATCGTAATTGAATTGAAAACAATTCAATAGGCTACACCTGTGAATGATTACTTCAGGAACGTTTCAAAAGTAACTGTCAGTCAGATAACAACCCATGCTCGATGGCCCTGGTCGTCATGGTGTCATCACTGGTTTTTAATTACACTTTTTAGGTGTGCCCTCTGCACATTTGCAATTTGCTACACTATTGGACTGCACATTTACTTATGTCCATGTCAAGTGCACATCCTCACACTACTGCAAATTTTTTGCCCTGCTCTTTTGCACTTCTGGTTGGATGCAAACTGCATTTCTTTGTACTGTACTTGTATGGTCCAATGACAAAGTTGAATCTAATCTAGACGTGCAAGAATGGAACAACAGGAAGCAACTAAGATGTCTAGATGATCAAATATGTACATAACTAATGTTTTTGTTAAACGCCTGCAGTCATCAGAACAATAAAGCCGTTTAGCACAGAACCACACGTTTAAATTGAGTTGTATTGCAAAAAGTCATGAATGTCCATCAATTGACCGTGGTCTTTGCAGTGGAAAATAAATGCTCACCAATTTTGCATTCACATATATCCATAACGTTTGCCTATTTCGCAGTCCTGAGACCATGTTGATTTTTTATTGTGGTGTGCAAACAAATGCCATCCGTCTTGTCCATTGAGATATCTGACTAAACACAGCCATAAAAATACATCACAGGTGAAATCATAGAAGTAGGAGCGCAATATGTCCTTATTACAGCCTATTTCTCTTTGCATAAACATATTCTGCATGAACAAAGAACAAACATTGGCCTATTTTCAGGTCGCATAAAAAATAATCTATTGCTTTTAATCAATTTTCTTTTAATTCGTTTAATTTTTGATAATTGTATAGACTCTAAACAATTGTTGTTTTATTGTTAATATGCCGTCATTGAAAAACTATATAATTAAGTCGGTATTTTTTAAGTTGGTATTTCAACAAATAATGTGCTTGACCAGCTTGTGTATTAGGCTGCAGGCCACGCCCCTGGAGGAGGGGCCAGAATTAATAGGGCTGAGATCACTGCGCGCTCAGAAACAGACCCACCTGTGGCCTTGACTGACACTAGTATAACGGTGTCTCCTGTTTGACCGTTAACTGGCTCAAACCGTTCAGCGAAACGTTGGTCCTTTTTGTCGTGTCGGAGAAAAAGATATACCAGAGTTAACATGTTATTTTCCATTCACCTTCTCATCTTTTTATGGATTTTTAATGCAGGTAAGCTTTATTTATATTTTATAGGATCATTTGGTGAGATATTGATCCAATTACGGATGTTTTGTCAGCAGGATATACGATGGAAATATTTGTATATTCGTTGAGGTGTGTTAATATTTTGTTTCCAAAAGACTGCAGTGTCATTTAAGGTAACTAACGTAATGAGGATGGTTAATAATGACCATATTGACTATTTCCACACGTATCCAATCCTGTGTTCACCTAAAGATACATTTTAAAATGTAAGACATAAGACACGTCACTTCGAGAGCGTGACATACTAACTAGCCTATTTAAACCTTCAAGTGGATATTTCCTAGAGGATTAAGAGTTCCCCAAACCTCTTAAAATAGAAGCAAATGCGTCTTAGGGCTGAGTCACTGGACCTGTTGCTCTACGACTCTATCTGAGTCAGGATAATATGGAAGTGGAATAAATAAAGGCATATAGTGGAATAAATTCAAATGGAAATGCAATCCCAAATAGGATTTACATTTTCAAAGAATGCCCCGCTTTTTTGTGGACTTAATTCAGATGAAAATGCCATTTCAAAATTGCAATTTTATTTTCAAAGAATGCCCCGCTTTTTGGTGGACTTAATTCAAATGAAAATGCCATTAGAAAAAGACACTGACAGGTTGGTAGAAAAGAAAGACACGTGTGGACATTATTCTAAGAATAATGCAAATGTAATAAAAAGGGATAAACAGCAAACTTTGCAATTTAATTTTAAGAACTAAATAACGTACATGAAAATGCTATCTTGGATTGCATTTTCATGGTCTACCAACCTGTCAGTCATTCCCGGAAGGCGGGAGTATACTCTACAATCTTAAGGTACAATGGCAACTACAGGGCTAGTGTGCAGATGTGACCCACTTCTCCCTGGGCGTTTAGCCTTTGGCCTGTTTTTACAGTTTGCTTACTGGTCGTGTGTATAAAGGTCTCAGACATGGATGGAGAGGGTTTGAAGAAGGCTTGCCCATGGACCGTGCCTGTGCGTGTTTTCTAAAGCCAGGGAAATGAAAAAAAAGGTTAAGGAATGCTCATTCTGGAACAGGCTGTATTTTTGGTTTTAGGGTCAGAATAATGGTTTGGCGTCGTGGTTAGGTTTAGGATATTGGTTAGGTTTAGGGTAATGGTTAGGTTTAGGGTAATGGTTAGGTTTAGGGTAGTGGTTAGGTTTAGGGTAGTGGTTAGGTTTAGGGTAATGGTTAGGTTTAGGGTAGTGGTTATGTTTAATTAAGGTAGTGATTAAATTTAGGGTAATAGTTAGGTTTAGGGTTGTGGTTAGCTTTACGGTAGTGGTTAGATTTAGGGTAGTGGTTATTGTTAATTAAGGTAGAAGTTTAGGAGTTAGGTTTTTGGATAAGTCAGGTTATAAAGGTAATACCACACTGTACAATATGTTGCTAACTAACTAACAAACTATAACTCTGCTGACATAATAAACACATCTGGTACTTGAGGACCAAAGCTGAGTTCAGGTCAAGGATGGCACTAAAGATGCTTGATTTACCTCAGCTTTCTTGTCAGACACACACATACACACATACAATGTTGATGGCGCCAGCAGGGGTAAAAGAGAGGGAAGTCCTTTCATCTGTATCTCTTTACTACTTCCTGAATGACACACAAACACAAACAGACACACACCAATGTGACAGAGAAGAGAGCATGCAGACTTGGATTAATTCAATCAGTGAAATGTATTCAAAAAGTTCTTTTTAGCAGCCGTTTTCATAATGGTGCTTTAACAAACCAATAGTCTGAAACCCCGAACAGCAAACAACGACAGACTTCAGGTTCGTCTGTTGGGGCCAGTTAGTGGTCTCTCTTGGTGTGTCAAAGTGCAATCTGATCCTAGACCAGTTCCTGTTAATCTATTTACCCTCAGGTGGTATATCCTCTAAAGTACCTGAGAACGATATAGTCTGACAATGTCCCCTCTTACCACTGTAGCTGTATTACTGATTTATTGAGTTGTCACAGTGGAGTCTGTCCCCAACACCTCTCTTCTGTCTTCCTATCCTTCTCTCACTTGACCTCCCACTCTTCACAAACACTGTTGATGCCTCTTCTTTTCTCCTTCTAAGTGCTGTTCTATGTGCTGTTCTAATCGTCACCTCCCTCCCCCTGTTCTCTCGGTTGTATCCAGTTGGATCAGGGCGGTTCTCCAGAGCTGTAAATCTCAATGTGTATTCGAAATGCAAGTCCTCGTGAGCCTTTAATAGGATATGATATGTGCTCAGCGTAGTTGACAGTGGAGACAGTAGAGATTACAGTAGAGAAACAGTAAACACAGCAGGGAAATAGGACCCAGTGAACACATTAAAGAGTACTCTACTCAACCCTACTGTTTGGGCAGGGCAGGGGTCAAGGTGAAGGAAGACAGGATATGGAAAGAAGGGACTAGAGTTTTGTTTTTATGTTTAACAGCTTGACTCGTCACAGCAGAAGAACAGCATTCATGCTGACAGACCAAAACAGTCACACAGATTCTAACTGACAAAATGCAACTTGACAGGGAAGAAAGATGTATATTACAAACAAATCCGACTATGAGAGAGGGGTTGTCCTTCAGTGTCACCATGGTGATAAGACCTGCGGTGTTGACAGGCCTTTACAAGAGCCCTGAGAAGTGTTGCTGCATCCGTGTGTGTGTGTGTGTGTGTGTGTGTGTGTGTGTGTGTGTGTCACGGCAGGCAGGCCCTACCCTGGCGATTGTCGGTGCCGGAGACCAGATGAATTCTTCTCTTACATTAACCAGACTCCTGGAGAGACTGGGCACTTTGATGTCACCTCACATACAACTCAATAGCCCGTCGTTAACATTCATCCATGTATTAATACTGTATGTTTTATGGGCATGATGCACAATGTGAATGGGGTGTCACTGTATTTATTGAACACTTTAAAGCTGTTGCTAGGGTGTTGGCAAGCCCACTGGCTCCACCCAAAGACAGACAGACATACAGTCAGAGGTATTTCTCAGTGGCTGATCCGTAGGTTGTGAATATTAAAGCCCCCCCCCCTCGTTTTCATCAGATGAGGTTATCCCTGGGGTCACTCCTGGCGGACTGGCATCAGCCTCCTTGCTTTGATGTTGCGGCCGTGGCAACAGAGAACCGGATGGGGCCTCAGGCAAGATAGGCTCACTCTTCGGACAGGACCCAGAGAAATCTGCCTGCTGCTTCTGTTTTAGTGTGTGTGTGTGTGCACACGTTCCTGTTTTTAATATTGCGATGGACAAACAAGAATCGTGCCGTCAATACATCAAATTTCTGCTTGACCTGTTCCCGTTTTTCTGTATTTCTCACAACATCGATGAGAAACTAATTTTTGTATGTTTTTGGATTTGATTAGATGAAACTTTATTGTCATTGAACATTACAAGTACAATACAATGAAATACAATTTGCATCCAACCAAATGTGCAAAAAATGGTATGCACTATCAAACAATCTTGTATTCTTCATATGTATGGGCTATGGGGTAGAGTGGCAAGACGGAAGCCTTTTCTTAAGAAGAAAGACATCCAATCCCGGCCGATGTTTGCAAAAACAAGCATGTGGGAAACATGTTATGGTCTGATGGAACCACGGTTTAAGTTTTTGGCCATAACTCCAAAAGGTATGTTTGGCACACAAACAACACAGCACATCATCCAAAGAACACCATACCCACAGTGAAGCATGGTGGTGGCAGCATCATTCTTTGGGGCTGTTTTTCTTTAGCTGGAACTGGGGCCTTGAGTGGATGGAGTTATGAACAGTTCCAAATACCATGCAATTTTGGCACAAAACCTTTAGGCTTCCGTCAGAAAGCTGAAGATGAAGTTCACATTTTAGCACATCAACGACCCAAAGCACACATCCATATCTACAAAAGTATGGCTTCACCAGGAAAAGATTAATGTTGGAATGGCCCAGCCAGAGCCCAGAACTGAATCCAATTGAACATCTGTGGGGTGATCTGATCAGAAGAGGGCTGTGCACAGGAAATTTCTGACAGATTTTCAATTGAATGGTTCACATTATAAAGGTGGAAAAAGTTCTGACATGACAAAAACATGGTGTGTGTAGACTTTTTTATTACATATATATATATTTTTTTACTTTTAGCTAACCCCAGTAGGCCGATTGAGAACAAATTCTCATTTGCAACGGGGACCTGTGTGCAGGACAACATACATTTATACAATAAATACACAGAACACAAGAGTGCAAATAGCAATGGGACACACTAAGGCAATACAGGATCAAGTGGAGAGTCAGTATATAGATAATACAGGATGAGGTATATGTAGTTAAGTTGAGCAGCATTGATAAGGCATTAACAACTATATAAGAAGTATCTACTCAGGATGTACACATATTTAAGTGTGTCTAGCAGGTAGGTCATTTGTGTGCACAGATTATATGACCGAGGTTATGGGGCAAAGAGCATTTGAGCCTATCTGAGCAAATAGAGTGATTCAAGAATGTAAACCGCAGTGCAGGTGAGAGAAATCCACTGTGCAAAAAAGGCCATGGCATAAGTGAGAAGATGTTAAAGAAAGTTTACAGGTACAGATATCGGACAGGTGTTCAGATAGGAGTAGTTTGATGGCAACTGGTGAGATAAGAGTTTCAAGTGTTTGTTTTTATTGTAATTTCTTCCAGTCATTGGTTGCTGAAAACTGGAAGGATTGGCGGCCGAATGTTGTGCAGGCTTTCAGGGTGACTAAGGCAATGTACCTACTTGAGCGTAGACTGCGGGTGGGTAGAGATATGGTAATTAGAGAGCTGCCGGTCATGGCCTAATAGAGACCTTTAAATAACTTGGTACCAATGAATTCAACTTTTAATATCCACTGTAGCTTCATATGACTTGGAGTTAAGTTTAGGCTTATAATTAGGAAATGGTTAGAATTTGAATAACAATAATGTTTAGAAGTAGGTTTAAGCATTGAAGGTTCGTTTTAGGAGTCAGGCTCAAGTTAAGATTAGGCATAAAGCTTAGGTTATAGTTTTGAACTTTTCTGCCATACCACCTAGATGAGTGTGTAATCTGTGTTTTGGGGGCACCATTGGCTACGGTCCTAATCCACGAACCGTATGGACAGAGGGACAAGACTCCAGTAATCTACTCTGAACAGATGTCACATGACTGTAATGACACAAATAGAAAAGCCTTTCTCATCAGTCACTGGCAGTTCAGACAACACAACAGCCCTTCTTATCCACCTCTCTCTGTCTCCCTCTATCTGTTTCTCCCCCTCTCGCTGTTCTCTCTTCCCTCCCACTCCATCTCTGTCTTTCTACCTCTCTCTCTTTGTTTATCCTCTCTATCTCTGTTTCTCAACCTCTTTTTGTCTTTGTTCGTCTTTCCGTGAACATTCCCCGCTGTTGAATGTGGCGAAGGAAATTCGGAACGCTCTGCCCTAATCGCCAGCCGTAAGATGGGCATGTTTCCGTGGCAACTCCAAGTGACTAACACTGTCTTTGGCTTTCCGGAACAGTCCTGACTCCGTATTAAATACCTTTTCTACCCTCCCGGAGACGTGTCCTTTACCGGCTCCAGAACGGGGCTTGTCCTTGGTGACTCATATTCCTTGTTTGATGCACTGCTGTCTGACCAGGGGTCCGGTTGGTATTAACTATGTGAGGTTTGAGGTGGGCAGGCGGGTAGGTAGTGAGTGAGTCTGCCAGTTTGTTCAAGCCTTTCATGTGTGTATCGTTGTGCTGCTGCCCCAGCTTGAACCCTGCCCCCCTCGCTTCAGCCATGCTTCTCCAACTTCAGCCCAGCCCCCAGCTCCCCCACTCTCAGCTCTCCCAGCCTCAGCCCAGCTCTCCCAGCCTCAGCCCAGCTCTCCCAGTCTCAGCCCAGCCTCAGCCCAGCTCTCCCAGCCTCAGCCCAGCCTCAGCCCAGCTCTCTCAGCCCAGCCTCAGCCCAGCTCTCCCAGTCTCAGCCCAGCTCTCTCAGCCCAGCCTCAGCCCAGCTCTCCCAGTCTCAGCCCAGCCTCAGCCCAGCTCTCCCCAGCCTCAGCCCAGCCTCAGCCCAGCCTCAGCCCAGCTCTCCCAGCCTCAGCCCAGCTCCCCCAGCCTCAGCCCAGCTCTCTCAGCCCAGCTCCCCCAGCCTCAGCCCAGCCTCAGCCCAGCCTCAGCCCAGCCTCAGCCCAGCTCTCTCAGCCCAGCTCCCCCAGCCTCAGCCCAGCCTCAGCCCAGCCTCAGCCCAGCTCTCCCAGCCTCAGCTCTCCCAGCCATGTCCCGGCTGCAGTCTTCTCTGATTATGAGATGGGGAAGGTAATCGTGAGTTGGTAGTGTTTGACAGACTGTGAATGGTTAGTTCACTCTGTTGGAGACAGCGTCTGTGTCTCCTTCACTATTATTGTGACAGGGCACACTAATGTACAAACCCCTCCGCCAAACGAGCGTGGAAACCTCCGGGGTGTGTGCTCGCGTCCGCGATATCCTGTAAGCTTTGACCCGTGGCCTGGGAGAGCTTACTGAACGTCTCTTTTGTCTGTGTGGATTAGTTGCCTGAACACTGGGTTAACTTCTATACAACAGCCCTGAACTAACACTGCACGCCTCAAACCCGGAAAAACGTAACTTCCCCTGTCAGTGGATTTTTTTTTTCTTATCTACTTTATTTCAATACACAAACGAACAACAATAATATTATGTTTTAGGTGCGACGAGGTTGACAAGGAGTATTGTCATAACATGTTCATTAACCTCAGATAGAGCTACTGAATACAGGACCTGTGACATATTATGTGACAAACAAGGAACAAAGACGCCACACAAAACAGGAACTTAAATACTGAGGATCCAGTGATGCACAGATGACAAGGCACAACTAGACACAGGTGAGGTCAATTAACACAGGGGATCCAAACAGGACATAGAAACAGGAACTAGATCTAAAGTACACAGAACTTAGACATGTACCGACTGTCACCGGTCATTACAAGGGGGAACTGTAGAAAGGTCACCATATAAACAGCCGAACAAACAATCCAACTCACATACGTACGTGAAGTAATTTCTTACTCACTCACACACACATTTGTTTATACTGAAATGTATGTTCCCAACGCACCTGTCCTAACACTGAGACTAGTGTTAAGTCAACCTGTCCTGTTAACATGTCACATCCTGTCTGTGATATCCATCTCTATCTCTCTCTCTCTCTCTCTCTCTCTCTCTCTCATTCAGAGCACAGACACCTGTTTGTTATAAGTACACTCTCATCTTTGTTCCGGATCAGTGTGCCCATTTAACTTCCTTTTCCCCTCTGTGTCTTGTCAGTCTTTGTTTTGGACTCTGTTCCTTTTACCAACTTTGTTCTTTAGTTTCGTTGCGTCTTAATTCATTTTAATAAAAGCCCTCCATTCTCCCTGCGCTGTAAATACGAGCTGTAAATACGAGCTGTAAATATGAGAGGTGACTTGGCCTTCTAAACGGCCAGGTAATGTGGAATAACAGGGAGTAGTCGTTGTTGGGCAGGGCTTGTTTCTACTCTCCACAAGCTGTAAATGTTTTATGTATTTATCTTTTATTTCGCCATGATGTATTTATCTTTTATTTCGACTTTCGATTGACCGTAAATCTTGTTTAAAGGTTTTGGTAAGACCGCTTTGATTGTCTTAACAATCGGGTTTCTGCTCCTTGGCCAGAACCTGGGCAGAACACTCTCTTCCAGGAACACCAAGGTCGACTCGGGAGTGTGTTATTATTTGGTTGCCTAGAAATCGAAGGGCACATTTACATAATGCACAAAGAATTTAGAGTCTGACAGGGGAACACCGTTTGTCAGGGCTAAATAATTGTGTCAGGTTAAGTCAGAAATGTATTCATAAGTGATTAGATTTGGTGATCTTGAGAATGATAAAAAAAACAATAAAATCTAAGCCCTCCTCAAAACGTAAACATCAACACCTTGAGTTTGCAAATGTCATTGGAAATGTTTTATTGGAACCGTGCTCTGTGGTCACCTGAGACATAAATAGACCTGTACAGAAATGGGACAAAGTTCACCTTTATGTCTTAAGTCAAGTCCCGTGTATTTATGGTCAAGTCTCAAGTTTCACAGCTCAGATCGAGTCATTTCGCAAGTCGCAAATTTCTTTGAAATAGATTTTTAACCCCTCCCGGTCTCAACGGCATTAATAATCTTTTTTTTGAGAGCACCTAAATATTAATGATTTCGGGAAAAAAAATATTGTTTGGAGCAATACACATTTCAAGAGCAGGCTCTTGTAAAAATGTTCCATATTTCATACAACATATATGTATATATGTATGTATGTATATATAACATCATCACAACCAATAAAAATACCTCTGACGTCAGCTGTGATCATAAAAATATTTTCTTGGAACCCGTCAACTATCATATAACTCTATTTATTCATCCACATCTTGGAACTGTGCGCGTGTGTGTACGGTCATATTTGTTTGTGTAAGTATTTGCATTTAATAGCGCGTATGTCTGTAGAAAGGGGTATACGTGTCTTTGTGATGAAAGAGTGTGTGTGTGTATCCAAGACGGATGTGCATGCTTTGTTGTATGTATGGTGTCCTGGGTTCAATCCCCGGGTCGCCGTTGCAAACAAGAATTTGTTCTCAATCGACCTACCTGGTAAAGAAAAATAAAATAGAAACACTACCTGCCTCCACGGTTGTCTGCCAGGTACCATAGAAGAAAACCTATATTTGTTATTTAAAAGCATCAGGCATCCAGGTTTTCTGCTTAGGAGCCCTATGGAGAATTTACTTTAGAGAAAAGGGGACGAGTGTCAGAGTGGACCGGGCTTGTTAACATTAAGCAACATTTGTGTAACACGGTAGTAAAATTCACAAGTCAGTCTCTGGTCTAAATCAGTCTTTTATAATAGCTTAACAAAAACATCAGAATTGTACCTGGCATTGAGAACCAAAGCTTAAATATTTTCCGCTGAATCTACCGGTTTGGATAACCTTTCACCATAGCAAAACAGGGCTGTTGAAGTACTGCTTGTTAGAGGTTAGCAGAGCATTCATGGGTCTTATTGGGTACATTTCTTATTTTTCAGGGGCTCTGTCTGCAGACCTAGCTGCAGAAGCCACCAGCAGCAATGCCTCTACTCCAAATACTGAGACGAGTCAGACTCCTACTACTGTAACCAATCAGACTCCAAATACTGAGACCAGTCAGACTCTTACTACTGAGACCAGTCAGACTCCAAATACTGAGACCAGTCAGACTCTTACTACTGTAACCAGTCAGACTCCTACTACTGTAATTAGTCAGACTCCAAATACTGAGACCAGTCAGACTCTTACTACTGTAACCAGTCAGACTCCAAATACTGAGACCAGTCAGACTCCTACTACTGTAACCAGTCATACTCCAAATACTGAGACCAGTCAGACTCCTACTACTGTAACCAGTCATACTCCAAATACTGAGACCAGTCAGACTCCAAATACTGAGACCAGTCAGACTCCTACTACTGTAACCAGTCAGACTCCAAATACTGAGACCAGTCAGACTCCTACTACTGTAACCAGTCAGACTCCAAATACTGAGACCAGTCAGACTCCTACTACTGTAACCAATCAGACTCAAAATACTGAGACCAGTCAGACTCTTACTACTGAGACCAGTCAGACTCCAAATACTGAGACCAGTCAGACTCTTACTACAGTAACCAGTCAGACTCCAAATACTGAGACCAGTCAGACTCCAAATACTGAGACCAGTCAGACTCTTACTACAGTAACCAGTCAGACTCCAAATACTGAGACCAGTCAGACTCTTACTACTGTAACCAGTCAGACTCCAAATACTGAGACCAGTCAGACTCCTACTACTGTTACCAGTCATACTCCAAATACTGAGACCAGTCAGACTCCTACTACTGTAACCAGTCATACTCCAAATACTGAGACCAGTCAGACTCCAAATACTGAGACCAGTCAGACTCCTACTACTGTAACCAGTCATACTCCAAATACTGAGACCAGTCAGACTCCAAATACTGAGACCAGTCAGACTCCTACTACTGTAACCAGTCAGACTCCAAATACTGAGACCAGTCAGACTCCAAATACTGTAACCAGTCAGACTCCAAATACTGAGACCAGTCAGACTCCTACTGTAACCAGACTAACCAGTCAGACTCCAAATACTGAGACCAGTCAGACTCCTACTACTGTAACCAGTCATACTCCAAATACTGAGACCAGTCAGACTCCTACTACTGTAACCAATCAGACTCCTACTACTGTAACCAGTCAGACTCCAAATACTGAGACCAGTCAGACTCTTACTACAGTAACCAATCAGACTCCAAATACTGAGACCAGTCAGACTCCTACTTCAGTAACCAATCAGACTACAAATACTGAGACCAGTCAGACTCCTACTACTGTAATCAGTCAGACTCCAAATACTGAGACCAGTCAGACTCCTACTACTGTAACCAGTCATACACCAAATACTGAGACCAGTCAGACTCCTACTACTGTAACCAGTCAGACTCCAAATACTGAGACCAGTCAGACTCCAAATACTGAGACCAGTCAGACTCCTACTACTGTAACCAATCAGACTCTTACTACTGTAACCAATCAGACTCATACTACTGTAACCGATCAGAGTCCTACTACTGTAACCAATCAGACTCTTACTACTGTAACCAATCAGACTCTTACTGCTGTAACCAATCAGACTCTTACTACTGTAACCAATCAGACTCATACTACTGTAACCAGTCAGACTCCTACTACTGTAACCAATCAGACTCTTACTACTGTAACCAATCAGACTCCTACTACTGTAACCAATCAGACTCATACTACTGTAACCAATCAGACTCTTACTACTGTAACCAGTCAGACTCCTACTACTGTAACCAATCAGACTCATACTACTGTAACCAATCAGACTCATACTACTGTAACCAATCAGACTCCTACTGCTGTAACCAATCAGACTCTTACTACTGTAACCAGTCAGACTCCTACTACTGTAACCAATCAGACTCATACTACTGTAACCAATCAGACTCATACTACTGTAACCAATCAGACTCCTACTGCTGTAACCAATCAGACTCTTACTACTGTAACCAGTCAGACTCCTACTACTGTAACCAATCAGACTCCTACTACTGTAACCAATCAGACTCCTACTACTGTAACCAATCAGACTCATACTACTGTAACCAATCAGACTCTTACTACTGTAACCAATCAGACTCCAAAGACCGAGACCAGTCAGACTCCTACTACTGTAACCAGTCAGACTCCAAATACTGAGACCAGTCAGACTCCTACTACTGTAACCAGTCAGACTCTTACTACTGTAACCAATCAGACTCATACTACTGTAACCAATCAGACTCTTACTACTGTAATCAATCAGACTCCTACTACTGTAACCAATCAGACTCCAAATACTGAGACCAGTCAGACTTCTACTACTGTAACCAATCCGACACCTAGGCCTACAGGCTCTACTCTGACCCCAGGCTCAGACTCCACCCCCACGCCAGTGTCATCTACCACTCCTAGATCCACAGCAGGTATGCTACAACCTTTTCATGTAACTTGTTGTAAATGTAGTCGTGCCAAATGGAGACTAAGTTGAATTTAATTATTGATCGGGTTGCCAAGATTGTCTTTTGTGGATTCATAATAAACAGTCAATTTACATTTTCTGATCATGATAGTGAATCTATTTCTTAGTGTCTGTAAATAGTTGTCTTTTCTGGCTTTAGCCCGTTGCACAATTTGTTCATGAAGTTGGTCAGACAGTTCTGGGATGACCAAGAATCATCTCTCTCTCTTTTACCTACGTACAAATGAAGAACGTTTATTACAGATTGTAATGAGTATATGAATGCAGAAAACAGATTACAATGGTCGGTGATGCTTTCATCAACAGGGACCAGTGGAATATCCAGCAGCAGAACCAGTGAGACCCCACTTCCCCCTTTAAACAGCACCACTACAAGTGGAACCACCACCCGGCCAACGACAGCCACAACCACGTACCTGACTCCACCCGTCTCCATATTCTGTCCTTCCGCTCCGTGTCCGTTTGATAGCCTCTGCCTCAATGGTACCTGCCAGTGTGTGTCTGGGACCTACCTGACCCAGGGTTCCTGTCGGCAAGGTGAATTCTGGTTGTTAGTGTTATAATAATCATCACCATGACGAGGAAATTCAACATTTATTCATTTATTCAGTTCATTTGAATAATGTTTTTTATAGCCCGCGTGTTCACGGGACAGCTGCATCTCATCCAAACATTTAATGCTGAAATGAGCAACCGGTCCTCTGACATATTTAGGCAGACAGCGGACGACATATCGGCCGTGGTAAGTCCTTGAGTCACCAGTCCAGGTTGTTTGCGTGTATCTTTCTACTGAGGATAAATAATCCTTCTCTATCCTAATTTGTAGCTAAGAGGATCCCTAAGTACCCTGACCGGGTTCATCCGAACCGATGTTGTGCAGCTGAGGTGAGATCATTAACGTCTGGACCCATCGGACTCCAAACATCAGTAGTCCTAATGACGGGAACCACCGGGCTGGTTTGCTATCGTGACCTCGTACGCCCTTTGTGTTTCCCCAGACCAGGCAGTGTGGTAGCGTCGGTGAATAACGTGTTCGACCTGTCCTCCAGCGCCACCGAGAGCGCGACGAACACCGCCATAGAGAAAGCCATCACGGACTGCGTCGGGAGCTGCTCCGTGCTGAGGGACGCCACGTTCAACGGTGCGTATAAACGCTCCTCATGTGACCTCCTCATATGACCATGTGACAATAACGGACAGAAACGGGCACTATTAAACGCAGCAGGAAATGCTCCCCGTTGTGCGGACAGTGATTGAGACCCAGTCAATGTGCCCCACTGTTCTGGACAGTCCACGGACCCAGCCTCACTTGTCCCCTGACCGGAGTGTGCGTTCGTCTGTTCCCCAGGCACCAATCTGTGTGAACAGAGCCCCCTGCCCTGCGAGGTCGTTTCCACTGACTGCTTCTTCCAGGAGGGCGTTCCGATCTGCTCCTGTAAGCCGGGCTACATCAACAGCCTCTACTCAAATAAAAGCTGTACAGGTAAGAGCCGGTGCCAGTGGTAGGTGAGTGCCCTGAAAGGTTATTAAGAGACAGGAGTCTCCGGAAAAAAAGTCTGTAATTGTTTGTAGACGTGCTTAAAATCCTGAATGCCGATTGGTTGATTTCCGTGGTGTATGAGAGCGTATATCACTGGTATGACGCACTCCACTTTGTACTGCTCTTTTTCCAATGGTAACCGGTACGTGCAATAGGGCATGGGGGGGGGGGGTTATGTTACGTTGCTAATATATCTCTTTTACCTGTGGTGTATTGGCCGTACACCACACCCCCTCTGATGCCGTACTGCACAGACATATCAATAGGCAGTCTGTGCATGTACATGATACACGAGATACAGGATTAAAGCTTACATTGTAGCGTCAGCATTGTGAATACATTCCATCTGATGCAGCGTAAATAGATACACGCGGTGGATTCAGGGCCAGGTCAAGTGCACTTGGCTGAGCTTCAATGTGAACGAAATGGCAGAGTCGCCATTAGAATAACGCATTGGTGTTCATTAAAAAACGTCTGTGTCCGCGATGGAGTGAAGGAGCGGGTCGAGGAAGAAAGGAGTTGAAGTGGACCGGGACATTGTCGTTTCTGACCCTGCGGCTCTGTCGCTTGTTTGTCAGCCATCGGGGTGTTGCCCCGGCAACGGGTTTCAGAGTCACGTTAGAGGTCAGCAGAGGCAGAATTAGTTTTGGCATGGGCAGAACCCGCAGTCTAGTCAGTTAGTTGGTGCTGCTCCTCACGGCCCCTTATTGGTCCACGCCCTCCGGATGGTTCCGGCTGGTTCTTTACTCGACCGTGTCACCGTAGTGGTACCATCCTGTTCAACAAAACTGATGAACAAACGCAAGCGAGTCTCACAGAACCGGTGGTGACATCATGGAGAACCCCCAGTCAGTTCCCCTCTTTAAAACAGTTTAACTGCCGTCTCCACGGTGACCAGATACCAGAACTCCTTGTTTTGTTTATGTATCAATATATATATATATATACACTGTTTCCTCTTTCTCCACAGCTTGTCCCAGTGGTCAAAGGGCATACGGAGACGTATGTGTACAGTGAGTATCTCTTGTTGTTTGCTCGTGCCATGCAGACTTCTCCGCGTCAATATCACATTTGAATCACGGTCGACAGCTTCTGCCATGTAACTGGCGCCCCCTTGTGGCCGTACAGTAGAACTGCGACAGCACTGTGAATGACCGTGGTTGTTCGCTGTTGTCGCCCCATTTCAGGTGCTCCTTCGGTTACGCTGGATTCAACTGCAATGACTGTAAGTGGCTGTTCGGCTATACCTTCTCAACAACTGACATTCGTCGCTGGTGTTTTGAGTACCCTGATGTGGACTGATGTGTGTGTTTTATTTTGTTAGCGGCTCTGCTAGCAGTGGTGGTCGTTGCCTGTGTGTTGGGGGGGGTCCTCCTACTGCTGCTGCTAGCCCTGCTGCTATGCAACAGTTGGTAAGAATATAGAAACCTAATTTACTTTGCCTGTCCTCCTCTATTCTCTCTTTTGTCTCTCCTATCCCCTGCACCATCCTCCCCGACAGCAGAGGCCTGCCACCCTCGTCTAACTGTTGATCTATCAAGTCTTAGAGACATGTCTAGTTCTTAGCCGCGCCCACCGAAGTTACGTTAACACGTCAACTTGTCAACCGAACTCTGTGTCTGTCAGGAGGTGCAGGTCGCAGTCGGAGAAGAAGTCGGCGGACCTCAACAGCCCGTACCCGGCCGAGGGCACCCGGAGCTCCTGGTCCAACATACGCGGCATCACTCCGATCCCCCGGGCCAGCACCAACTGGGACCCGACGCCGATTGAAATGACAGAGGGCGGCAGCACACTCACCCTGGTCGACCAGAAGAGCCACACCAACGGAGGGGTGAGTCACTTGCATGACCAATCATGCGTTGCTCCGCCCAGTCTATCCCACTCAACACTTACCGAAACATCCAACTTGGACATTGTTGTCACCCTTCCTCCCCCCCCCACCTCGCAGTAGCAAAGCTAGCTGAAAACGGTAAATGCTAACACAAATGCTAGCTCAAAACGGTCGATGCTAGCTGAAAACGCTTAAGTTCTAACACAAATGCTAGCTCAAAGATTATTTTCACATTTGTTTTCTAACTAACATATAACCAGACGGTATGTACCATATCTTTTACTTCATCCGCAAATCTGCCCTGTAATGTACGGGATTGGTTGACACATGGATGAGGGCGGAGCTTATTGAAATGCGTGTGAAATGTAATCGTCATCTGAATGACTTCCCCGCTGCAACGTGGGTCAACCAATCACGTACACTTTCTGCCACCAGGCCATATCTGCCCTCCCACAGCCTGTGCTGAGGGCTTAGTGCTTCTATTAGTTAGTTAGATAAATGTGTATGCTGCCCCCTACCTTCCTGACCAGTCTGTTACTTTAGGGGTTCCGCTGCTTGCCCAAACTGGACAAAAAGGTAAGCTTCTACGTTTAGCAACGCTTTGCCTAATCTCTCCATACTAATCATCTAAACTCTACAGACACTAACATCTGCTAATTATTTCACATCCACACGGTGATGGGATGGACTCCACACACCCTCGTAATTACTATATGGAATAGTCAGTAGTTTCCAGTGCATTGCTTTTTGGTAATGGGAAAAAGTGTGTTGTGATACTTTAGAATATAACAAAAAAAGTGTATCCGTATAACTTAATGAAAGTATTTCTTTTTACGATAGGTGTGTGTGTGTGTCTGTCTGTCTGTGTTTGAGCTTGTGCGTCTAGGTTGATCTCTGACTATTGCTCATTTTTCTGTTTCAGAAGAATTCATATGACCTGACCACAGAAAGCCTGAACACCTTCACAGGGAAGAGCCCATCCCGATATTCATACCTGGTCCAGGGTCACGAAAACCCCTACTTCGTAGCCGGAGATGAGAAAATAACCCTGTGACATCCTCTGAGGCTTTAACAGACGTGTCGGGCTCTTATTCGTAAAGCGTCTCCGTGGGGAAGTCCTGACCTAGGATCTGTTGTGTCTAATTCAATTAAAGCGAGCGAAGGACAGGACTGATCCCAGGTCATTCCTCCTCCTCTGAGAGGATATGAGTGTAGTGAAGGTGTTTGAGTAGGGAGAAGAGAAGGACACTGGCGAAGGCTTAAATTGAGGGGTCACTCTGAGCACATCTGGGTATACATACATCTTGTTAATGTGTCTGTTCTGAATGGTCTTACCTTTCTTTTAATCATAATGTTATAAATACATGCCAGCAATGTTAGCAGATCCAGGCTTTCAGGTTCCCCGCCCCCCTGGGCGTTTCTTTGCTCTGCTCGTTTATTTTCTCAGGTGTTTTTTATTAAGCTTGGAAGGTTTTGCACAGCGTAGATGGTGTCACATGAGATCATACCGATATTATTCAGGGTTCTTAAAGTCTGCTGACTGAAATCTATCCTATAAACATATAATGTAAACTTTTATTTTATACATTCCATACATTTGCTTAAGCAATCAGCAAAACTGTGCAATGATTTTGTTACACTCCAATGAATTAACTGCTAATCAAATAGGATGGTGTTTCCTAAAACAAATCTATTCCTGAAATGATTTGTCAATATTATAATCTCAATGGCGTTCTGCAACATTGAAAGCTATTGAACAATGTCCTTTTATATATATATATATATATTTTATGTTTTATTTATTTATCTATTATTGAATAAGGAGCGAGCTAGGCCTAGCTCGTTTTGGCCACCAGGTGTCGCCATTGTTCTGGTACAAGCTTTTCCTGTTTAATTTCCTGCAGCAAGTCTACCCAAGTGTTCAGCTTCAGTATGCTGCTTCCATTTCTATGTGCTGTCAACGAGATTACTCATATTAGCTTGAAGATCAATTAGTCGTTATCCACTGTAGTGTGTGCTCCCGCAATCATCGCACTCTTATTTTGCGATTCGTCCCATGTCGATTGCACTAACTTACATTTTTGTCTTTTTACTTTACTTCACGTGGGATTTGTTTGAGTGAGAGGGAATCCCCGACACTTTTTCAATGAGAGCAAATGTTTTTTTTCATCTGGATAGTTATGACTGTGTCATGAGAGGAGCTGTGTGAACGGGGCTGGCACCCTGACTGGGGATTTTTTACAGGGATATGTCGCGTAACGCTGCGGTCTATTAGTCTGGTGCTGGGTAGGACACTGCATTTTATGTAGTCAAGTGGGTGGGACGTCCAATTTCATCCGTCCCGATTGCTCCGTTTGACATGACTCCGGCCAACGAAGTCCTACCTGACTGCAGACTACATCAGAATGGCAGTTGCCTGCAACGGCGACGCCCGTGCTAAAAGCGTTTTTGGCACCGGAACCTGTAGCCTTTTCTAGCGCAATTCGCACCCATGGTCAAGTTCCTCGGCTCATAAGTCGCACACACCAGGCAGTCGTTGCGTGCCGTGTCGTCGACTGTGTAATCCACTGACAGATTGCTACAAATGTAAGGGTGGCGAATGTGATGCACAACGTGGGTGGTAGCTGCTTCGATCTGAGCCGATGAACGCGCCTTCGACTGACCGCGTCCACCGTCTGCCTGTTTCAAATTCAGCCCCTTCGGAAAAATTTAGAATATTATGCAAAGACGCTGATTACCAGGCGTTTGTCCTGGATGTGCCAATTTCCAGTGTCTGTCTTCTGTAGGTTAGTCAGAGAGGATACGGTGTTTCCTACATATGTACATATAATTGTTTTATAAACACTGTCTGAACTGTCTTTCTACAGAGAACGATGTAAGGGTGGCGAAAATAAAGACATTTATTGAACCGCACAGAGTGACTCCTCGTGTTATGAAACAAATGTTATAATAAACACACCTGTCCAAAAGGACGACCTGCTGGTTGAAATATATCCCCACTAAATACATCAGGTCGTAGTTCACCTGAGGTCAGAGGTCGAACCTGTTTAAAAGACTTTAATAATAAAGATAATTTATACACCATGCTTTCAAAAGTTCAGAAGTCCAATTTCAGGGTCGAATAAATTAACAACAGGTGTTCTTTTATTAGGTAAATACATTTGGAGTGAGACAATTCCCCTCAATCTAAAGTCAGACTATGTAGAGAACCACTATAGGGATATGCGGAGGAAGACTATGGAGAGGAAGAGGAAGAATAATGAGAAGAAGAGCAAGATTATGGAGAAGAAGACTATGGAAAAGAAGAGGAAGACTATGGAGAAAAAGAGGAAGACTATGGAGAAAAAGAGGAAGACTATGGAGAAGAAGAGGAAGACTATGGAGAAGAAGTGGAAGACTATGGAGAAGAAGAGGAAGACTGAAGAAGAAGTGGAAGACTATGGAGAAGAAGAGGAAGACTATGGAGAAAAAGAGGAAGACTATGGAGAAGAAGAGGAAGACTGAAGAAGAAGTGGAAGACTATGGAGAAGAAGAGGAAGACTATGGAGAAAAAGAGGAAGACTATGGAGAAAAAGAGGAAGACTATGGAGAAGAAGAGGAAGACTGAAGAAGAAGTGGAAGACTATGGAGAAGAAGAGGAAGACTATGGAGAAGAAGAGGAAGACTATGAAGAAGAAGAGGAAGCCTATAGCATGTGTGGAGAACTAAAAGTGATTCCTCTTGAACCTGAGCAGGTCAACTCGCTGCATGTAACTTCTCACTTCTCGTGTGTTCATTATGTTGTTTGCGTTACGTTATCAGACTATCTGATGCCACCTAGAATGGGCACGTTCTTTTTATCTAATGCATTTGGACCGAAATGCAACACAGTGACTTGGCAGTTGGTGCCAATGAGCACGCAAAAAGCACTACACTGCGGCCCGCTGAAACCCAATTGGGTCACCACAGTACTCTCAGTGGGATTGTGATCTTTGTCATCACAAATTGTTTTAGTTTTGGTGTTTCTGGGCCGGTTCTCTATCACACTCTGATTCATATGGGCCCCGTCCCAAATTGCTCTGTGTTTTATACATTGGGCTCAACTTCTGCCTGAGGCCCGTTACAGGATACGGGGTGACATCTAGGACACGAAGGCTGGCAGGTAGTGAACCAGCGCTCACCCGGGAACACAGAGACAGGAGACTGTGGAGACTGTTTTTGTTTTCCCAGCCTGTGTTTATTTGGTTGTGTTTGTACCTGTAGCCCTAGCTAAAACAGGATGTTGTGTTTGTCTGAATTTCAGTTAAATCATCATCAGTCAGGCACTGTCAAACATGAATTCATGGCAACATTGAACGATTCCATTCAGTCTGTTACTACTCTAATACTGTAGTCACATGCTACTGTATTATAGCTGCATCAGGTTAGGATCTCTCATTCTGTCTCATTTGTCTACATCTCCCTCATGCCCTCTTTTTCCTCTCTCTCTCTCTCTCTCTCTCTCTCTCTCTCTCTCTCTCTCTCTCTCTCTCTCTCTCACACACTCCCTCCTGCCCTCTTCTCCCCCCCCTCTCTCTCTCACTCCCTCCCTCCTGCCCTCCTCCCCCCCTCTCTCTCGCTCTCTCTCTCCCTCTATCTCTCTCCCTCCCTCACTCCCTCCCCCTCTCCTCTGTATTGTGCATACTCGCTGCAGGCATGCAGGCTGTAATTCACTTAAATGAGTGTATCCCAGCACTGCACTACCGCAGCACTAAACACATTAAACATTTCCCGGTAATCTTGGATCCCGTCTGGCAGCCGGCTAATCCTCAAATGGTCTTTTCAGCCAGACACCTCACCAACAGACGGGTGTGTCCTCGTGTCGCCCGTTAAATCATTTGTCCCTCTCTCGTAAACAAGGTGCCACGGAGGATGTACTTCCTGTTCCGACGGCGGCTTGAAAAGCACCAGCCGTCAAAGTCTACGATGACAAACTTTTGCTCGGCCGTCATCGAGTCCATCCGGACCTCCTACATCGCCGTCTGGTGCCCAACAGCCACAGTGCAGAACAGGCTGCTGCTCGTCATCCGATCTGCATGGTGGGTCATTGGCTGCCATCTGGCTCGGTTGCGTCACGACCCCCCGAAATGTTAAAAGGTTGTTGGTGATTTACCTGAATGTGGAGATAGAATGTTAAATTGTGATAGGATTGGCTCGCTACGATTGGCTCAACAATCTCCAGAGACCCTCCCCGTTTACTCCCTCCCTACAGCGACCAGGAGGTCAACAGATGTGATCCAGTTAGACCAGAGGCTCACAACGCGTATGTATTTTACGTGACCTCTTGACATCAAGGACGTCCGTCTAACCATGTGACCTCTCAGAGACCAGGAATCTCAAAATAGACACTTGTGACAGCAGCAACGTGTGTGTGTGTGTGTGTGTTTCAGTCAGTAAAACAAGTCCAGATACTTCACCTTGAATTAAAAAAAAAAAATAAGTATAAAAGCACAAAAACGTCTTTCCTTCTGGATACAAACGTGTACTTGTTGTGCGCCGACAGAAAAAGGCATCCTGTCACACCTTTGTCCACATGTAGCTGTATTTATGGGCACATTTGTTTCATTATTCAAGAACCATTAATTTCTTTATATGCGCGGATGTGTTTCTCCGTGCGACAGGTTCACTTGTTCCACCCGTAGACCCCATGGGAAATCTTCCCGTGGCACAAAGGGACAGGGCCGACACCTGGCCTCTGGTATTAGCATGTGAATGCAAGCGGGCAACCCCTCATTCAGGCGCCGTGTCTCCCTCTGAGGGAGTGAAACACCAGCACACAAAGGAGCAGCAGGCGCTAGCTGGCTAGCTAGCCACTATCCCCTTAGCCGGCTGCTGCACAGATGCAGTCAGAAGTGGAGTGGGGGAGGGGGTGAGATACACGCTCACTCAGTCCCTTTCTCAGTGTTTCTCTCTCTCAGTCTCTCTCTCTCTCTCTCTCATTAATTCTCTCTCGCTCAGGCTCTCTCTTTCTCGACCCCAGTCTCTCTCTCTTTCTTCTCTCTCTCTCTCTCTCTCTCTCTCTCTCTCAGTCTCTCTCTGTCTCTCTCACTCAGTCTTTCTCTCACTCTCTCTCAGTTATTCTCTCTCGCCACCAGTCTCTCTCTCTCTCTGTCGCTCTCTCTCTCTCTCTCTCTGCTTCTGCCCTGTTCTCATCCCTCAGTCTGCTTGTGAATGAAAAAGAAGGGAAAAAACGGCTACAGAATAAGAGGCAGCTGGGCGAAGCAAACAAACCGGAAGGATGGACGGGAGAAATAATAAACCATTGTGTTAGATGGAGTAGAACAGATGCTCTGAGGCTGCTGGCCGTGTCTACAGTGCACCCAGTCTATGTAATAACAGAGATGCTCGCATTCAGAGCCAACCCAGATATAATGACAGAGCGAGACAGAGAGAGAAAGAGAGAGACAGCGTTGGGAGGAAAGTGCGTGGGGGAAGAGAAGGAGAGGGAGGAGCATGAGGGGAGGGGAGATCTGGGAGGCGACCGTGTGTGTGTGTGTGTATGTGCAGATGCCGACGGAAGAATCGCAGTGAAGGAAACAGTGTGGCTGCAGTGAGGCTGCAGTGAAACGCTGAGAAGGACAGTCCAACGCAGAGAGAAAGGTAGGGAAATTTCGATGTGTTCGCGCTGCCGTCGCGCCCGCTTCTGTCCGTCTGGTTATTCGTGAGTCATCGGCGAGAGGGAGAGGCATTGTGTTTTGTGTGCCGGGAAGCTGCCGGCATCATGCGAGGGGCAACGGAGCACCGCAGCACTGCAGAGAGAGATGTGTGACGGCAGGGCCGGATAGAAGGAGTTGGAGGCGGAGATAGAGGAGATGGAGGCGGAGATAGAGAGCTCGTCTAGAGGAAAGAGGAACGGAGAGAGGGAGAGAAAGAAATGGCCAGAGAGAGAGGGAGCTCCAGGTCTGTGAGTCTGCCTGACAGGGTGGATGTTCTGGTAGGCGGTGGAGGAAAGGACAGGGCTGATGTTCTGGTACCTGATGAAGGAAAGATCAGGGTGGATGTTTTGGTTCCTGGTGGAGGACAGGATATGGTGGATGTTCTGTTGCCTGATGGAGGAGAGAACATGCCTGATGTTCTGGTGCTGGGTTTGAAGAGATGACAGGTTGGATGTTCTGGTAGGTGGTGGAGGAGATGACAGGTTGGATGTTCTGGTAGGTGGTGGAGGAGATGACAGGTTGGATGTTCTGGTAGGTGGTGGAGGAGATGACAGGTTGGATGTTCTGGTAGGTGGTGGAGGAGATGACAGGTTGGATGTTCTGGTAGGTGGTGGAGGAGATGACAGGTTGGATGTTCTGGTAGGTGGTGGAGGAGATGACAGGTTGGATGTTCTGGTGCCTGATGAAGGAAATGTCAGGGTGGATGTTTTGGTTTCTGGTGGAGGACAAGGTGGATGTTCTAGTGGGCGGTGGAGGAGAGGATATGGTGGATGTTCTGGTGCCTGGTGGAGGAGAGAACAGAATGGATGTTCTGGTAGGCGGTGGAGGAAAGGGAGGTGATCTGTTCCTTACTGACACCAGGCTTGCAGCAGGTCAGCTGTGAAACACTGAAGGTTTTCCTCCACATGTTGCGTTGTGATGTCATACTGCACATGATAAATGACAATGACCTCGTTGCTTTCACTTATGCGTGATCTCAGCACAATCTCCCTGTGTGTGTGTGTGTTTGTGTGTGTGTGTGTGTGTGTGTGTGTGACTGTACAAAAGACGCATGATTCAGGCTCCTTGCCATGGTCCATGACCCAGCTGCTAAAGAAAACACAGGCAGATCCCATCAGATATGAGGAGTATTGTGGAGCTGGCCCTGAGATACATGTCATGTGATATGTGAAGGACCAATCAGATATGAGGAGTATTGGGAGCTGGCCCTGAGATACATGTCATGTGATATGTGAAGGACCAATCAGATATGAGGAGTATTGTGGAGCTGGCCCTGAGATACATGTCATGTGATATGTGAAGGACCAATCAGATATGAGGAGTATTGTGGAGCTGGCCCTGAGATACATGTCATGTGATATGTGAAGGACCAATCAGATATGAGGAGTATTGGGGAGCTGGCCCTGAGATACATGTCATGTGATATGTGAAGGACCAATCAGATATGAGGAGTATTGTGGAGCTGGCCCTGAGATACATGTCATGATACATGATATGTGAAGGACCAATCAGATATGAGGAGTATTGGGGAGCTGGCCCTGAGATACATGTCATGTGATATGTGAAGGACCAATCAGATATGAGGAGTATTGGGGAGCTGGCCCTGAGATACATGTCATGTGATATGTGAAGGACCAATCAGATATGAGGAGTATTGGGAGCTGGCCCTGAGATACATGTCATGTGATATGTGAAGGACCAATCAGATATGAGGAGTATTGGGGAGCTGGCCCTGAGATACATGTCATGTGATATGTGAAGGACCAATCAGATATGAGGAGTATTGGGGAGCTGGCCCTGAGATACATGTCATGTGATATGTGAAGGACCAATCAGATATGAGGAGTATTGTGGAGCTGGCCCTGAGATACATGTCATGTGATATGTGAAGGACCAATCAGATATGAGGAGTATTGGGGAGCTGGCCCTGAGATACATGTCATGTGATATGTGAAGGACCAATCAGATATGAGGAGTATTGGAGAGCTGGCCCTGAGATACATGTCATGTGATATGTGAAGGACCAATCAGATATGAGGAGTATTGGAGAGCTGGCCCTGAGATACATGTCATGTGATATGTGAAGGACCAATCAGATATGAGGAGTATTGGAGAGCTGGCCCTGAGATACATGTCATGTGATATGTGAAGGACCAATCAGATATGAGGAGTATTGGGGAGCTGGCCCTGAGATACATGTCATGTGATATGTGAAGGACCAATCAGATATGAGGAGTATTGGGGAGCTGGCCCTGAGATACATGTCATGTGATATGTGAAGGACCAATCAGATATGAGGAGTATTGGGGAGCTGGCCCTGAGATACATGTCATGTGATATGTGAAGGACCAATCAGATATGAGGAGTATTGGGGAGCTGGCCCTGAGATACATGTCATGTGATATGTGAAGGACCAATCAGATATGAGGAGTATTGGAGAGCTGGCCCTGAGATACATGTCATGTGATATGTGAAGGACCAATCAGATATGAGGAGTATTGTGGAGCTGGCCCTGAGATACATGTCATGTGATATGTGAAGGACCAATCAGATATGAGGAGTATTGGGGAGCTGGCCCTGAGATACATGTCATGTGATATGTGAAGGACCAATCAGATATGAGGAGTATTGGAGAGCTGGCCCTGAGATACATGTCATGTGATATGTGAAGGACCAATCAGATATGAGGAGTATTGGAGAGCTGGCCCTGAGATACATGTCATGTGATATGTGAAGGACCAATCAGATATGAGGAGTATTGGGGAGCTGGCCCTGAGATACACGTCATGTGATATGTGAAGGACCAATCAGATATGAGGAGTATTGGGGAGCTGGCCCTGAGATACATGTCATGTGATATGTGAAGGACCAATCAGATATGAGGAGACCAATATTGTGGAGCTGGCCCTGAGATACATGTCATGTGATATGTGAAGGACCAATCAGATATGAGGAGTATTGTGGAGCTGGCCCTGAGATACATGTCATGTGATATGTGAAGGACCAATCAGATATGAGGAGTATTGTGGAGCTGGCCCTGAGATACATGTCATGTGATATGTGAAGGACCAATCAGATATGAGGAGTATTGGGGAGCTGGCCCTGAGATACATGTCATGTGATATGTGAAGGACCAATCAGATATGAGGAGTATTGTGGAGCTGGCCCTGAGATACATGTCATGTGATATGTGAAGGACCAATCAGATATGAGGAGTATTGGGGAGCTGGCCCTGAGATACATGTCATGTGATATGTGAAGGACCAATCAGATATGAGGAGTATTGGAGAGCTGGCCCTGAGATACATGTCATGTGATATGTGAAGGACCAATCAGATATGAGGAGTATTGGAGAGCTGGCCCTGAGATACATGTCATGTGATATGTGAAGGACCAATCAGATATGAGGAGTATTGGAGAGCTGGCCCTGAGATACATGTCATGTGATATGTGAAGGACCAATCAGATATGAGGAGTATTGGGGAGCTGGCCCTGAGATACATGTCATGTGATATGTGAAGGACCAATCAGATATGAGGAGTATTGGGAGCTGGCCCTGAGATACATGTCATGTGATATGTGAAGGACCAATCAGATATGAGGAGTATTGGGAGAGCTGGCCCTGAGATACATGTCATGTGATATGTGAAGGACCAATCAGATATGAGGAGTATTGGGGAGCTGGCCCTGAGATACATGTCATGTGATATGTGAAGGACCAATCAGATATGAGGAGTATTGGAGAGCTGGCCCTGAGATACATGTCATGTGATATGTGAAGGACCAATCAGATATGAGGAGTATTGTGGAGCTGGCCCTGAGATACATGTCATGTGATATGTGAAGGACCAATCAGATATGAGGAGTATTGGGAGCTGGCCCTGAGATACATGTCATGTGATATGTGAAGGACCAATCAGATATGAGGAGTATTGGGGAGCTGGCCCTGAGATACATGTCATGTGATATGTGAAGGACCAATCAGATATGAGGAGTATTGGGAGCTGGCCCTGAGATACATGTCATGTGATATGTGAAGGACCAATCAGATATGAGGAGTATTGGGGAGCTGGCCCTGAGATACATGTCATGTGATATGTGAAGGACCAATCAGATATGAGGAGTATTGGGGAGCTGGCCCTGAGATACATGTCATGTGATATGTGAAGGACCAATCAGATATGAGGAGTATTGTGGAGCTGGCCCTGAGATACATGTCATGTGATATGTGAAGGACCAATCAGATATGAGGAGTATTGTGGAGCTGGCCCTGAGATACATGTCATGTGATATGTGAAGGACCAATCAGATATGAGGAGTATTGTGGAGCTGGCCCTGAGATACATGTCATGTGATATGTGAAGGACCAATCAGATATGATATGTGAAGGACCAATCAGGAGTATTGGGGAGCTGGCCCTGAGATACATGTCATGTGATATGTGAAGGACCAATCAGATATGAGGAGTATTGTGGAGCTGGCCCTGAGATACATGTCATGTGATATGTGAAGGACCAATCAGATATGAGGAGTATTGGGGAGCTGGCCCTGAGATACATGTCATGTGATATGTGAAGGACCAATCAGATATGGGGAGTATTGGGGAGCTGGCCCTGAGATACATGTCATGTGATATGTGAAGGACCAATCAGATATGAGGAGTATTGTGGAGCTGGCCCTGAGATACATGTCATGTGATATGTGAAGGACCAATCAGATATGAGGAGTATTGTGGAGCTGGCCCTGAGATACATGTCATGTGATATGTGAAGGACCAATCAGATATGAGGAGTATTGGGGAGCTGGCCCTGAGATACATGTCATGTGATATGTGAAGGACCAATCAGATATGAGGAGTATTGGAGAGCTGGCCCTGAGATACACGTCATGTGATATGTGAAGGACCAATCAGATATGAGGAGTATTGGGGAGCTGGCCCTGAGATACACGTCATGTGATATGTGAAGGACCAATCAGATATGAGGAGTATTGGGGAGCTGGCCCTGAGATACACGTCATGTGATATGTGAAGGACCCATGCTGTCCAGTGGTAACAGACTGGCTGTGAGGAGACTGTGTGAAGCAGCCAGCAGCCTGGATCAGAAAGCCGAGGGCAGGAGTTGAACCAGTCCCAGTCAGTCTGCATCAATATGTGGTTCTGGGTGTGAATGTGGAGGTTGCTGAGACAAATTTGTTACTGTCCCCGTGACACATAGTGATCGGTACATGAGACATGACAGTTGCTTCGTAATTTCACTGGCTAGCGTGTTATTTCTAGGATCGTATTATGTAAAATCCCATGCCGGCTCAGAACGCTTCTGATCCAAAGAAGTGGGACAGACAGTGTGGACACAAATCTATATAAACAGATTGTTGTGGCACGCCGCTGTTGTGGCACGCTGGCCTTTTGTCAAAAATGACAGAAAAACAAAATATGGACACTTTCTCTTGCGGCTAGATCCCGGTGACATTAAGAGAATGTGGTTCAGGCTTCTGTTTGACAGATCCTTGGTCTGTCATGGTAACTTATACCAAGGTACCGTTGTCAAGGAGGGCAAGGCTTCTATTACACACAGATCATCCACCCAGTAGACACTAATCATCCACCCATCATACACTAATCATCCACCCGTTAGACACTAATCATCCACCCATTAGACACTAATCATCCACCCATTAGGCACTAATCATCCACCCATCATACACTAATCATCCACCCGTTAGACACTAATCATCCACCCATTAGGCACTAATCATCCACCCATCATACACTAATCATCCACCCGTTAGACACTAATCATCCACCCATTAGGCACTAATCATCCACCCATCATACACTAATCATCCACCCGTTAGACACTAATCAACCACCCGTAAGACACTAATCATCCACCCATTAGACACTAATCATCCACCCATTAGACATTAATAATCCACCCATTAGACACTAATCATCCACCCATTAGACACTAATCATCCACCCATTAGACATTAATAATCCACCCATTAGACACTAATCATCCACCCGTTAGACACTAATCATCCACCCATTAGACATTAATAATCCACCCATTAGACACTAATCATCCACCCGTTAGACACTAATCATCCACCCATTAGGCACTAATCATCCACCCATCATACACTAATCATTACACACTAATCATCCACCCATTAGGCACTAATCATCCACCCATCATACACTAATCATCCACCCGACACTAATCATTAGACACTAATCATCCACCCATTAGACACTAATCATCCACCCATTAGACATTAATAATCCACCCATTAGACACTAATCATCCACCCATTAGACACTAATCATCCACCCATTAGACATTAATAATCCACCCATTAGACACTAATCATCCACCCATTAGACACTAATCATCATTAGACATTAATAACCCATTAGGCACTAATCATCCACCCATCATACACCCATTAGACACTAATCATCCACCCGTTAGACACTAATCATCCACCCATTAGACACTAATCATCCACCCATTAGACACTAATCATCCACCCATTAGACACTAATCATCCACCCATTAGACACTAATCATCCACCCATTAGACACTAATCATCCACCCATTAGACATTAATAATCCACCCATTAGACACTAATCATCCACCCGTTAGACACTAATCATCCACCCATTAGACACTAATCATCCACCCATTAGACACTAATCATCCACCCATTAGACACTAATCATCCACCCATTAGACACTAATCATCCACCCATTAGACACTAATCATCCACCCATTAGACACTAATCATCCACCCGTTAGACACTAATCAATAGACACTAATCATCCACCCATTAGACACTAATCATCCACCCATTAGACACTAATCATCATAGACACTAATCATCCACCCATTAGACACTAATCATCCACCCATTAGACACTAATCATCCACCCATTAGACACTAATCATCCACCCATTAGACACTAATCATCCACCCATTAGAAACTAATCATCCACCCATTAGACACTAATCATCCACCCATTAGACACTAATCATCCACTCATTAGACACTAATCATCCACCCATTAGACATTAATAATCCACCCATTGGACACTAATCATCCACCCATTAGACACTAATCATCCACCCATCAGACACTAATCATTCACCCATTAGACACTAATCATCCACCCATTAGACACTAATTCTCCACCCATTAGACACTAATTCTCCAGACATGCCTTAATTACTTGAGACCAATAGATCAACTTGATATAGATAAGCATGCTGAGCCAATCAAAGCTTTCTCCACAGTTCTTTATCTGGACAGGTTGAACATCTACAGGTAAATCCCTAGACCTTTACTCTGAAGCCGCACCTGCTTATCAGACGACGCCACGACCACAATGTATGCTGAGGAGGAATTACAGAAGCACAGACCTAAACGACTGGGGGCTTCAGACTGGGTTGATACCAGGGGACAGGTCACAGAGGCAGGTCACGGAGGCAGGTCACGGAGGCAGGTCACGGAGGCAGGTCACGGAGGCAGGTCACGGAGGCAGGTGGGATCCACTGGAGCATGTTTAATTATCTTCTGCTTGTTCAAACTGTTGGCGTCAGGCAGATGGTCTCCAAGGGTAGGAAAGAAGGGAAGGATGGCTGGTGGCTAGTGTGTGCAGAGGGAGGAAGAGGGAGAGAGGAAGAGGGGGGAGGGAAGAGAGCCGAGAGAGAAACAGAGAAATAGAGAGGAAGGAAAAGAGGGAGAGGGAGAGAGGGAGGGGAATGATTGTCTTAAAATAATGAAGAAACATTTGGTTGAAGAGATCTGCATCCTGTCATTAATTGTCAACATTCTGTCATTAATTGTCAACATCCTGTTATTAGTGGTCTACAACATTTCATTAATTGTCTACATCCTGTCATTAATTGTGTTCATTCTGTCATGTTTGACCTGTGCAATTGGGAATGCCTTGTCAACACATTAGCTAAATGGTTGCAAGCCAAAGGCTCATGCAATGACGCAGGAACCACCATGTTGACCATAATCCGGAGGGTTAGATACCATCTGATGTCGTTTACGATTTCAGCCTTTTGGCAGGATTTGTTCATTTGACGTGCTAGAGTTAGAATACCCACTATAAATATTTAATGGGAGCTACAGCCTGTCACCCTCCACTCAGTCAGTCAATTGTGTTCACCCATGTTGGAGTCTTGTCCCCTGAAGGGGGCGCTGCAGATTCCCCGGGTCCTCTGGACGCTTTTAATGAAGAGTGGGCTGTCATTCAGGACACCCTACTGAGCTCCAGGGCTGACTGTACTACCTGGTTCTCCCATCTCTCTCGCCCCCGCTCTAACGCTCCCCTGTGGCTTCCACACCGCCTCTGCCTTTCTCTGTATCACTCTCAACTGTGTCTTTATCTCTCGTTTTTGTCTTTCTTTGCCTCTCTCTCTCTCTGTATCTTAATTTCAATTCTAATTACTTCCTTGGGCACCGCCCAAACTAACACCAGTTAATGAATTCACAATAGAACATCGCAAAAAGGTTTCTGAGTGTTCTATCTATTTTCCTTTTCTATTCTCTCTCTCATTTTCTCTTTCTGTTCTCTATTTTCCCCCTCTATTCTCTCTCTTTTCCAATTTCTGTACTCTTTCTTTTCCTATTTCTATTCTCTATCTTTTTTCCTCTCTATTCCCCTCTTTACCTCTTTCTATTCTCTCTCTCTTTTCCCCTCTCTCTCTCTAATCCCCTCCCTTCTCTCCTGATGATAATCTCACAGTGTGGCAGTGTGGGCCCCGTCCTAATGATCATGTAATCCCCCTAGTCGACACAGAGACCACATTGTGTTACATCCACATCACGTACACACATATCAATACATAGACAGGGGTCTTTGATCTGGTCTCACATTAAAAGAGGATGTTGCAGCTTAGTGCCTCGTTTACACAACGGCGCCGGGGTAGTTCTGGAGCAGTGTGGCGCCTGAAGGATGAGGAGAACCCTGCTGTTACCTGAGAGAGGGTGAAGCAGGTTGACCCAGGCCAAGATTAGACCCCCACTGTTACCAGAGAGAGGGTGAAGCAGGTTGACCCAGGCCAAGATTAGAGGGGAAAAAGGGGTAACTCATTGTGTTCTGCTTGTTAACTCTTTGCTCCTCGTTAACTCTTCGCTCCTCGTTAATGTTGACCTCCTTCTCTCTTTCTCTCACTTCCTTCTTCCTCCATTCCTGCCTCTTTTCTTTCTCTCCTCTTAAGTACACGCCGACTATTCAAAAGGATAAAGTCACTGTGAATGTGGTATCGTCGTCATGGGTTACGCTGCGTTCACAATATTTAAATAGTGAACACGTGCTTTTCATGAGACTGTGAACAGGTTCATATTAGATGTTCGCCATGCTGTTTGACTGGTGGCACTATTTCCATGGCGACGGGACACAAACGCTGCTGTAGCGGTGGAACATTACGGTCTTTTGCCTGACCTACTCTGAGCTTTCATGTTTAGAGGTTTTGTGTGCAAAGTGGTCTCACTCTTGATGAATGACAAACCTTTATACGCCAGCCGTCTATTTCCTGGCACCAGACATATTGGGACTATCGGCTTGACGGATCGGTGATGCACTTTCCTTCTCTCAATCTCCTGCCCCGAGGGAAGAAATCTGTACTCGTTGCCAATTTTTGGGCGCTGACTTCGCCCGATTCTATTTTCCTACATTCAATTCATTTGCACACGAAAATCCCATGCCAAATGGATTCAAAATATTTTTTTTTTATAAATTTGGCTTTATTTGTTCGTCAGTTGTGCTGTACAACGTGGATACGAGGGCCTGTCACGTATGTCAACCTTGATTATGAAGCAAATATAAAATTGACTTTCGATGTGACTGAACAATTCTTTAGATGTTTGTTTCTACCAGTCAAACTCCCACAGGCTAAAATACATGGACACGTTTAATCCCAGACTACATCTCGCTGACATAATATACTGACACTATGACTCACACAGTCTACAATATACTGACAATACCAGGGTGCAGTCTGGGACATGCAGTAGAATATAAGTCTACAGGGTGTAGAGTGACGTTCTGGGGTTTAAACGCCACAGGTCCAGTGCCCACAGGCAGATAAAATATGTGGAGTAGAAAGAGGACTGACGGGGGTATTGATCCATAGGCCTGGTGTGTGGTTGCGCTGTGTCCATTACTTTACGTTAAGACCTCTTCTGACAGCCGTGGGAGAAGCTCTGAGGTCCCAGCAGAGTGCACTGAATTTGCTAGCAAGATGGTCTTCTTGTTCCAGACTGAGTCGTCCTGCAGTTAACATCTACTGTTTTCGACTGAACAACAGCCCTGTTTCAGCAAATGAAACGCATTTCTTTTTACAGCGACACACTTGAGTCTGGCTGGGCAGCTTTCTATTGCACAGCCAACATTGTCTAACTGTCTGGAATGATGATGATGATGCACTTCTGTTCGTCTTTATTGCTGTTGGACCATCAGAAATAAAGGACAAAATATATATATGTCCTAATATTTAGCATGAATAGTGTCAGGACTGAGAGTGAATCACATTACCTAAACACAGGCGTACAGATCTGGGTCTCGTTACCACACAGAAACACAGGCGTACAGATCTGGGTCTCGTTACCACACAGAAACACAGGCGTACAGATCTGGGTCTCGTTACCATACAGGAACACAGGCGTACAGATCTGGGTCTCGCTAACACACAGGAACACAGGCGTACAGATCTGGGTCTCGTTAACACACAGAAACACAGGCGTACAGAACTGGGTCTCGTTAACACACAGAAACACAGGCGTACAGATCTGGGTCTCGTTACCACACAGATACTCAGGCGTACAGATCTGGGTGAAACATTGGCTGGTAATTACGCAGGAAGTAGGACCTGTGTTCAGACGATAACCTGTGTACAGAGAGAATGATATACTGGCCTTGTTACAGTCAACGCACTCCAGATCAAAGCTGCTAGCACACACACATACACACACACACACACACACACACACACCTACTGTGCAGTACTTTCAGGTTCACCTAAAACTGTCTGCACAGCCTTTTTAATCCATTCTCACACAGTGAAACTCTCATTACGAACAACAAAGTGAAAGAAGTATGTGAATAATAGTCTTTCATTTTCTTTTGTCTTGGCCAGGACTCGCCTTCTTGCTGACCCATGAAAGAAGCCATGCCGGTCCTCTCCGCAGGCACGGGTAAGAGACAAAGCAACCGATGCCTCTCTGTATCTCAGTATATATCGGGTCTGAATTTGATCAGCCTAATAATATATAGCTAAACTTCAGAGAAGCGTATTTAAAATCGGTCTTTTATTTGTCACAACCAGTTTATGATTTTCAGTTGGCAATTTTTCACTTTGTTCTACAGAAAACCAATCCAGAGATAATCTAAACTCGTAAAGACAAAAGTAATTTTTAAGCATTGTCAAAATGAATGCATTGAAACTGTGTGTCCCGAGCAACAAAGAAAGATAAGCGTTAATTAATCCAAATATGAATCTAGGAAAAACTCCTTTATGATCCTGTAGAACCTCGAGTTTCTCTGTCTTGTCTGAGGACGCGTAACCAAGGCCTTGTTCTCCGTTCCCTCAACCATGCAGGCCTGCACGAAACGCTGGCCCTGCTGACGTCACAGCTGCGGCCGGATGCCAATCACAAGGAGGACATGGTCTTCCTCAAAGACGTCTTCAGTGAGAAGAGCCTCGGCTACCTGATGAAGGTGCAGACTCGTCCGTCCTGAGCAAATAGGGTTCCGTTTGTGCCTCGATTTATTGCAAAACTTTAGCGTCTTCGTGTAAAGGGGTGAGGTATATGGACGATATACCACGTCTAAGAGCTTTTTTGAGGTTTATTGTGTGTGTGTTACCACGCCGACACATCTGAGTGCGAGCTCTCTGACCTCTGACCTCTCCCGTGATTGGCCCTTGCAGATCCACGAGAAGCTGAGGCAGTACGAGCGCCAGAGCCCCACCCCCGTCCTCCACAGCGCCGCCTCATTGGCCGAGGATGTAAGTCCAACAGCGCCCCCGCAGGCACGCGCCGGCATGTGCACGGCCAGGGTTCACCCAGGCGCATGTGTGTTAGATTAGATGACCGGTGAACCGATGGGGCGCTAATGGAGGCACAGCATGGGAATGTGTTGTGGTCCAGAAGCGCTGAGTCATCCCAACACTAACGAGAGTCCACATCCGGCCTCACCTCGCTCTTCTCCTGCAAGTTAAGAAGAGGAAAAGTGCTGACCACAGCTCCAGGCTGTGTATTCTCCTCTCTGTATTTATGTGGATTGCTGCTTTAGGCGACAACTGTGCAATTCTACACTGATGAATATCTGTGTGTTTGGTAGATATTTATGCTGTTGAACTGTTGGTTGGGTCCTGTGTAGCTACCATAGAGCGTGGTGGTTGTAGCATCAGGGCGTGGGTCCAGTATGAAAATGGATCTGGATAAGGTTGTGTGTTGATTACGTGACTAGAATGTGAATTGTCTCCCAAGCCGACACTGCTGGATCCGCGGGGGTTCAGAGTTCATGTTTGGTTTCTCAGGTGTCCGAGGAGCTGCAGAGTGGACCAATGAGTGTGGAGGAGAAGGAACTCCTGCAGCTGTTGACGTCTCCCCACCTGAAGGTAAACGAGACAAATCCAATTAAAGTGGTTTTAATGAAGCCCTCTTCAAAAACAGCAGCTGTCACAAGAGGATTTTACAAATATATCCAAGAGCAATGTCGACGTTACGGCACATGGAGAGTTAATTACTGAACTACTATATGTACAGCCGGCACAGCCAGAAAAAGACTGGCCTCACCCCTGAGCCTGGTTCCTCTCTAGGTTTATAAAATACATTTGATTGATTTGATTGAAAGCAGGGAAGAGAATGAAACCTAAACCGAATCTTGGCTCTGCGCAGCGGTCAGCCTTACTGAGCTTGAACGTCTTGAACGTGGAGTTTTGAGTCAAATTTGGTTAAATCCATTTCATCGGATGCCTATTCTTTAACCTTACAACTGTCAACTCCCATCAGGCAGTTCTGTCAGTTCACGACACAGTGGCTCAGAAGAACTTTGACCCTGTGCTTCCCCCGCTGCCCGACTACTTTGAGGACGAGCTGGAGGAGGAGTCCGTTAAGATCGTCCGATTGGTCAAGAACAAGGAACCACTGGTGAGTTCTAGCGACAACGAGGATTTGAACTTATTATTTACGGTTGAGGGTTAAGCTGTAGAAAGCCATGTTCTGTTCCAGGGGGCCACCATCAGACGAGATGAGTCCACAGGGTCGGTGATCGTGGCTCGCATTATGAGAGGTGGGGCTGCTGACCGAAGTGGTGAGTCGGATCCAAACCCACTCTGATACATGCTGTCTACTTAAGTCTGATCCAAACCCACTCTGATACATGCTGTCTACTTAAGTCTGATCCAAACCCACTCTGATACATGCTGTCTACTTAAGTCTGATCCAAACCCACTCTGATACATGCTGTCTACTTAAGTCTGATCCAAACCCACTCTGATACATGCTGTCTACTTAAGTCTGATCCAAACCCACTCTGATACATGCTGTCTACTTAAGTCTGATCCAAACCCACTCTGATACATGCTGTCTACTTAAGTCTGATCCAAACCCACTCTGATACATGCTGTCTACTTAAGTCTGATCCAAACCCACTCTGATACATGCTGTCTACTTAAGTCTGATCCAAACCCACTCTGATACATGCTGTCTACTTAAGTCTGATCCAAACCCACTCTGATACATGCTGTCTACTTAAGTCTGATCCATACACACCCCTTTAACTGATACAATCCTTAAATAACTGACAAAGTACCACTTCAAAGAGTTCCCCTGGGGTTACTAAAGGGTTCCCCACCCCCAGGGACAGGGTCTCAGCTCTGGGTACTTTCTTCTCACACCTCTCCCTCTCCGTGAAGGGCTGGTCCATGTTGGAGACGAGCTGCGGGAAGTCAACGGGATCTCCATCATCCACAAGAGACCTGATGAGATCAGTCAGCTTCTGGTGAGACCGCAGGACGTCTGAGGTTTTCATGTCATTTTTAATGGGGTTGTGCTTCTTGTGAGACCGTGGGACACTGGGAGTTTTCATGTCATTTATAATGGTATGGTGCTTCTGATGAGACCGTGGGACACTGGGAGTTTTCATGTCATTTATAATGGTATGGTGCTTCTGATGAGACCGTGGGACACTGGGAGTTTTCATGTCATTTATAATGGTATGGTGCTTCTGATGAGACCGTGGGACACTGGGAGTTTTCATGTCATTTATAATGGTATGGTGCTTCTGATGAGACCGTGGGACACTGGGAGTTTTCATGTCATTTATAATGGTATGGTGCTTCTGATGAGACCGTGGGACACTGGGAGTTTTCATGTCATTTTTAACGGGGTTGTGCTTCTGGTCACTGGCTGAGAGACATTATATATGAGATCGATACCATGGATGTGACATTGCTTCTTACTGTTCATATTGTGATATATTAATACTGTACACAACTAAGAGCTGTATCCAGACATGGTATATTGGCCAAATACAACATCACGTCTTCTCTCATTGGTTAATCACATTATACTGCTCCACCAGCACTGCAAGTTCCCTGTGTTCCACATGTTTGTCTCTGTGTGATTCAGTCCCAGTCTCAAGGCTCCATCACCCTGAAGATCATCCCAGCTATTAAAGAGGAGGACCATTTGAAGGAGAGCAAGGTGAGGAACGCAACAGACTGGGCACGCTCAGTACAGACACAACAGACTGGGCACGCTCAGTACAGACACAACAGACTGGGCACGCTCAGTACAGACACAACAGACTGGGCACGCTCAGTACAGACACAACAGACTGGACACGCTCAGTACAGACACACAGTATGGGCATGCTCAGTACAAACACAACAGACTGGGCACGCTCAGTACAGACACAACAGACTGGGCACGCTCAGTACAGACACAACAGACTGGGCACGCTCAGTACAGACACAACAGACTGGGCACGCTCAGTACAGACACAACAGACTGGGCACGCTCAGTACAGACACAACAGACTGGGCACGCTCAGTACAGACACAACAGACTGGGCACGCTCAGTACAAACACAACAGACTGGGCACGCTCAGTACAGACACAACAGACTGGGCACGCTCAGTACAGACACAACAGACTGGGCACGCTCAGTACAAACACAACAGACTGGGCATGCTCAGTACAGACACAACAGACTGGGCACGCTCAGTACAGACACACAGTCTGGGCATGCTCAGTACAAACACAACAGACTGGGCACGCTCAGTACAGACACAACAGACTGGGCATGCTCAGTACAGACACAACAGACTGGGCATGCTCAGTACAGACACAACAGACTGGGCACGCTCAGTACAGACACAACAGATTATGTCTAAGGGTTTTTAAACATGTACACCTGGACTCAGAATCTTATGCAACATTTACTTATGACCTGGTCTGGTTTTGTGTTTGTGTGTGTGTTTGTTATGTGGTTTCCCAGGTCTACATGAGAGCCATGTTTGACTACATCCCTGCAGAGGACAAGGCCACACCCTGCCAGGAGGCGGGCCTTCCTTTCGAACGGGGTGACATTCTGCAGGTGGTAACCCAGGACGACCACACCTGGTGGCAGGCTAAACGAGTGGGCGACAGCAACCTGCGCGCTGGACTCATCCCCTCCAAACTCTTCCAGGAGAGGTGAGGCAACAGGGTCAAGGGGCATGCATTTTCACATTGCTCAAGAAGAGTCTCCGAAATCTGAGGTTAACTGAGGGCTTCATAACATAAATGTGATTGATTGATTGATTCAGTTATACTGCATACCATAAGCCAATCAGTATTTTGTACTTTTGTATTATGGTTGCTGTGTCTGTCTGTCTCTATTTCTCTCTTTTTCAATGTCTGTTTCTCACCATTTCTGTTTGTTTGTCGGCCTATTTCTCTCTCACTCTTTTTCTATGTCTGTTCCTATCTATTTTTGTCCGTCTGTTTTTGTCTCAGGACTCACTCTGTCGACCTCTCTACTCTAATCTTGACTCTTAAACGTTCTCTCTGTATCTCTCTATTTTAATACTTTCCCTGCTCTGTATTTTCTCAGACGGTTGGCCTACCGGATCAAAATGGGCACGCTTCCGAATCCTAAATCCCCTAAAACGGCAACTTGTAAGTTCCAATCCTTTCTTTTGGGTTTCATGATATTCCGGCCGTTTAGGGATGTTTTCACTGGTAATTGGCTGCCTCAGATGTTGTATAATTCACTACATCTGAGGCGGTTATACACATGTTTTATAAAGCGACAATAGAGAAGAGGGAGAAAGAGAGAAACAAATTAAAAGAGGTTCAAATAAAATAAAATGGAAGGAGGGAAGAAATAGAGGGAGCGGTTAGAGAGACAGTGAGGAGACGAAAGAAAAACATTCAAGGCGTTTTGAGGCGTTGGGGGAGTGGTCGTAGAAGATTGCCCGGGATCACACAGACGTGAATTAATCTGTCCCATGGTGGCTCCCATCTGGCCAGTGAGCTCACAGCGGATCTGTAGTCAGAGACAGGTAACGCACACCCGCTGAAGTGAATGGGCGTGTGCACGTAACGTCATTGTGTCCTGCACGCTGCCTCTGTTCTCCTCCGTGCCGTGCGCGTCTGTACGGGAACAAGTGGCCAGGTGAGTGTTTAATGCGAGAGCGGTGGCTCTTTGTGGTCCATAATCCGCACGGCGATCCGATTAGATCTGAGCCTCGGGGAGACAACAAGAGCTTAGCAACATCACAGCTAGCCGGCCTGGCCACAGAGGGCCATGTCTCTGGGGAGTCTCTGTGTCTCTCTCCAGCTCTCTCTCCAGATCTCTCTCCGCCTCTCTCTCCGCCTCTCTCTACCCCTATCTCTCCGCCTCTCTCTCCACCTCTCTTTCCGCTTATCTCTCCCCCTCTCTCTCCGCCTATCTCTCCGCCTATCTTTCCGCTTATCTTTCCGCCTATCTCTCCGCCTATCTCTCCGCCTCTCTCTCCGCCTCTCTCTCCGCCTCTCTCTCCGCCTCTCTCTCCCCCTCTTTCCTTCCCTCTCTAATTAATAATCTTGTCCAGATTAAAGCTCCTGACATTCTCATTTTAATGTGGGTCACAGACACGACCCTTTAAATGACATCGTGGCACTGAGACACTTTACACGTTCTGAATTCCCATTCCCGACTTGTCCTTCGTTCTATCTCCACTGACTCGACCGATACACTAATTATATTTCAGATAAACAGATCCGCCCCCACTTGTCCCTCTGGGGCTTCATCTAACTGTCGAAGATTTCTCTTCTTCCTCCCTCTTTTTCTCTCACTGCTTACATCAGATGACCAAGGATGTGACAAAGGTGGGTAAACTAGTGCTGCTATCCCCTGTCTCTTTCTCTCTCTCTTTGTCTCTCTTTTTGTGTGTCCCTCTCTCCCTCTCCCTCTCTCTCTGTTGCTCTCTCACTCTCTCACTCTCTCACTCGGGGAATGATGGTGGTGTGTCATTAGTTGTAATGTTTCTCCTGCATGTGTGTGCCGGTGTAACGTTGTGTAATGCTAACCCGTTCAGACAGACAGACGGACAGGACGACTGCCTTCAGAGTTCTCTAGGATAGCCATATTTTCCTCCACCCATCCAATCCAATCACTTCACCCATCCAATCCAATCACTTCACCCATCCAATCCAATCACTTCACCCATCCAATCCAATCACTTCACCCATCCAATCCAATCACTTCACCCATCCAATCCAATCACTTCACCCATCCAATCCAATCACTTCACCCATCCAATCACATCACTTCACCCATCCAATCCAATCACTTCACCCATCCAATCACATCACTTCACCCATCCAATCACATCTTTCTTTCCTATTTCCTTCCTTCTCTTTATCCCCTTTTCTACTTCGTAGTTCTGATCTCTATCCTATTTTTATTTTTACGAATTCCATTTTATTTCTATTTAATTGTACCGGTTGCTGGATCTTAGCCACCAAAGCTGTCAGCTGCTCATTGTCTGAAAGCCCTGGTTGACCGGACCGGACAGACCCGGTTCCCAGTTAGAGCAGACTGCCTCCAGAAGGGGCTCAGTAAGGTGTGGCCCGGTTACGGGGTGTGCTTCTGTCATGCACCCACTCAGGGTGTCTGTAGGCTTCAGCTGAAACCTCCCTCTCCTAACCTGTTGGTTCCCTGAGCCTCTCTGTGCCCAGCCCTCCAGACTGCCCCTTGCCTCCTGCCTGTATATCTACCGATCCATCCTCCAGGTGTCTTACCCTGTCTTACACCCCCCCCCCTTCTCCCTGCTTGCCCCCTACAGAGGACTGTGAAGGCTACTTCAATGGACAGTACATAGGTGAGCCACGCCAGCATGCCCTCCTCTGTACCGCCGCCTGCTGAGTCCTCTGAGCTCTGTGTGTTTGTGTGTCTGCGCTTTGTGTGTGTGTGTGTGTGTCGGCACTCTGTGTGTGTGTGTCTGCGCTTTGTGTGTGTGTGTGTGTGTGTGCGCTCGGTGTGGTGTGCCATCACCAGTAACTTGCCTGCTTGCCACTTGGGGAACAAATCACTGAATCCTGAGTGGGGAACTGGTTGTGGTAACGGGAGGGGGGGGTCTGTCCTGAGTGGGGAACTGGCTGTGGTAACAGGAGGGGGGTCTGTCCTAAGTGGGGAACTGGCTGTGGTAACAGGAGGGGGGTCTGTCCTGAGTGGGGAACTGGCTGTGGTAACAGGAGGGGGGGGTCTGTCCTGAGTGGGGAACTGGCTGTGGTAACAGGAGGGGGGTCTGTCCTGAGTGGGAAACTGGCTGTGGTAACAGGAGGGGGGTCTGTCCTGAGTGGGGAACTGGCTGTGGTAACAGGAGGGGGGGGTCTGTCCTGAGTGGGGAACTGGCTGTGGTAACAGGAGGGGGGGGTCTGTCCTGAGTGGGAAACTGGCTGTGGTAACAGGAGGGGGGTCTGTCCTGAGTGGGGAACTGGCTGTGGTAACAGGAGGGTATTATTGGGAGAGAAGTAATGGAGTTTTAGCGCTAACTAAATTATAGTGGTGTTGGGGGGGGGGCTGAGGGGAGGCTTATTTTCTCACTCCCACAGGTGTCGATAACAAATCTGTCTAATGGCATAATTAGTGTATCAGTGTTAATCGGGACAGAGCTGAAGAGGGTGAAACACAAAGACTTCAAACCGTATGGGTTTGTTATGGCTGCTACGTTTCTCCCTCAGAGTATTCACCCATGTTAAGCTGATCAGTTCCCCGGGTTAGACAGTCACTTTGGGACATGCTACCCATACTGCTTGCAAATGAGTACTGTGCGTGTTTTTTAACCGTAGGTTACGGACTGTGGTACATCCAGTTTGCATCCAGGCTTTTCCCATAATCCTCAGCAGCCTGCCACCCTCCCACTGACCTCTCCTCCCCCGCCGTCACTTCTTTCACCCCGATATAACCTTCAGCATCCCTCCCCCTAATCCCATAAATTGCTAGGATGAAAAGCGGAACAGCGTCCTGGCACGGCTGACAACTAATCAAACACTGCCCCCTAGTGGTAGAGATGAGCGTCACGCACACTTTCCATTAGCGCTCTCACCATGTGAGACAGCAACACATTGTCATTTCTTTATAATGTAGTCGGTATCTGCAATCAAGGAGGTAGGCAACATGTTCGTTCACCTTTATAGTAAACTTCAATATAAATACACACTTTCGTCAGGTGAACCTTTGTTTCTGTTGGGG
Source organism: Dallia pectoralis (assembly GCA_029465975.1). Taxonomy (NCBI): domain Eukaryota; kingdom Metazoa; phylum Chordata; class Actinopteri; order Esociformes; family Umbridae; genus Dallia; species Dallia pectoralis. Next base: position 4,200,115 of record CM055752.1, on the reverse strand, counting down.
TTTGTATTTTGTGGAAGAGGCTGGAAAAACACCTCCCTGGTGTACATGACACGCTTCAATGTAATGTACCAAAAATCGGTGTTTATTTTTTACAAACACTTTTGAGGTAACATAGGGTAACCCATTGTCCAATTCCCTGTGCTCCCAACTTAACCAATATTGAAAGTTATTTTTCCTAATTCATTTCAAAGTAAGTTTACCCGAATGTTATTTAGAATGACTTATTCAAATGTCAATGAGAGTTGATTTACCGGTTCAAAACGGAAAAGACCATCTGTAAATCTAAATCTGTGTGTCATTATTGTCTATCGGAAACAAATAGGGACAACTTACTCCTCTAGCTAATCAGGTGGTCATAATGTTTGGGTTCATCAGTGCGTATATATATATATTATATAGTCTGACCACTCTAGTCCACAATTCAGGGTATAGACTTGAACCCAGCCACGAGCTCTGCTCTTCTACTATGAGTAAGTAAGCCCTGCTTGGATGCATCTCCCTGCTTTGGCTGCCACTCCACTACTGCGGCTGCTCGTCCCCCCCCCCGCCACTCTACTGCGGCCGCTCGTCCCTGCCCCCCTCCCCCAAGCTCTCTCTCCACCCTCTGCCCTCTTTAACCTCCGCCCTCCCCAACCTCCACGAGGGCCGTGCAGCGTTTGACGCATTGCACAGCGAACCGCCCGGGCACGTTCGTTCGCTCGTCTCACCTCTGTGTGATGACTGTGTGCTGCTCTAATGCCCAGTTACAGTCTCTCCCAAATGTAAAGCAGTGGCGCCATCCTGTGGCCAGGTGTTTTCCTGGGAATTTTATTCAGGTACTATTCCCGGCTTGTTCCCTCAGGTTTCCCCGTCGTCCGCAGGCAGGGGGACGGGTAGTCCTGGACCTGGAGGTTAACGGTGTGTGTGCATGTGTGTGTGTGTGTGTTTCGTGTCCTGAGGGAATCCTCAGAAAAATGTGAAACCCCAAAATGCAGTTAGAATTTGTGTCACTTTTAGGTTTTAATATTACTGGTGAAGGTAAGGACATATTAGGTATACCAGTAATGTCATTTAGGTTATGGTTAAGGATGTGGAGTAAGGAACCTGTGTTCGTGTGTTTGTGTGCGTCTGTGTGTGTCTGTGTGTGTCTGTGTGACACTCCTAACACTGAGATCTCCAGAGTCCAGCTGCTCTGTCCTTCCTGAGTCGTGTAGTCCAGTGTGGAAGCAGCATGCCCCCTTTGTATTCACACACGTGTGTGTATTAACACAACCATTGTCCTTTCAGTTCTGATGGGGTTCATTAACCTCTTCCACTTCCGTGAGAGTTAATTTTGTCACAGCCAAAGAGTCCTGTGTCGTCGCCGTGCTCCCATCTGTCGTTCACCGAATAGAGTCTCCTTTAAGCTCAGAAAGGAGAGGCATGCCTGCCTCTGTGTGTCTGCTTGACCTTCTGTCCCCCCGGCGCATTTTTCTCTGTGGTAAAGCAGAGCTGCCAAGCCCTTCGTCAGATATTAAGTGTGTGTGACTGAAGTTAGTCTCCTAGACACGGTCAAAAGGGCAGACGCGTGGTCCCTATCTCACAAGGATGGCTGGCAGCCTGTTTTACCTCAGAAATTACGGGTCAGGCTTTCCAAACGGTCATCAGTTGTCAATAGCTCAGGTCCCGCCACAGGTCATTAACACAATGTTTCAGTGCATGGTCATCAAGGGTAATTAACTACACCTAGTTAACTACCCCCTAGTTAACTACACCCTGTTAACTACACCCTGTTAACAGAGCCCATTTAACTACACCCAGTTAACTCACACCCAGTTAACTACACCCATTTAACTAACAAACCGTTAATTAAAACCAAGTTGACTACGCCCAGTTGACTACGCCCAGTTGACTACGCCCAGTTTACTACACCCAGTTTACTACACCCAGTTAACTCACACCCAGTTAACTACACCCAGTTAACTACACCCAGTTAACTACACCAAGTTAACAGAGCCCAGTTAACTACACCAAGTTAACAGAGCCCAATTAACTACACCCAGTTAACTACACCCATTTAACTACACCCAGTTAACTACACCCAGTTAACAGAGCCCAGTTAACTACACCCAATTAACTACACCCAGTTAACTAACACAGAGTGATGAGTTGGTTTTTAATTTTTTATTATGCTAGTGTTTGATTTTGCATGAAAACCTGAAATGGTTTCCTGGTAAGAAAACTCCTAATAATTCCTGGTGTTCCCTGAACCTGTTTGTCAGAATTGCTATTTACTTTGTTTGTCCGAACTATGTGACTAATTAGCCGTACAGGAACTAATCTAAAATGCCTTTGAGAACCCATTCCTGACTGAGTAACTATGTAACAGCCTGCGTTGTACTGTGTGTCACATCCCTCTCGTCTTCTACGTGACCCTTTGACCCTGTTCCTCCGTTCCTCCCACTGCTCTCCGACCTGTCATTCCCAAGCCGGTTTGAGGAGGAGCTTCCGTCTGAGCCGAAAAGAGCGGTCAGGATCCCTTGGAGGAGAGGCCACCCCCGACCCGAATGACCCAGAATTCGCCACCTACGAGGAGGTGACCCGCTACCAACACCGGCCCAACGAGAGACCCCGTCTGGTGGTTCTGATCGGTAAGAGGAGAAAGATCGATGCGGTTTAGGAACCGCATAAACCTTCTCTGTGGCAATACTGACCCCTAGTGGCTCAAACTGGAAACAGAAATGTTGTTCCGTTGCGTAGGCCTCCGCGATCTTTACGGTGCTGTGAAATTCTGTCAGTTCGTTAATGAGAGTGCGCCGGATTGGCACGTCCGTTACACTGAGTACACTGAGTACCAATCAGCAGAACGCAGACATAAATGTTTTATATATCGCCGAGCGGCTGATGCTGCCAATGCTGACCTGTGTTCTTTACTATGACTGTTCTGTCGGACCGACCAACCGTCTCGCTGGTTCCGCCATAAGGTTCCCTCGGGGCTCGTATCAACGAGCTGAAACAGAAGGTGATCGCGGAGAATCCACATCGCTATGCGGTGGCAGTACCACGTGAGTCCAGCAGTCCTCAAGAACCTGTCGTCTCGTTCCCCAGTCGTCACCCCCAGTCATCACCCCCATCACACACATACTCACACACACACACACACACTCACAATCACACTCACACACACTTGACACACATCACTGTGTCTGCAGATACAACCAGGCCCAGGAAGCCCCATGAGACAGAGGGCGTGGAGTACCACTTTGTCACCAAACTGGCATTTGACACGGACGCCCTGAGCAACAAGTGAGTTCTGATAGGTCTGTGGTTCTGATAGATGTATCCTGTATGGTTCTGATAGATGTGTCCTGTGTGGTTCTGATAGATGTGTCCTGTGTGGTTCTGATAGATGTGTCCTGTGTGATTCTGATAGATGTGTCTTATGTGGTTCTGATAGATGTGTCCTGTGTGGTTCTGATAGATGTGTCCTGTGTGGTTCTGATAGATGTGTCCTGTGTGATTCTGATAGATGTGTCCTGTGTGGTTCTGATAGATGTGTCCTGTGTGGTTCTGATAGATGTGTCCTGTGTGATTCTGATAGATGTGTCTTATGTGGTTCTGATAGATGTGTCCTGTGTGGCTCTGATAGATGTGTCCTGTGTGATTCTGATAGATGTGTCTTATGTGGTTCTGATAGATGTGTCCTGTGTGATTCTGATAGATGTGTCTTATGTGGTTCTGATAGATGTGTCCTGTGTGGTTCTGATAGATGTGTCCTGTGTGGTTCTGATAGATGTGTCCTGTGTGATTCTGATAGATGTGTCCTGTGTGGTTCTGATAGATGTGTCCTGTGTGGTTCTGATAGATGTGTCCTGTGTGATTCTGATAGATGTGTCTTATGTGGTTCTGATAGATGTGTCCTGTGTGGTTCTGATAGATGTGTCCTGTGTGATTCTGATAGATGTGTCTTATGTGGTTCTGATAGATGTGTCCTGTGTGGTTCTGATAGATGTGTCCTGTGTGGTTCTGATAGATGTGTCCTGTGTGGTTCTGATAGATGTGTCCTGTGTGGTTCTGATAGATGTGTCCTGTGTGTCCAGGTTCATAGAGCACGGGGAGTACAAGGAGAACCAGTACGGTACCAGTATAGAGGCCATCCGCTCTGTACAGGCCAAGAACAAGATGTGCATAGTGGATGTGCAGCCAGAGGTTGGTCTATGTCACATCCTGTCTCTATTGTAGAGCATCCCATTGGGGGTGGGGGGGGGCTGACCAGGAACCAAATAGCCACTCTAGAACTTCTGAGTTTTTTCTGCAGGGATGGGATAACATGTGATCAACCATGTGTGTGGCACTCCAGTTATAAAATGGAACTCATTCCCACAACATGACATGCCATCTAAAGGACTCGTGAGAGCATGAGCTAAATATTCTCTGGTCTGGTGTAACGTAATACTGCTCTGTTTGACTGTGTTTGACTGTGTCTTATTGTGTCTGAATTTGTCTTATTGTGTCTGACTGTCACTTCAGGCTCTAAAGACTCTGCGGACATCTGAGTTCAAGCCGTATGTCATCTTTGTCAAACCGCGCATCCCAGAGAGCAGACGTCGTCGTAGTACTGCTACTTCGCCAGCAGGGGGAGATCACGCGCGCGTGTCGGTGAGACTTGATGCCAGTGCTGATTAGATCTATGACTACTATGTGCTGTTCATATGCCAGTTATTCATACTTATGTTTGGCGTGGCATGCTTCCTCTTTTTGTCTTTCATATGTCGTGATGTTGGTCGGATGGAATCTCTCCTGTCTAGCAGTGTATCTGCCTGTTTGTTTGTTTGAATGTCTCCTGTATTTATGTCTAGCTCATGGCTGTCAGTCTGTAGGTCTCTTTCCTGTCTGTCTGAATAACTCTTTCCTGTCTGTCTGAATACCTCTCTCCTGTCTGTCTGAATAACTCTCTCCTGTCTGTCTGAATAACTCTATCCTGTCTGTCTGAATACCTCTTTCCTGTCTGTCTGAATAACTCTTTCCTGTCTGTCTGAATACCTCTCTCATGTCTGTCTGAATATATCTCCCCTGTCTGTGTGCCTCTGTCAGGATGAGGACCTGCAGGAGATGCGCCAGTCAGCCCAGCAGATGGACCAACAGTACGGCCACCTGGTCGACCGGGTCCTGATCAAGGAGGACTCGGCCAGTGCCTGTGCAGAACTACGGGGCATCCTGGAGCGGCTGGAGCGTGAGACCTTCTGGGTACCCCTCGGCTGGGTGCGGACCTAACCCCTCTCTCCCAGACACCCCCCCTTCCCCAGGGTGGTTTACCGCACCTCACCCCACAGCCCAACCTCCTGCTCCAACCTCCTTCTCTATTTCTGCCCATCCCTGGTCTCCTGGAACCCTTCCTCCATGGTCCGGCTTGCGGGTTACCGAGGTGACTGCCCTAAACCCTGGCCAGATGACTGAGACAGGGATGATGGGAGAGGGAGAAACCTGTGAAACGTTCCTTTGTTTGGGATGTTCATGGGAAAGACGGTTCGCCTGGTTGAAGCCTGGCTGACAACCTGCAAAAAGTGTACAGCACCTGGTGATCCGTAATTTTAATGACTATGTTTTTCATATCATATTTATTCCGTTTTTTTTCAGCCAGCTAGCCAGTCAGTCGGTTAGCCAGTTAGTCAGTTAGCCAGTCAGTCGGTTAGCCAGTTAGTCAGTTAGCCAGTCAGTCGGTTAGCCAGTTAGTCAGTTAGCCAGTCAGTCGGTTAGCCAGTTAGTCAGTCAGTCGGTTACCCAGTTAGCCAGTCAGTCGGTTACCCAGTTAGCCAGTCAGTCGGTTAGCCAGTTAGTCAGTTAGCCAGTCAGTCGGTTACCCAGTTAGCCAGTCAGTCGGTTACCCAGTTAGCCAGTCAGTCGGTTAGCCAGTTAGTCAGTTAGCCAGTCAGTCGGTTACCCAGTTAGCCAGTCAGTCGGTTACCCAGTTAGCCAGTCAGTCGGTTAGCCAGTTAGTCAGTTAGCCAGTCAGTCGGTTAGCCAGTTAGTCAGTTAGCTAGTCAGTAGGTTAGCCAGTTAGATATCGACATGTTATTTAAAAGCCAGTTCACCTGCTTCTATTACATCCGGAAAAAGAGAATATACATGAACATGCTAGTATTATTAACCAACATACCACGTCTATAGCGAACAACCGCACGGGAAAAGAAATATAGAATGTGCATCATTTTGTTAAGATTTAGTTTAAGATTAAGATTTGTCTTTAGGCAGCGCATGACCCCCTATTAAGTTATTAAATCTCAGATGTAAATAGTGTACATGGAAATCCTACCGTGCCAACGAACCCGTCTCGTAGCACTTCAATGCAACTCGTTGACCTTTGACCCGTGAAACAAATGTTTGGCCGAACAGAACTCTACGCGTTCCGACAGTTCCGGGCCGGAATCTCCCGAGTTCCGGAGCCTCTGGGTGTGACGTCTTGTAACGACATATGTAAAAACCTTCGTGTTCATACGGATGATCTTTGACCTTCAGACGTTTCAGATGCAGGTGCAGCGTGGGTAAAGAGGATGAAGGAGGGACCAATCAACGGCCTATCCCGATAATCAGGGTTCTGGATGAATTGTTCTGTTAACCTTCTAATTATATACTCATTTTGAATGTGGGCGTTAGATTCATCCTTATGGAAACAGAGAACACATGACTTGTCTCTACGCTTACTGGGATCATGTTAAGATCCCTCTCAAATATACATGGTGATGTGCTGGAAAATCTTCTGTCCTGAAAACCAAATACGTGATAGAAAATATCAGTTGTTTGTCGAATTCATTCCTGTTCAGTCTATACATTCTCTATCTGACCTGGTAGTTATCATTCGTGTGTGTGTGTGTGTGCACGTGTGTGTGTGATGGAGTCTTTTTGGTTTCGAGATCTGAATAACAATTCACGAGAGCTTCCAGATCCTTCCTTCTGCCTTCGTCCTTTCGACGTGCATTTTATTCCCGCTGTCCTTCTACCGCACCATGTAAACCAAGAAACTCCGAATGTTGACGTTGTAACGTAATATGTATAAAGTGCCATAGTAAAACCTGATGAACCATGAGCTAGCTACCTTCTGTGCTTTAATGTCCCTATATTAAAATGAATATATTGTATGAGTTGGATGAATGGTAGCAGGGAGGCTGACTAGTATGAGCTGCTGTTTCCCATGCACATATACAGCTGCACTATGGGTTCAAATCCCAGATACCATATTCATAGCAACCTAAATCAACACTACAGACTCACACACACAATCATATATTCAGGCCCACCACCTAACTTTATGTCCACACCTGTGGATATGTCAAATGTGTTTCACAGACTGACCGTGAATTAAACCCTCCGGCTGAAATCGGATGAAAGAGACCAGAGACGAGGTGAAGCAGAACTCTTTGAGATTGCTTACATGCATTTTGCATTTTTAAACATATTTATTACATACTTCCATTTCGACACGGGAGTTGAAATGAAACGAAACAACAGCATCACGGGAGGACGAGAATCAGGAAATGAACGCCAACGGCCGGGCGCTGTGTAAAACCCTTTGGGGCGGGGCTACAGTCTACGCCACCAGTTCCTCTGACCACGGGTCGGTCTAAGACCTCTCCATGAGTCAGTGGGACCAACCGAGCCTCAGTTCTGAAGAGCGTAAATCCTCCTCCTGGGCCCCGAGTGCTCCCGAAACGATCGCTGTGCCAAACCCAAGACGGCTAATGAGACAGGGCAGCCTGGGAGAAGCAACTGAAGGTTGGCAGCACTTTCCGGTGTCCCAAGTCGGAACACTTTTGATGACTTCCTTCAGGACGACAGCCAGCTCTGTCACCGTACACTCACCTCGAATAGCACAGTACATAAACCAACAGTATATCACAAGGTACAAACATGCAGGTAAACCACGAACATACAGTATATACAGATACTCACTGAAATGTTCTGTCTCCTCGGCTAGTTCTCTTTTCAATGATTCGGACAAGCCTGGACGGATCTGACGTAAATCTAAACGTTAAGCCCTGTCCAGTAGCGATGTGAACGTCGATGCTTCCACTGGATTGTGCTTGTGAGTAAAACAATAAAAGCTCACTTCTGTGAAACCTTTCTGAGGATAGAAACATGACCGTGGACATGGTTGTGGTCTTCGGGATGGTGTGTAATTCATGGTGTATTCTCGACCAATCAACCGTAGCCGGGAATGAATAATGTCTATGTCAATGTGTGTAGAGGGAATTAACACAACTGTGGTCAATGGGCGACAAAACATTACCCAGATGTTTCAACTGGATGGATAACGTTACCGATAAGCTTACTGACCAATAAGAAGCCGGGCATAATGAGATGTCTGAACTGAGCATTGTGGGCGGGACTATCGTATTTTGACAATCATCTGATTGGTCTAAAAGAAAGCCCTTGGACATGAAGAGCGCGGAGCTTTCATTCTGTTTACATATCACGTGTCAGCAAATGACGACACACAGTCCGGCCGAACGCGGGGTCCAAAACCCGAAGTCCAGTCAGGACGTACAGTCCAACAGTTTAGCATCGATGCTACGTAATACCATGAACATCGGCGACTGCGTACAGGCACCAGGTTTAAGTCAGCGGTCGCTAACGTAGCTAGAGTTCGTGTTTAACTGGTGTTAAGCTGGCGCAGCTCTTGCTCCTTTTTGCGCTGCTTTTCTTTCTGCCGCTCCAGTTTCTCCAGGGCCTTGCGTTCCTTCTCCGCCGCCGCGTGAATGTCTTTGATCCGCCTCTTCAGCGCACTGCGGTCCGTCGAGCTGTTCACTCCCAAACCCTGAGAGGAACCAGAATACAACTGTTGTTTGGTAGTTCGCCAGAGGCATCAGGGGATAAACACCAGCCCCGTGAACACAGACACGCAAAACTTCCTCGGCAGTTTGTGCTGTACACCAATCACATGCTGGTAAAAGAAATCGCGTCAATTTTTACTCCTTTTCAATCACTTACCACTATTTTTAGACACATTTTGATGGTTCATTTTATGATATTATGGCGAGGCCAATGCTGTTTTCTACTAAATATTAGCCATCTTCAGCGGTGTTGTTGCACGGCCCCACTGTGTAATTTAGATCAAACATTAACGACTACCCGTGGGAGAGGATGATGAAAAAGGAAACCTACAAGATGTTGTTGAAATTAGTTCTCTGCTCATTAGAGTGAACTATTACATTAAAAAGCTATTGGATGACGGGGAGAATTCTAATTATGTGATTCTGGCTGATACAGGATTTGTCTGGTTTATTCGGGATTAAATCTCCTCACCTCCCGGTCTCTAAATCTCCTCACCTCCCTGTTTCTAAATCTCCTCACCTCCCTGTTTCTAAATCTCCTCACCTCCCTGTTTCTAAATCTCCTCACCTCCCGGTCTCTAAATCTCCTCACCTCCCGGTCTCTAAATCTCCTCACCTCCCGGTGTCTAAATCTCCTCACCTCCCGGTGTCTAAATCTCCTCACCTCCCGGTCTCTAAATCTCCTCACCTCCCGGTGTCTAAATCTCCTCACCTCCCGGTCTCTAAATCTCCTCACCTCCCGGTCTCTAAATCTCCTCACCTCCCGGTCTCTAAATCTCACATCGGTTCTCCCTTCTGCAGTCTTGGCTGCTGCTTCTAGTTTCACCATCGGTTCTTGTCAGCTTGATGTCGTTCCCTCACTTTTCTTCTCTCCTCTTTCCTCACTCTCCCCTGCCTATTCCCTCTCCTAACACTTCTCTGCACTCTATCCCCCGCCTCCTCACTCTTCCTCTTGACACTCCCCTCTGAACGTCCCATCCGCTCACCTTCAGTTTGGTCCCGTCCAACTGGAGCAGCTGTTCTCCGTTGACATCCCTGGCAGAGAACTCTGGGATGTACTGCTCCATGTTCAGTCCCTTCAGCCACTGGCACACCTGCTGGCTATTCCATGAGGATACCAGACACAGAGGATCGTCGACTGGCTGGAAGGAGGGAGGAGGAGGAAAGGAGGTAGGAGGGAGGAGGAGGAAAGGAGGTAGGAGGGAGAGAGCAGGGAAGGGTGAAAGTGAGTAAAGGAGGGAAGGAAGTAGCAAACGAGAAAGACGTGAGGGAGGAAAAGATTGAAACAAGAAAAGAAAAAGGAAAGAAAGTACATCATTCTGAACAATTATATTGCCTCATTTTGCCTAACAACAAAGCCAAGGTATTGTCTAGTCAGCGTGTAAGCCTGCCCCCTGGTGGTCACGGTTAGCACTGCACACAACAAATTAGCTTGGTCCCTTGCCTCAGTGTAGCGAAACGCAGGCTAACGTTCTGGCTCATTAAACCCACTGATGCAGCTATTTAGGCTGCGGTGGCTCAATCATGACACTCTACACACCTCTACGGTTTACATCCCCTCCAGTAGCACACACACACACATGTGCATAAACACAACAACAAACACAACACACAAACACACAAACAAACACAATCGCACGTGTACCAACTACGGGGAACACCTGCACTGGCCTGTGGTTGCTGCCCCCGGGTGGCAAATCGGGTTCTGTTTGCCATGCATTGCGGGGTTCTCCCAGGGGGGGGGTGTTCCCCAGGGTTGGTCCTCTGCCGGCGGTAAATCACTAGAACAAATGAACCGCTGCATGATGAACATAATTAGCTCAGGGTGATGAAGGAGCAGCCATCTGAGAAATCAGCATCCGATTCTTTCACGTCACCCGACGTCTCCGTCTCTCCTTCGACTGAAACTGTGAGGCTGTGAATATTGAGGCTCGGTGCCTCGGCATGTCATTTTCCGCATCATCCCCCTTTTGCCTCACGCCGCTAACAGTGGTATTGAATGAACTTATCAACACACAGGCAGAGGCGTCGTTGAGGACACCTAAAGTCCACGTTATTAAGCAAAAGACTTCGGTGGAAAGCGAACTGCTGTACCACGTACAAACACGGCTTCATTGATCCGCGCGAGCTAATTCGGCCAAACACAACAAAGAGCTCCGATCTCACCGACAACTGGACCCAACAAACAGGCCAGGTTATATACATTCACAACCTCAGATGGACAGTGTTTTTCGAACCGTTGCATTGGTTCCATCGCGTCAGAAGGGCTCGGTCAAGCATAGCTCATTGTTTTAGAGAACACGATTTGACCCCTGGTCTCAGTAATGGAGGCTTCATGCAGACAGAGGAGAGGCGGTGGTTGGTTTATCTGAGGCCCCTAGCGTCCGCCTCACTAAGGCGCGGCCAAATCAAATGTGGCAGTGGTGCGAGCCGGTTTAACGGAACTAATTGATTCTCTAATCGCTATGCAGCCAGGGTCTGACAGCCACTGGCCAGAGACGGAGGTGCTTTGGCAGAGCGTGGTAGCATGTGGCATTAGGAACAGCAGCGCCACAGCCTCCGACCCTTGATCTGTTTTGCGGAACGCCCAATGGAACCTACTGTTGTCAGCTGAGCTCTGTGGGAGGTGGTAACCGAGACAAGTTACAGATCATGGGTAACCGAGACAAGTTACACTGGCCTTCGGTATGTATTGGGACAGTTACCTGTTGGTAATATAATATGAAGCTGCTAGTTATTGACCTGTGAGGCGTCCGTTCCTCAAACGAGACACTCTAATGAATTTGCCTTCTTACTCAGTTGAGCACCGGGACCTCCCACTCCTCTTTTAATTCTATTCAGAATCAATGTTTGCTCTTAATGGGCATTTGTTCACTTATGGTGATATTCCATTCAAAATAAGCCGTTGACAGCTACAAAAGTCATTGACAACATTAGCAAAGTCTACACTGAATTTCGGCACCTCTAGGATGGATTTTTGGCATTTGGACGATATTCCATGGCTGAGGGTTCAGAGGTGAAGAACCCTGACTATGGAATACTGGCCACTTACAGAACCCCCTGAGCCCTGATGCCCCAATAGAGCTCAGATCCAAACACCACCAACAACCACCACCCTTACCAGCTCCCCCACCTCACTACCCCACCACCCTTACCAGCTACCCCACCTCACTACCCCACCACCCTTACCAGCTCCCCCACCTCACTACCCCACCACCCTTACCAGCTCCCCCACCTCACTACACCACCGCCCTTACCAGCTCCCCCACCTCACTACCCCACCACCCTTACCAGCTCCCCCACCACCCTAACCAGCTCCCCCACCTCACTACCCCACCACCCTTACCAGCTCCCCCACCTCACTACCCCACCACCCTTACCAGCTCCCCCACCTCACTACCCCACCGCCCTTACCAGCTCCCCCACCACCCTAACCAGCTCCCCCACCTCACTACCCCACCACCCTTACCAGCTCACCCACCTCACTACCCCACCACCCTTACCAGCTCCCCCACCTCAATACCCCACCACCCTTACCAGCTCCCCCACCTCACTACCCCACCACCCTTACCAGCTCCCCACCTCACTACCCCACCACCCTTACCACAGTATTTGAAGCCCCTCACCTCGTCTGAGGACTGGGATAATGTCTGGTAGGGGTGTGACGACCGGGATGAAGAGTCGGCCGTGGTCCCGCCGGAGGAGTGGGGGGGGCTACAGGGGGGCGGGGAGAACTCATCACTCAGGGCTGACTCCTGGAGGAAGGAGGGGGCGGGGAAGGGAGGAAGGAGGGGCAGGGGAGACAGAGACGTTATTGAAGGATGATAAATGAGCAGATTTTTATCTGCATTGTTTCATGCTACTTTGGCATTGAGAACAAGGGCAGGTATATAGACGTGAGATACTCTCATAAAGGGCAGATATATAGACGTGAGATACTCTCATAAAGGGCAGATATATAGACGTGAGATACTCTCAGAAGGGGCAGGTATATAGACGTGAGATACTCTCAGAAAGGGCAGATATATAGACGTGAGATACTCTCATAAAGGGCAGGTATATGTTCGGCTGCCTTCCACCCAAGCATAAAGCTAACCAGGGCCCCCAAACCGCGCCCTGTGGCCCGTACAGCACACTCACTATGACTGGGAATAGTGCACTAAGCATTAAGATCAGGATGCCATTTGAGACGGGCTCCGGAGCTGTTATCCCGACTGGCCGGACACACGAGGGTGGGAGGGATTGGAGAGTTAATTGCCGTGCAGTGAGAGATGCCCTGGCCTCCCTGCTGATGGCTGAGTGCATCTGTGGATGTTCTGCATTAGAACGTCCGGCTGTTCCTCGCCGGCCGCTCCTACCCCCGGCTGTTCCCCCTTGTGGCCTTCCCCTCCTACACACAGGTGGAATAACTAGGGGCGTTCCGACTCAACGTGCAGAGCTGAGACAGGGAGGACCAGCTCATCGAGAGGTCGTCAACTCCAACTCACTCCGCCATTCGGGTGTGTCGGTCAAACTACGTTAACGTGGTCGTTAGAACGGGTTTTTTCCAGGTTCGCGTTCGGGAAACGGAGATGTCGGGACGAGACGTGGGTGGGTTTTGGGTTATTAGAGGCTGGAACCCTTTAACCACTAAGTGGGAATATGCTCAGCTGTTCTCCACGCTCATGTTAAACGCTAATCTAGTTGTCGTGATGTTGATGTGGCGGTTTCGCTAAAAGCATCCAAGCGGTCGCGGCGGCAAGGTGAGTGAATCGCCGGAATCGATCGGGTTTTCTGCTTACGACTGCAGATTGCGCGGGCTATTCATTTTCGTTGTTTATCATTTGAATGTCTAATAACTGGTGTCATGGCAACCGTCACCCTGGGGATTGACACTTAACAGAAAGGGCAGGAAGGCGAAACTTCTAACCGTAACCATGGCGATTCCAATATTTTGGGGAATCAAATGTTTAGTGACACATTGATGTGATGTCCCAATGAAGCACATTTTTTTACGGAAACATCTCTCGAACCAATTGTGCCGATACTTTTGGGTCCCTGATATTGGAGGGGGCACAACGATAATGTTGTTCCGCAACGCTGAAACCGTTATGTACCACGGCGATTCCACGAACAAATGCTGAGAAAATAAAATGAAAATGTTTAAACAGTCAGAATATCAAATAATGTCGACGCTATAAGACAAACTAAAGCACTTGGGTTTTGACCCCAAATGCCGTGCCTTTACCATTTGTCCTTTCCTTACCTCTCAGCCAAACGGCCGTTGGCCTCTGAAGCATCAGAGGAATCATCAGAAATACCTCAGAGCCATTAGCTGGTTCAAAGTATTGAACGGACACGTCACTACACGCCCACGACCTTCCCATTTCCCCCTACCTCAGCATATTTCATCGGGACGGAACCGTACTATGTTCCCGAAAAACGTGCACCAATCGACGGAGGAAAGTCAGGTCTGTCACCCAAACGGCTTCTGGTCTTGGATTGTTTGTTTGTTTTGCCCCCTGAAGTCACCTGTCGATAGCCTCCCAGAAACAGTTGACAATGCGCCGCGCACAACGGCCTGTCGATCGTCTGTCTGTGTAAATATCACCCGACTCGTCGATTAACCTCCGGCTGCAACAGCCTACAAATTTAGAGTAAAAGCAGTCTCGTTTTCTAATTGGGTTTCAATCACCTGACTCTCCGGATGAGCTGAGTCACACTATGGGTAAATGATGTGTAAGTGTGTGTGTGTGTGTGAGTGTGCTTGTTTCTGAGAATGGGTGTGTGTTTGTGAGAGAGAAAAAGAGACAGAGAGAGAGAGAGAGAGAGAGGGCTAGTTTCATAGAGAAACAAAGGACGAAGAGAACCGAGAGGAGAGAGACCGAAGAGGGAGAAACATAAAGAGGGGGGGAAGGAAAATTGTCAAAGAAAGGCAGAGTGAAGAAAGGAAGAGAGGGAGAATGAGGGTGAAAGAGAGAGGAAAGGGAGAGAGAGAGGAAAGGAAGAGAGAGAAGAGAGAGAGGCTGGAAGAGAGCCATGCAGAACGGTCATCTTGACAATGCTAGTCTCGTCTACACTGGAGTGTTTAGTGTTCTGGCGTTCCATCGCTGGTGTCCGATCCTCTCACCAGTCGACTTAAGTTTTATTTGATGTGCACACGAAGCTCAGGCCCAGTGGGATAAGGTTATCTCCATCTTAACATTTTAGGGGTTTTGTAAAAGAAAAATAACACGCGCCGTATCTCCAAAAGAATCGGCTCCATTGATTGGTCACTCATTTAAACCGTGTCAGAAATTTAGATGACAGACATTAGACCAAGACCATGCTAGCGCTAACATACGCGAGCGCTAACATAAACACACGCTGGCCTGATGTTAATGTATAATGATAAAGAAGTGGGCAATGCTATCAGAAAACAAAATACTATTCTGGATGGGAGTTACCTGGGAATTGGACTTGCGGGGGCTGCAGTCCTGTGAGACAAGTTTTGGGGAGCAGGGCGGTGTTCCCCCGGACGACACGGAGCCCCTGGCGTTATCGGTGAACCAGGAGAAAGGCACGAACGAGCCGGAGGACCTGGACGGACTCTCAGATGGCTCCCTGTGCAGAGGGACAGGTTATGTAGCACGCTAACTGAGCCAAAATGGCTGACATGGCGTCAAACAGCCCAAATGATCTGAAGAAACTGCGTGGGACAGGTCCATAATGGCTGCTCGTGGACACTCACCTGCTTCCCATTGACAGCCTGTTTGACTTGTCCTTTCTGACTCTCACGTAGGAGCGTCGCAGTGTGACCCTTCAGATGGGGAAATAACGACTGTATAGGTTACATTTGTCAGAGAGCACCCGTTTTATGACTGACTGGTGTGTACTGTGTGGACAACGTAAATGTGCGAACGACGCTAAGCACACACCCCAGGTCCAGGAACCTTCTCTTGGTCTTCTTGTCGAAGATGAGGCCGGGGCTGACAGACTCCCCCGGACTGGGATCTCTACTGCCGTCTGAAACCAACACTGGAAAACAAGACAAGTGCTCATTGGGGTTTACGGAGCAGAAAGCATTCTTCAATGGTGAGTGCAAAAAAAATTAAATCATGGAGAAAAACCAACGCATTCATGGATCAGCCGATAACGCCGGTATGGTTGTTTATGTGTGCAAACAGCATTGCCAGTCTGAATAATGTCCCTCAGAAGAGCCGCCCAGTTCATTTCACAGAGCTTATAAATGCTCAGGGAGCGTGGTCTGACTGGTTCAAAGGCTGCCTCTCTTTTCGTTTAAGGTTGCATATGTTTAAGGCTGCCTCTCTGACGCTTTATGTTTGTTTATGTTTATGTTATGTTTACGGCTGCCTCTGACCCTTTACGGTTGTTTATGTTTACGGCTGCCTCTCTTACCCTTTATGGTTGTTTATGTTTATGTTTACGGCTGCCTCTCTTACCGTTTATGGTTGTTTATGTTTATGTTTCCGGCTGCCTCTCTTACCCTTTATGGTTGTTTATGTTTACGGCTGCCTCTCTTACCCTTTATGGTTGTTTATGTTTATGTTTACGGCTGCCTCTCTTACCCTTTATGGTTGTTTATGTTTATGTTTACGGCTGCCTCTCTTACCCTTTATGGTTGTTTATGTTTATGTTTACGGCTGCCTCGCCTACCCTCACTTTCCGGGCGTCGCTCCCGGCGCATGTAAACAGGCGAGGAGTCACAACTTGGACAGGACTTCGAGGGCGAGCTGGTGGGCGTGGCCACGAGGGCCTCCTGAGACGTGGCATTGGTCAGCTGGCGGTAGCGGCCCCGGGGTGCCGACGACTCAGTTCCTCCATCCTCCGGGGAGCGGCGTAAAGAGGAGGTGTCAAAGGAGAAGGCAGGGCTCCGTAAGTTGGAACAAGGCGAGGACAGAGAGAGGAGCGAATCGGGCGATGGGGAGGAGCCTCCTCGCAGGGCTGAGTGGAGGGGGACGGGCAGAGTGGATGGGGCTGTCCTGACACTATAACACACACAGAGACGTGGAAACAGCATGTTAACTGAGGCAGAACCACACACACACACACACACGTGGAAACAGCATGTTAACTGAGGCAGAACCACACACACACACACACACACACACACACACACACACACACACACACACACACGTTAAATGAACTGCACTCACACACACATACACATGTTAAATGAACTGCACACACACACACACACACACACACACACACACACACACACATACACATGTTAAATGAACTACACTCACAGACACATACACATGTTAAATGAACTGCACTTGCTCATAGATACACAATAGAACAGATTTACTAAGACACAATATTCGCCGCGTAATGGACTCATGCTGTGTGTTCAAACAGCCATATTCATGCCAGGACAGTCAGGTGAGAGACATTTACATGTAGATATACAGTAGTCACACTGTTGAGCCATATACACACACAACTATGTCATATAGTAATCTGGTACATACATGCTCACTAAACACTTCCCTGTTTCACCAATTAAACGGGGAGTAAATCCATTATCAATGATCCCAAAGTCAACATAGTAAACAACGTTGTTTCCCGTGTCACTGAATGGCGCACGCTCATACCCATGGGTCGATGCCACTGATTGATTGGCTCCCACACCTGTCACTCACCTTTCTCTCCAGACTGTCATCCCCCTCTGTGGAACTGACGCTGTCGCGGAAACGAGACCGCGAGGGGCGGTGCCTCCTGGACCTGACAGAGAGCTGGGCACGCCCCTTCTGAATGCTGTTGTCCAGGAGCTCTGTCTCCGGGATGACCTCATTCAGGTCTGAGAAATGATTATACAGGAAACCATTTAAGTTTCTGAGTTCTTTTACCAATATATATATATTGATTATCCATATATATGTCCAAGTATGTCAACTCTAAAGTTGATTGATCCAGCGGAAGGTGTTGTCGATTTTCTCACGTTCTTATTTGTGTTGCAGTATCTCTTAACAATTAAGTACTCCTAAGGTATCCAGTTAGCATTACTGAGTGTGTATAATCCAAAAGTTACATTACTGATTACAACTTTAGACTGGTAATTTGTGACTCTAACAGATGACATTTAAAAAGTAATCTCCCCAACCCTCTGGCGCTTCACTTTACCTTTAGGGAAAGACCTGAACGTTAAACAAGAGGTTATAATATATTTTAGAATGAGATCAAGACAACTGGGTCATCCCAGCATGCTGGTGAGTCCCACTAAAAAGAAACGTGTCTGCATTAATATCCTCAATCTGTGCTGAATCCCAAAGAATGGGTATTTTTGCCGTTGACCTATTGAACTCAATCAGAGACCCTTTCAGCCTTTCCATAAATGATCTCCTCTCCCACCCTCCAGCCACCAGCCCACAGATAAATAACAAATAATCTATCAAAGGTAATCACACTGGTGGCTCCCATGAGACCAGGACAGCAGAGGCTTCTGGGGGATAAACGGTGACCTGTGACATGGTCTACTCTTATTGATCCTCTACTAAAATATTTGTTTTTCTCATCATTTTGAAGCGCAACATTGGTATTTTTGGCTAAAAGAAGAATTTACTTGGAACGAATAGCCAGCTGTATGACAACTCATACGAGTTAATGAGTAAATACGACGTCAAATCGACAGGGGAGGCACAGAGAATCCGGATTGGCACAGAGAATCCGGATTGGCACAGAGAATCCGGATTGGTACAGAGAATCCGGATTGGCACAGAGAATCCGGATTGGTACAGAGAATCCGGATTGGCACAGAGAATCCGGATTGGCACAGAGAATCCGGATTGGCACAGAGAATCCAGATTGGCACAGAGAATCCGGATTGGCACAGAGAATCCAGATTGTACAGCGAATCCGGATTGGCACAGAGAACCCGGATTGGCACAGAGAATCCGGATTGGCACAGTGAATCCGGATTGGCACAGAGAATCCGGATTGGCACAGAGAATCCAGATTGGCACAGAGAATCCGGATTGGCACAGAGAATCCAGATTGGCACAGAGAATCTGGATTGGCACAGAGAATCCGGATTGGCATAGATAATCCAGATTGGCCAGCAGTAAGGTGTCCTGGTAATGTAGAGGTGTTCTGTATATTGTCTTCTCATTTTTCTTGGCGTTCATTATATTTTACATTCCCAGTCTGTCAAGGCTGCTCACTCCAATCTACATGTTGAAATGTCCAGGCAGCCGACTGCCTCAGAGCTCAGTGGGACTCGGTGGGATATTTCTATCTAATCTGCTTCTAAACAAATGTGAAAGTTAGAATGTGATGGAAACTCAATCCGTACACCGCGCCTTCAGCAACTCTTCCCTGATCTCACATGTCTACATGAGGAAGCGTCTCAATCCGATTTAAACGCAAAACGGATTTCTCACCGATGCTACGACGTCTCCCCGGAATACTGAACGTCTGGAATCGCGGTGTAACGACATCTTGTCTGTGATCCATGGTCGGGGGGCCGGGCGGGTAATTTCAACACGCCCCGGCGGTGCTTTGTGTCGTGTCCCTTTAAATCAATGCTGGTCCACCGGCCGGGACCTTCGCTGGAAAGACACGTATTGAGAGCCCAGAATTAAAGGTGTAGCCGAGCTCATGACACATTCAATTACCAGAGACATCCATCTTCCTCCGTCGTTGTTTTCAGCTGTTCTATGTGACCCCAATATAGGACGTTCCCTTGACTCGACTTGTTCGGTGGTCGGGCTGTTTTGGCTCTCTGTCCAAGCTCATGGCAAACCGGCTTTAAATGTGTTGTTTTATTTGTTAATTCCCTGAGCATTCTTAAGCGTCTGAGCGTATACGCCAGTGCGTCTGGAAAATTATTGAAATGTGAAATGTGAATGTTGTGGCCATTAGACAAATAAAACAAATATTTGACACAGACAGACCTGATAGCCTGGAGCTGCGTACAGGATTAAAATTTACCATTTAAGTCAAATCAGCTTTTTGTATATTTTCATGCCTTACAGCAACAGGCATTCGAATGGTACAAAGTGTTTCACCAGATCATGTTAAACCTCGTATGCCTATTATCATATGCATATTATCATATATAAAACACCTGTAAGACTTCATCAGCATGGCATCACGTCGTCTTAATTGTGTTATGTCATGCGTTACGTGCTAACGCTAGCAGTGCCAGATCAATAGGACCGGGTCTTCCGCGGTCCAGTTTGAATTACAGACATTGCCGTCGGCACATGGCCAGTAATGCTAGCTGACAGGCCGGCCTGCCGCTCTGCGTTGTCCACGGCGACGGGGCTATTTCACCGGGGAGATTTTCTCAGGTTTCCCCGCATGACTTCCTCGTTCACAGCGTTGACAACATCATACAGGGATCCCCTCGTCTATTCCGTTTGATTCTGTTACAGCCCCCCCGGCTTGGCACATTACTCCCCCAGCTCACATTAGCCCTAGTCCCTGTGCTAAAAGGCACCATTAAATATTGACCCGGCCACACTCCCCCCACCCCCTTCTCTTGCTAAACCCTCATCAGCCCACCCCGTATTGGATTTTAAGAAGAAGGAGGAGAAATAACACCACCCCCACGATGGAGGCAACACTAACCCCCACCACACTATATTTCCCTGGTGGTGGGGGTTTTACGAGAACACCAAGTGCGCTGCCTGAGGAAATTAGACAACGCAAGTTCATCAGCGTGTGTAAATACAGCCAGCTGTTGCGTCCAGATTTCTTGGCTAGTTTAACAACCCAAACATATGTAGCACGAGTTACTTTGTATTTTGTTTTATTCAGAGAGATGTCCAAAGAAATCGTAGACACACAGGGCTTACACCTGAGACTAGAATGCGTCAGTGGGAGTGGATCCATAATGCCTCAGCAGTTTGTGCTTTTACAGAGCAGTGGAATGCATTCGGAGCATCCAGAACCAATGACACAGCGCCATCGGTTGAGAGGGAGTGGTTACTGGACCCGACACCGCGGAGGCCAAAATGAGTCCACACAAAGGATGTTCCCTATTAGAGCTGGGGTGTGTTATTCAGGGAGAGAGAGGTGACCTGGGAGGTGGTCCACTAAGAAGGGAACACAGAGTATTAATTGGACCTGGGAGGTGGTCCTCCATAGAGGAACACAGAGTATTAATTGGACCTGACTGGGAGGTAGTCCACTAAGAAGGGAACACAGAGTATTAATTGGACCTGGGAGGTGGTCCTCCATAGAGGAACACAGAGTATTAATTGGACCTGAGAGGTGGTCCTCCATAGGGGAACACAGAGTATTAATTGGACCTGAGAGGTGGTCCTCCATAGGGGAACACAGAGTATTAATTGGACCTGACTGGGAGGTGGGGAACACAGAGTATTAATTGGACCTGAGAGGTGGTCCTCCATACCTGGGGAACACAGAGTATTAATTGGACCTGACTGGGAGGTGGTCCTCCATTAATTGGACCTGACTGGGAGGTGGTCCTCCATAGGGGAACACAGAGTATTAATTGGACCTGGGAGGTGGTCCTCCATAGGGGAACACAGAGTATTAATTGGACCTGGGAGGTGGTCCTCCATAGGGGAACACAGAGTATTAATTGGACCTGACTGGGAGGTGGTCCTCCATAGGGGAACACAGAGTATTAATTGGACCTGACTGGGAGGTGGTCCTCCATAGGGGAACACAGAGTATTAATTGGACCTGACTGGGAGGTGGTCCTCCATAGGGGAACACAGAGTATTAATTGGACCTGACTGGGAGGTGGTCCTCCATAGGGGAACACAGAGTATTAATTGGACCTGGGAGGTGGTCCTCCATAGGGGAACACAGAGTATTAATTGGACCTGGGAGGTGGTCCTCCATAGGGGACC
This sequence comes from Dallia pectoralis, assembly GCA_029465975.1. Classification (NCBI taxonomy): domain Eukaryota; kingdom Metazoa; phylum Chordata; class Actinopteri; order Esociformes; family Umbridae; genus Dallia; species Dallia pectoralis. The sequence continues at coordinate 4,178,517 of CM055752.1, read as the reverse complement.
TGGGAGGTGGTCCTCCATAGGGGAACACAGAGTATTAATTGGACCTGGCTGGGAGGTGGTCCTCCATAGGGGAACACAGAGTATTAATTGGACCTGGCTGGGAGGTGGTCCTCCATAGGGGAACACAGAGTATTAATTGGACCTGACTGGGAGGTGGTCCTCCATAGGGGAACACAGAGTATTAATTGGACCTGGGAGGTGGTCCTCCATAGGGGAACACAGAGTATTAATTGGACCTGGGAGGTGGTCACTGAGACTCACATTTTGTTGATGCAGGAGTCTGAGTCATAGCCTACGGAGAAATTGATTTTCTTAAAATAGAACATGGAGCGATTGTTCACGACCATGTTTGTGTGTGTGTGTGTGTGTGTGTGTGTGTCTAGCAGGACTAAACAGTCCTTTCAGCTGAGAAGTGCAGCTACGAGAAGTCACATGAGTATCCTCACTCCTAACCGGTAAAAGATTTCTTCACAAATCAGCTTCCTTTTGTCCATTATGTCGTAAAAGCATCAGAACATCACACACACACACACACACACACACACACACACACACACACACACACACACACACACACACACACACACACACTTACTCACAACACAATATACTATATACTCACTGGTTATCTCATTAGGTACACCTTTTCAATTGCTTGTTAATGCAAATATCTAATCAGCCAATCAGTTGGCAGCAACAAAATTAATTTATGCATGTAGACGTGGTGAAGATGATCTGCTGAAGGTCAAACCGAGCATCAGGAAGGAGAAGGGGATTGAAGTGAATTTGAATGTGTCATGGTTGTTGGTGACAGACGGGCTGGTTTGAGTATTGTAGAAAGTGCTACTACTAGGATTTTGATTTTCCCACAAATCAATCTCTAGTGTTTACACAGAATGGTCAGAAAAAAGAAAATATCCAAGCGGCAGTTTGGCTAAAAATGCCTTGTTGATGGTGGATGGAGGTCAGAGGAGAATGTCCAGACTGGTTCCAGCTAATAGAAAAGCAAGAGTCACTCAAAAAACTACTTGTTACAACCAAAGTAGGCATAAGAGTCTCTCTGAAAGTACAACACGGGTACACCACGGGCACAACACGGGCACAACACGAGCACAACAAGGGCACAACACGGGTACAACACGGGTTTAACACGGGTACAACACGGGTACAACACGGGTACAACACAGGTACAACACGGGTGCAACACGGGCACAACACGGGTGCAACACGGGCACAACACGGGCACAACACGGGTTTAACATGGGTACAACCCACTACCAGTGTGATCATTCCAGTTTATGTTTTCCGCGTCTCATGTCCTTGTTTTTTTTTCTATACGAGTTTGAGTTAATCCGTTTATTCTTTTCCCTTGGTTAAGTCCTCGCCAGTTTCTGTCCTCCCCATTAGTCGGTGTATTTATTTCAGTCTTGTGGAGTCAATGTTTTATGTCAGTCTTTCTGTTCCCTGTCATGTACGTGTCTCATGTCTTTAGATTAAAACCTTTGTTTAACCTACCTGTGCATCTCTGTCCTGCCTAGAGCTGAAATGACAACTAGCTACTGTATATTCTTATGTCAATCAAACATACATACACACACTTTATGTCACGTTTAACACATCCCAACTGCAAGCCATTTGCACGCAGACACACTGAAACACATAAAACACTCAGGGAAGACGTACAAACATACACACACAATATGTGAGAGAACTAGAAAGACTCACCGAAAACACTGTCTGTGTCGTCCAGCTGTGTGGAAGACATGGTGCAATGAACCCTGTGAAGAGAGGTGAGGAACAGAGAGAGAAACAGAGGCAGAGTCAGAGAGATGCAGAGACAGAGGCAGAAACAGAGGCAGTGACAGAGAGAGATGCAGAGACAGAGAGAGAGAGAAACAGAGGCAGAGAGAAACAGAGGCAGTGACAGAGAGAATCAGAGAGATAAACAGATATAATCCCAGATGAGGTCCAGTAGTATCTAAAACATGCCCGTGCAGAGCAACAGAGGCACCCAGCCAGACAGTGTAAACGGGTATCCACACTCATGGGTATTGACAGGCATGACGAGGCTCCACGTGTCCAGCCTGCAGCCCCGTACCATGTAACCAGACTCACCGCACCGGCAGCCTGCCAGAGAGCTTTCCCCCACGTCCGGTTTTCTCTCTGGGACATCCCTCACATGATGAATTCTGCTATCAGCCAATACCCCCCCCAACCACCCGGACCCACAGGTTCATGCTCTAATGGGCACGTCTGCCCGGTAGCACCGTCCGGGTGTGTTTGATCTAAAACTCTCTGCGGATTATCACACAGTCGACCCACTTCCCTGCTAGCAAGTAAATATATCACGCAGGCGGAGATGTGCCTGAGGTGAGAGGTCAGGTTTAACACTACATGGTTAAGACAATAGGATATCCCGTAGCTATCTCATAACATAATTTACCAAGCGACTGAAATCCACACCCAGGATATAGCACATATTACAAACACACACCCAGAATATACCACATATCACACACACACATACACACACACAGAATATACGACATATTACACACACACACACACACACAGAATATACCAGATATTACACACCCAGAATTTACCACATATTACACACACACACACACACACAGAATATACCACATATTACAAACACACAACCAAGATATTCCGAAAATTTGTTTGGTTTGAAATTATGCGCAGGTTGTAACGAATAAAGATGCCCCAAAGTGACCGTGCGAATCATCTACACTCGTCCTCAGTGATCTCGTATCTGTGACCACATTGGGACCCGCCCCCCAGGCCCCGTGATCCAATCACATCTGTTATCAGACCACTGTAATCGACTTTGCCTCTCTGCTGAAAGCTCACCAACCTGACAACAGACACTAAGAATGATATAGTATTTCACTGCTGTCTGTCAGAACAGCATTTGTAGCTGTAAAATACAATCTGGGCTTTATTTTTTTGTCTTCCTTCGCGTCACTCTGACAAGGCCTTGTCCTGTTGTCGAACCCGCTCATCAAACGGGCGCGACAGGGGAGAGGTAATGACGGGACTCAGATATATCCGGCTGGCTCGTAGATGGAAGAGTCACGCCCGTCGTCCGGACTGTGCCAGCTCCTCAGACCCAGGGAGAGAACCCGGGGGAGGTGCGTCTGCACAAGGCCCCGGAGAGAGGCCATCTGCTGCCTTCTGTCCACGACCCGGGAGCCTGGCACGGCTGAACGACCCTCCATATCGACCCGGCCCGGAAGAGAGCCTCAGCCCTGGTAACACTCGGGAGGGTGCTTCTTTGAGTCGCCGCGTCGGCGCATATCTGTCTGTTTGCACATGCCACCACAGAAATGCATATCGACGTGTCTTCCGGAACCGGTTGGTTAAAGTCAGTTTTTCGACAACAAGAATCCTACTAAAAATATATATCGTCATGAATACGGTATTCCCGTATATATCGTCATGAATACGGTATTCCCGTATATATCGTCATGAATACGGTATTCCCGTATATATATCGTCATGAATAAGGTATTCCCGTATATATCGTCATGAATACGGTATTCCTGTATATATCGTCATGAATACGGTATTCCCGTATATATCGTCATGAATACAGTATTCCCGGATATATCGTCATGAATACGGTATTCCCGGATATATCGTCATGAATACGGTATTCCCGGATATATCGTCATGAATACGGTATTTTCCGGATGGCAGAGGCCTCCGTCAGCAGGATAATGAGCCCTGCACACTGCTAACATTGTACGGGAACGGTTTGAGGAACACGATATAGAGTTCACGGTGCTGTCCTGGCCTCCAAAATCCCCAGATCTCAATCAAATTGAGCACCTTTGGGATTTGCTGGACCAACAAGTCTGATCCACGGCAGCTCCGCCTCGCAACTTAGAGGACTTGAAGGATCTGCTGCTAATGTCTCAGAGCCCAGATACCACAGGACACCTTCAGGGGTCTTGTAGAGTCCATGCCTTGGTGTTAGATACCACAGGACACCTTCAGGGGTCTGGTAGAGTCCATATCTTGGTGTTAGATACCACAGGACACCTTCAGGGGTCTTGTAGAGTCCATATCTTGATGTTAGATACCACAGGACACCTTCAGAGGTCTTGTAGAGTCCATGCCTTGGTGTTAGATACCACAGGACACCTTCAGGGGTCTAGTAGAGTCCATATCTTGGTGTTAGATACCACAGGACACCTTCAGGGGTCTGGTAGAGTCCATATCTTGATGTTAGATAACACAGGACACCTTCAGGGGTCTTGTAGAGTCCATGCCTTGGCGAGCCGACGCTGTTTTGGCAACACAGAGGAGCACAGCACATTGGAGCTTAATTGTCCCAATGTTTCGTCTCATCTGTGTATCAAGGTGCTTCTGTGTAAGGAGTTCCTGAAACCTTGGAAGGCATACCTAGTTTTGTCCAAAAAGAAAGTGATTCCAAAGCGCGTCTGCCTGTTTCAGTAGAGAAAACACTTTTCAGTAGAGAAAAACCATTGCTGTGTGTGGGGTAAATACAACACATTAACAACTTCACACACACACACACACAGAGAGAGAGAGACAGAGGGCGATAATGAACAGGGAGGGGCTGGTGGTGTGGCTAATGGGTGGCTGTTTAAGAGCAGGGAACTTCCTCTCTCTGTGTTTCCCAAAGTGGCGGATGACTCCGACGACTCTCATCCTCTTAACCCCGCGTGCTTAGTGAGCCGCAGCGGAGCGGATTGATGGACGGTGGAGCAGCAGAGGGCGTGGTGACGGTGCGCAGTGTTAATGTGAAAACGTTCATGACCACCCCCCTGGAAGGGGAGTAGTTTGCTGGGGGAAAGGGAATGCTGTTGCCGTAGTAACTCAGAACGTAGCTCTTCACTCGCCAGCAGGACCTCAGAGGACCCAAAGTGATGTATCGGCGTTGACATAGCCTAAAGGAGTAGGTCACTTCGTTTTAACTTTCTTTTCTATATGGTTTTACACTATAAACGATGTATGTGAACAAACAGAAACTGTATGCCGTGGTTTGGATCATTGCGATAATGCGGTGCCTTTTAAACCTCGCATTTTGCACATTTTGTATACATTTTATTGTGCTATTAGAACAAGCTAATGTTCAACTGTCAGAAAGGCGTATTGGTCAAACTCAAGGCCGTAAAATATTTATGTAGGCCTACGCAGAATCAGATCTTCCCAACAAGGACATACGCATAACTCTCATATGTATGATTTATTTTGATTTATTTTTCCAAATGTCAGAAATGCTATTGTATAGTTGTATAATTTATTTCTTAAATAATGACTAAACTATAATTACGTCAAATGTGTTCGTTTGCACCGTATTCATCCAATAGAATTAGGTAGATTTCTACATGTAAAACGGTTACTATATTTCCCGAATGTGATGTCGAAGGGTACTTCTAAACTAAAGGGGAACTGCATCAAACTAACTGGGCAGAAAGAGATTTTAAGAACACAGAGAATGTGTTACATGTCAAGTTTGAAAGAAAGGTATATACAAAACCATGGATTACAGTGTTTCTTATGCCGCCTAATCAGAAACCTTCCAATGTCAAATTGGAAAAAAAGTGAGATTCTCCTTTAGCAGCATAATTGTGTCTCACTGGACAAATACCATATATTTTGATGCTTCTGCGGGAAAGTGCCGCGGGCTAACAGACAAATGCAATTTAGCCAGCAAGAACTTGAAGCCAACCCCCCACCCCCAACCCCTCTCCATGGCCATAAACAATACAGATCTGTGGGGCAGACTACCAGAACACGGATCCATGATAACGTATGTATGAGGTCTGGACACTTAACAGGGTGTCACATAGATAATGTATGAATCACATAACATGTATGAGGTCTGGACAGTTAACAGGGTGTCACATAGATAATGTATGAATCACATAACATGTATGAGGTCTGGACAGTTAACAGGGGGTCACATAGATAATGTATGAATCACATAACATGTATGAGGTCTGGACAGTTAACAGGGTGTCACATAGATAATGTATGAATCACATAACATGAATGAGGTCTGGACAGTTAACAGGGGGTAAAATAGATAATACATGAATTTCCTCACACTTAGGACACAGGACACGTGCACACACTTTGGTTACAAGACCGATAAAACTGGAGCTAGGAGAGGATTAGTGCAGAGGCATACTGTGTAAAACTACTGGGTTGTATGTTTACAGTGTTGTGTACATGTATCATGTATGTTTACAGTGCTATGTATCATGTATGTTTACAGTGCTGTGTACATGTATCATGTGTGTTTACAGTGCTGTAAACATGTATCATGTATGTTTACAGTGCTGTGTACATGTATTATGTAGGTTTATTTACAGTGCTGTGGACATGTATCATGTATGTTTACAGTGCTGTGGACATGTATCATGTATGTTTACAGTGCTGTGTACATGTATCATGTATGTTTACAGTGCTGTGCACATGTATCATGTATGTTTACTTCTGCCTGATGGAATGCCATGTGAAAGACACCACATGAAACATGAACCCACACACGTGTCAAACTACAATGACAAAGGTCAATGAGGTCTTTGGGTTTCTAATTTAGGGCGCAGCCGGTATCCTAAATTAGCAGCAGTGTTTCATGATGAGAGGCGTTTGACGCCATGCCTCATCTGTGTCAATGTGTTAGGAGCGACTGTCCACAGAGATGACAGACAGCCTTAGGAGGCGACGACAGGGTGGGAGGAGGGACAGACAGGAAGACAGGAAAGGAGAAAAAAAGGCCATTTAGGAAAAGTGGAAGAGACAGAAGAGAGTGGGAGAGCTAGTGAGAAAGATCCAGAAGGAAGACGGAAAGAGGAGAGGCAGGACAGAAAATAACACAATAGAAGAAATTAACAATGTGTGACATTCCATGAGACATGACAGGTAAATACGACAGTTTAACATTACATTTAAACATGTAAAATGTGTGACATTCCATGAGACATGACAGTTAAACACAACTGTTTAACATTACATTTAAACATGTATAATGTGTGACATTCCATGAGACATGACAGTTAAACACAACTGTTTAACATTACATTTAAACATGTAAAATGTGTGACATTCCATGAGACATGACAGTTAAATATGACACTTTAACATTACATTTAAACATATCACTTTCCAAGTATTGCCACAATATACTTCAGGAGGTTTGGTACATTTTCCACAACCCAACTCAGGGACCGATGGGAGACGGTGTCTATAGAGCACGCCAGCCGGACCACAACCCAGACAGGAAAACATGGGGCAGTGCAGCTGAAAATCCGATCAGTTCGTGAATCAGTCAGGGTGGAGATGCCTTCACTCTGACCCCTCTGGACCAGACAAACACACACTAACGCACAGGTCTTAATGAGGCGGGTCGTTTTCGACCACCTACTGTATTGCCAGGAGGAGATTCGGGAGATGGGAAACGAGAACGAGAGACAGCGAGAGAAGAGGGAAGACAGATGGAGAGTATAAACATGAGGAGGAAACAGAGACAGAGCGAAACGTTCCGAAAGAGGCACCAACGAACGAGGACAGGAAAACAACCTCTGACATGTCAGCGGCGCGGCGAACGGACGGGCGGCGAACGGACGGGCGGCAAAGACGGCGCTCACCTTTAGAACGACGCACCTCCGGGCCGGCACTCAGACGACATGGCAGACTGGCACCGTGCCCTGGTCTCCACCACCGCCCCCCCCGCTGGCAGCACAACTGGCCAACTGCGTATCCCAGGGAACAGCTGCAGCAGAGGCAGAACAGGAGGTATCCACAGTAAAACACTGCCTGGCTGGCTGGTTCCTTCTGCACTAAACGGAGCAGCGCCAAGGACAGCCGAGAGGGGATCAGAGGGAGGGAGGAGGGGTTGAGAGAGAGAGATGGAGGGAGGGAGGGGTTGAGAGGGAGGGAGGCGTTGAGAGAGAGAGAGGGAGAGAGAGGGAGGGAGGAGGGGTTGAGAGAGAGGGAGGCGAGGGTGATATAGGGAGAAAAGTGGGAGGGAATGGGTGCCTAAAGACGAGCTGGAGGAGAGAGGAGCGAAAGAGAGGGAGGAGAGAAAGCTGAGAGGAGAGACAGAGGAGAGATAAGGTAAAGAGAAAGACAGGCTGATAGGAGTGACAGGCTGAGGAGAGACAGACTGAGACGGGGAGAGACACACACTCTAACACAGACGTCTGGTAATGAGGGAGAATGCAGCTTTCTGAAGCAGGTCCCTGTGATTCAGCCCTGGTTTGACAGTGTGTGTGTGTGTGTGTGTGTGTGCGTGTGTGCGTGTGTGCGTGTAGGATGGGGGCAGTAAAAGCCTCAGGCAAGAAGGCAGCGACGGGGAGGGGAGGAGGTGGAAGGAGGGGGTCAGTCCGCAGCACTCAGCTGATTATCAGTCCACTCAAGGCAATGTGAGATCTGCCTGTAGAGAGACAGAGGAGGAGGAGGGGGAGGAGGAGGAGGAGGAGGAGGGGGAGGTGGAGGGGAGGAGGGGGAGGAGGAGGAGGAGGAGGGGGAGGAGGAGGAGGAGGAGGGATGGACAGGCATCACCTTCCTTTAGTAGAGACGTCCATTGCACCCGGTCAATGATCAGATTAATGGAAGATACGGTCTTCTGGAGTGTGTTCATTATTACCCAGCAGCCAGTGGGGCTCAGTTGAAAGGGCATTGCTCGTGTCTCAGGGTTGTGGGTTTGACTCGAGCAAGGGACGATTATAGAAGCGCATTAATAGGCATTCATGAATTAAGTCGCTGTGGATGAGGGTGTCTGCTAAATCAGAAGCTCCAAAACTTTTTCCCCCACAGCCCCTGTATTAAATTATATATTTAATATATTTAATTTGTTCAGTCAGATTGTTTTTTTTGTGGGGGGGAGGGGGTTCAACAATGCATCAACTGAGATTAACATTCAGTATCTGGCTTCTGAGTCAGATCAAATGTGTTCGCAATAAAAGGGCATTTTGTTACGTTTTTTCATTGTACTTTCTGTACATTTCTAACATAATATATGTGGTTATATTCTTCTAATGTGTTTATTTTCTCAAAAATCACCAGGTTTTAAACCGGCCCTGAATGGCATCAGACATATATGAGCCACCCAATCCCATTCCCAGTTTCATTCACATTCCCAGTCCCATTCCCAGTCCCATTCCCAATCCCATTCCCAGTTTCATTCACATTCCCAGTCCCATTCCCATCAGCAGATGTAGAACTCTTACCCTCAAATGCATATACATGGATATATAACATATAGTGACTTTCTCAAACACACATATAACATGTAGTGACTTTCACACACATATATAACATGTAGTGACTGTGGGTGTAGTGCTCTGTGAAAGGAATCCATCTGCCCTAACTAAAGCGCTCCCAGACTCGTCTGCAGAACTCCCATAAAGGTCTAATCCAATTATAATCCAATCCTTTTCTCCTTTCTTCTCCCTCTCTTGTTCGTTTGTTCCCCACGTCCTCTAACGCAGCGCAAATAGTCTCAACCTAGACGGATCTTGAGTGTGTCGAAAACCCGTTGGTCTTCAGTAGTCTGGCTCCCGCTCCAGTCTCCATAAACCATCTCACGAATAAAATCCAATCCAGAATTAATTTCTCTTTCCGCCATAAAGCATCAATAAATAATGGCAAAAAAGTACATACATAAATGTATACTGTTCATATTTTCCTGCCCTCCTGATGTCCCTCTCAGGATCACTTTCCTGGGTAAAACCAACAGTCACAAAAAGCGCCTTTCTAACTGTCGTTTTTTGGCATGAGGGATAAATCAGGCTGTGTCTTGGCAGTGCCTCAGTTTATTTTGAATGTCTCCAGTGTAACAGATTGGCTGCAGTCGCCATCTAGTGTCCACTTGCCATCATGACAAGACAAAGCAATTAAAATCACAATTTAACCTTTAACTGTATGAAATCACAACTGGCACTCTGGTTTCGGGGACTATATGTGCGATTTTAATATACATTACACTACCATAAATGACCAGAAGACATCTAGAGTTAATATTTTAAATGCGTTTTACAACACAACATTGTCACGACTAGCTGGTACTATCTTGGTCAAGTTTAGCAATGGAAGAGGAGACAAACAATGTTGTAGTTTAAATCTATATCTAGTCTTGTAAACGTTAGAGGCAGTATTTGAACGTTCCTCATTTAAGGGTTCCTGTATTTTATACCGTATAGTCCCTAAATAAAAAGAGTGACAGTTCAGAAAAGTGTATGCTCAGAGAACATGTGATCATAATTGTAGAAATGAATCAGGTAACACCCTCTCAGGTTTAGATCAACTGCTTTATTCATATTTATTCTGGTAACACATTTGCTGGTCTAGCAGGGCAATTCTAGTTGAATTCCAGAGTGATGAGCCAACCATGATATTCTCCAGTGTTGCTACACCAGCTACACACACATACCCACCCGTCCACAAACAGCACACACATACCCACCGCACGCATGCACACACACACACACACACACACACACACACACACACCAACACCCACGCACAGAAACACGCACACACGCACGCACCACAGCACACGCAGTCAATTCCAAAAGGTGCAGATAAAATATTTTTTGCCACATATTTCAAGTGGAAACCACAAAAATCGTCCCAGTAGACAGCTACTCAAGTCCAAACAATGAGCTGTCACTTTGACCAGACCTTGTGGGACAGAAATAAAAGACAAGTGCATTATTTTCCAAACTTTCATTCGGCCAAACTTCAACCCTTAAGCTACAGCCTTATCCTTCAGTCAAATCCTTCAGTGTGGCATTTGCACGAGAACGCCGCAATATCCAGTCTTAGCCAGGGGTGTTCTGTGAGTCTGCACCACGATAGGCCAATCGGCTCCTCCGGTTCAGCCAATCAGAGAGCTGCACAGGCCCCGCGCGGATGAAGTCTCCTCGTGCCCTGCTCCACTTCATGTGGGTCAATCAAAAGGGCAGGGGGGTGTGGATCGTCTGAGTCCCCCGAACCGACACAAGCGCCTGGGTACAGAGTCAGCCGGATATCGCCGGATACCCGGTAAACCGCGAGAGACGGCAATATCGGCTGCAGTCTGGCATAATGGTGTCCGAGAAGCGAGACAGCGAGGCACCTCCCACCGGCGCAGTCCTCTACCGTCTTCAGGAACAAACCCTGCAGAACCAAATGAGCGGAGATCGTTACAAAGGACCGCGGAGTGGCCACGCTAACACGGCCAACTGCACACGAGTCGAACCAGAACCACATATACAGGTCCGTTCTATAGCACATGGGGATACAGAGTTTATATTCAGAGCTAATATTCAGAGTTCATATTCAGAGTTCATATTCAGAGTTCATATTCAGAGTTCATATTCGGTACATAACTTTGTATTCCCGCTCAATCGTAGCGACTGTCACTCACCTGATCCGGCGACGTTCCGGACGCTACGTCTGAGACTCTCGCTGGGCAGACGCCGGTTGGCCGACGGCGGTGATGCTCCGCCCCGTCTCCTTGATTGACATGTACGCCTCCTCCTCAGGGTCATAGTAGTAGAATTTGCGCAGGTAAACGATGAGAGGCCTACGGCGAGAGAGAGAGAGGTTGCATTTAACGTTGTTCGTCAACACGCCTGTAGTCGTAGGGATAGCAAACCCAACAGTCTCTATACAGGGCAGTCTCTATACAGTCTCTATACAGTCGTCTCTATACAGTCTCTATACAGGGCAGTCTCTATACAGGGAAGTCTCTATACAGTCTCTATACAGGGCAGTCTCTATACAGTCTCTATACAGGGCAGTCTCTATACAGTCTCTATACAGTCATCTCTATACAGTCTCTATACAGGGCAGTCTCTATACAGGGAAGTCTCTATACAGGGAAGTCTCTATACAGTCTCTATACAGGGCAGTCTCTATACAGTCTCTATACAGGGCAGTCTCTATACAGTCTCTATACAGTTGTCTCAATACAGTCTCTATACAGGACAGTCTCTATACAGTCTCTATACAGGACAGCCTCTATACAGTCTCTATACAGGACAGCCTCTATACAGGGCAGTCTCTATACAGTCGTCATCTATACAGGGCAGTCTCTATACAGTCTGTATACAGAACAGTCTCTATACAGGGCAGTCTCTATACAGTCTCTATACAGTTGTCTCAATACAGGACAGTCTCTATACAGGACAGTCTCTATACAGTCTCTATACAGTTGTCGCAATACAGTCTCTATACAGGACAGTCTCTATACAGTCTCTATACAGGACAGCCTCTATACGGGACAGTCTCTATACAGGACAGTCTCTATACAGTCTTTAAGCTCGGTGCCTACACTCCACCGGCGGCTGGTAATAATGAAAGCCGGAAAGGATAGAATAGAGTCGATCTGATTTTCCGTCTGCTTGACCACATTATACGCACTTCATTCTAACCTTTATTACAAGCCGTCCATCAATTATACACAAACCCACTCTCTTCCGGGGGACATTTCCCGCCTGCCCATCTGGTTAATTGCTGTATGGGTACATTTCGTTCGCTGTCTCGAGGATGTTTCAAATGTTTTGGCCACCAGAGGTCACTGTTGTCTGCTTGCACATACTACTGGGTTGCCACAAGCGGTGTCATAGTCATGTCTGTGTGTTGTGTTTCTGTTCGGCATGTCAAACCAAGTAATACGATAATTGCAGGATTTTCTCTTACTAATTGAGAATAACATGAATTCAGAATTTGATAAAAAATATGCTGCACAGCAAACCTCATGATGTGTTAATGGTAAGTCAAATCAATTCAGGTAATTTGACAAAAGATTTGTCTAAAAACTTAATGCCAACTGAATTTGCGGTAGACTTTGTATTTCCTCGAGTGAAATAATGTATTCAGCACATTTAAAGAGAATTTTCTGCAATGCTACACATTTCAGTACATTCTTTCTGGGGCAACCGAATGTGAAATCAAACATTTACATAAATACATAAAACATGATCTGGAACCTTCCACCCACATGTCATGTTGAATCGGTGGTCTGGCCCTGGGGAGGTTGTGTTTTATGAACACATACATGGTCAGGGGTACATGTTGTGGTTCTACATACAGTCAGATCTACGAGTATTTAGACAGAGACAAAGTGAATATTATCTACGTACGTGGGCAGTGGGAGTTCCTGGGTGTGGTCTATGGTTCTAAGTACGTGGGCAGTGGGAGTTCCTGGGTGTGGTCTATGGTTCTAAGTACGTGGGCAGTGGGAGTTCCTGGGTGTGGTCTATGGTTCTACGTACGTGGGCAGTGGGAGTTCCTGGGTGTGGTCTATGGTTCTACGTACGTGGGCAGTGGGAGTTCCTGTGGTGGTGGTCTGGGAGTTCCTGGGGTTCTATGGTTCTACGTACGTGGGCAGTGGGAGTTCCTGGGTGTGGTCTATGGTTCTACGTACGTGGGCAGTGGGAGTTCCTGGATGTGGTCTATGGTTCTACGTACGTGGGCAGTGGGAGTTCCTGGATGTGGTCTATGGTTCTACGTACGTGGGCAGTGGGAGTTCCTGGGTGTGGTCTATGGTTCTACGTACGTGGGCAGTGGGAGTTCCTGGGTGTGGTCTATGGTTCTACGTACGTGGGCAGTGGGAGTTCCTGGGTGTGGTCTATGGTTCTACGTACGTGGGCAGTGGGAGTTCCTGGATGTGGTCTATGGTTCTACGTACGTGGGCAGTGGGAGTTCCTGGATGTGGTCTATGGTTCTACGTACGTGGGCAGTGGGAGTTCCTGGATGTGGTCTATGGTTCTACGTACGTGGGCAGTGGGAGTTCCTGGATGTGGTCTATGGTTCTACGTACGTGGGCAGTGGGAGTTCCTGGATGTGGTCTATGCGGACCAGCTGGCGGACGCAGAAGCGACAGAGGTGCTGCAGGGATTTGACGCTGCTGAAACGGGACACTGGATACAGGAGCTGCACTGGGGTGGGGGGAAGGCCTGGGACAGAAGATGGAAGAGCCAAGATGGAAGAGCCAAGATGGAAGAGCCAAGATGGAAGAGCCAAGATGGAAGAGCCAAGATGAGACAAATAAAACTATAAAATACACAACACGGGCGTTCATCTGTATTCTGAAGTGAAACTTAAGTAAAAATACATTCTGTAAACTGTAGCGTAACAGTGATATTTTTATGTAAAAACATATATAATCCCTAAGGATTCTCGCTAGTTTCATCTCCAGTTTCAGGAACTTAATCACGGACTTCTGGGGATTTCTGTTTATGTAGGAGATGAAAAATGAGGTGATAGATTTAAAATTAATTCATCATCCACCCCCCCAACGTCCATCCACATGTGTTCTGCAGTTCCCACTGAATACATGACATAGTGTGTGGATTACATGACATAGTGTGTGGATAAAATGACATGGTATGTGGATTACATGTGTGTGCGGATTACATGTGTGTGTGGATTACATGACATAGTGTGTGGATTACATGTGTGTGGATAAAATTACATGTGTGTGGATAAAATGACATGGTGTGCGGATTACACGTGTGTGCGGATGACACGTGTGTGCGGATGACACCTGTGTGGATTACCCCTGTGTGGATTACACGTGTGTGGATTGCATGCCACTGGGTTAGCTTCATATTCTGGGGTGAATGGAAGCCCACCTGGGACCCGTGAGCGCAGGAAGTAAAGGAATTTGCCGTTCTTGGAGTGCATAATGGCCCGCTCTATGAACTCCACCACAGAATGACAGCGGTCCTCGAACTTGGGGTGACACCACAGGCTGAAGGTCCCTAAAAACACAGATGGGAAAAAGAAAAGGGGGTGACAAAGTGTACACAGATCACATCTTTATTGAAGCGTGTGCGTTTGTGCTACACACGTGTCTGGTGTGGTGTGTGTGACACACTCACCTCTGTAGTGCTCCATGCGTGTGTGGTGCGTGACCCCTTGGGAGCGGAAGCTGAGGCTGAGGATGTAGCGGGGGTCGGAGCTGTCCCTCACCAGGAACGACCCGTCAGGCTTCCCCTTCAGTTTCATCTCAGCATCCTCCCAGTTCATCGGACCCCAGTACCAGCCACACTGGGACGACCAGGAAGACCGCGTCACAACCAAAGCCCCCAGGGCACACGCATGCATCCACAGGCATTTCACATCAGTCCTAGACAGTACCCGGAAAACATTCCCTAATCTTGCACACCAATTAGGATTATTATCTGGGTGACGAGATTAATCCGATTAGTTACAGCAAACCTATGGGACGGCGGTTCTCCGTCGACCTCAATCTGAACACGCACTTATTACAGCATTAGAAGGACATGCTGATACACACGCGTGTGTGTGTGTGTTAAGTTGTTAGCTGCACGTTATTGCCCGGCTGAAAACCAGAATGAAACTATGTTTGACTTCCTGTTTGAAATCCACGACTACGGGCATGTACAGGTGCGGGCTGATGTAACATTTGGAGTTCTCTGGGCTATTTGGGGGAACTGCTTTGCACATGGACAGAAGGACAGCTTTTGTTTACCTTGGCATTTCGAGGATTTAGATCTTGCAGGCATAATTGTCAGTGTATCTAACTGCTAGGCATCAGTGTGCCTACTGTATACACAGGCAGTCCTACCTTCTCCAGTTCTCTGAGGCTGGTGGCAAAGTTGCTGGCATCAGGGCGGGACAATGGGCACAGCAGGGGGCGCTGGTCCACCCTGGACTGGTTCTGGATGTCGCCAGGCAACGGGACAGGCCGGGGAAGACCCCGCAGGAACGTGTCTGAAACACACACATAAAAGCACTCAGAACCAGGACTTATCCACGGTCACTGACTTAATCTCACTAGCTCCCACTAACTAACTCACTTCCACAAGCTAACTAACTAGCTCACTCACTAGCTAACTAACCAACTCACTCCCACAAGCTAACTAACTAGCTCACTCACTAGCTAACTAACCAACTCACTCCCACAAGCTAACTAACTAGCTCACTCACTAGCTAACTAACCAACTCACTCCCACAAGCTAACTAACTAGCTCACTCACTAGCTAACTAACCAACTCACTCCCACAAGCTAACTAACTAGCTCACTCACTAGCTAACTAACCAACTCACTCCCACAAGCTAACTAACTAGCTCACTCACTAGCTAACTAACCAACTCACTCCCACAAGCTAACTAACTAGCTCACTCACTAGCTAACTAACCAACTCACTCCCACAAGCTAACTAACTAGCTCACTCACTAGCTAACTAACCAACTCACTCCCACAAGCTAACTAACTAGCTCACTCACTAGCTAACTAACCAACTCACTCCCACAAGCTAACTAACTAGCTCACTCACTAGCTAACTAACCAACTCACTCCCACAAGCTAACTAACTAGCTCACTCACTAGCTAACTAACCAACTCACTCCCACAAGCTAACTAACTAGCTCACTCACTAGCTAACTAACCAACTCACTCCCACAAGCTAACTAACTAGCTCACTCACTAGCTAACTAACCAACTCACTCCCACAAGCTAACTAACTAGCTCACTCACTAGCTAACTAACCAACTCACTCCCACAAGCTAACTAACTAGCTCACTCACTAGCTAACTAACCAACTCACTCCCACAAGCTAACTAACCAGCTCACTCCCACAAGCTAACCAGCTCACTCCCACAAGCTAACTAACCAGCTCACTCACTAGCTAACTAACCAACTCACTCCCACAAGCTAACTAACCAGCTCACTCACTAGCTAACTAACCAACTCACTCCCACAAGCTAACTAACCAGCTCACTCACTAGCTAACTAACCAACTCACTCCCACAAGCTAACTAACCAGCTCACTCACTAGCTAACTAACCAACTCACTCCCACAAGCTAACTAACTAGCTCACTCACTAGCTAACTAACCAACTCACTCCCACAAGCTAACTAACTAGCTCACTCACTAGCTAACTAACCAACTCACTCCCACAAGCTAACTAACTAGCTCACTCACTAGCTAACTAACCAACTCACTCCCACAAGCTAACTAACTAGCTCACTCACTAGCTAACTAACCAACTCACTCCCACAAGCTAACTAACTAGCTCACTCACTAGCTAACTAACCAACTCACTCCCACAAGCTAACTAACTAGCTCACTCACTAGCTAACTAACCAACTCACTCCCACAAGCTAACTAACTAGCTCACTCACTAGCTAACTAACCAACTCACTCCCACAAGCTAACTAACTAGCTCACTCACTAGCTAACTAACCAACTCACTCCCACAAGCTAACTAACTAGCTCACTCACTAGCTAACTAACCAACTCACTCCCACAAGCTAACTAACTAGCTCACTCACTAGCTAACTAACCAACTCACTCCCACAAGCTAACTAACTAGCTCACTCACTAGCTAACTAACCAACTCACTCCCACAAGCTAACTAACTAGCTCACTCACTAGCTAACTAACCAACTCACTCCCACAAGCTAACTAACTAGCTCACTCACTAGCTAACTAACCAACTCACTCCCACAAGCTAACTAACTAGCTCACTCACTAGCTAACTAACCAACTCACTCCCACAAGCTAACTAACTAGCTCACTCACTAGCTAACTAACCAACTCACTCCCACAAGCTAACTAACTAGCTCACTCACTAGCTAACTAACCAACTCACTCCCACAAGCTAACTAACTAGCTCACTCACTAGCTAACTAACCAACTCACTCCCACAAGCTAACTAACTAGCTCACTCACTAGCTAACTAACCAACTCACTCACTAGCTAACTAACCAACTCACTCCCACAAGCTAACTAACCAGCTCACTCACTAGCTAACTAACCAACTCACTCCCACAAGCTAACTAACTAGCTCACTCACTAGCTAACTAACCAACTCACTCCCACAAGCTAACTAACCAGCTCACTCCCACAAGCTAACCAGCTCACTCCCACAAGCTAACTAACCAGCTCACTCACTAGCTAACTAACCAACTCACTCCCACAAGCTAACTAACCAGCTCACTCACTAGCTAACTAACCAACTCACTCCCACAAGCTAACTAACTAGCTCACTCACTAGCTAACTAACCAACTCACTCCCACAAGCTAACTAACTAGCTCACTCACTAGCTAACTAACCAACTCACTCCCACAAGCTAACTAACTAGCTCACTCACTAGCTAACTAACCAACTCACTACCACAAGCTAACTAACTAGCTCACTCACTAGCTAACTAACCAACTCACTCCCACAAGCTAACTAACTAGCTCACTCACTAGCTAACTAACCAACTCACTCCCACAAGCTAACTAACTAGCTCACTCACTAGCTAACTAACCAACTCACTCCCACAAGCTAACTAACTAACTCACCCGTCAAGCTAACTAACTCACTCAAGTACAGACGCACACACTCATGTCCGTCACAGGCTCTTTTTGGATCTCTCACAATCTCGGCAGGCCGTCCGGGTAATAAGCACCTTATCATTCAACCAGGCACATCATGCAAATGAGCCAGGCCTAACAAGACATGATGATACATTATGCACTATTATGCACTAATATGCACTATTATCACAATGTGATCTCTGCAGTATTTACACATGTGGACCATCAATAATATATCTGTTCCTCAAGCTGATGATGATGATGATTTTGATTGGGGTCATTTTAATCAGGTTCTTCATCAGGTGTTGCTAACGTCTCTTCGCCTGCCTTCACACTGCCATGCCACCAACGTGGTTTCAGAAAGTTTCGGTTTCACCACAGGAAATGGCCGAATAAACCTACGAGCGTATTTTTTTTTGGGGGGGGGGGCGGCTGGGCATATTCTCAGATTACAGTCGATAAGCACATGGAGTAAAAGCATCAGGCATCACTATCTCGACCAAACTTTAATTTTAACCGCAGAGGAAAAGTGTCAGCCCACTGTCGATTCTGCAGAAATCATCCTCCGCAGACAAATGCCACAAGTAGTCTATGTGCAAGAAAAAATATCGTCCACCACAGACTAGATATGAATGTTGTTTTAGTGTCAAGACTATATTACAACACTTCTGGCCAGTGCACCAACGGTTTCGTAAGAATATATGAAAGGAAAGCAAAGATGGACAAAGAAACAGCGAGCGTTTCAGAAACAAAACCACAAACAGATATATAGAGAAAAAAAACAGGAAAGAGAGAGAACATAAAGTACCCAGCAGACTGAGACTTCGTCTGGGTGGAGGTGGAGGTGTTGGGGGGTGTGGAGAGTTCCCCCCTCTACGAGAAATATCCACATCCACCAGGGATACAGTCTCACCTGGAGAAAGAGACCCAGGGAGAGAAAATTAGAAGAATGACACAGCGACAAGAAAGGGAAACAATAGGAGACAAAGAAAGAGGAACAAAAAGAATGAAAGACACACAGAGAGAAAGAGACAGAGAGAGACAGAGAGACAGAGAGAGACAGAGAGAGACAGGGAGACAGGGAGACAGGGAGACAGAGAGACAGAGAGACAGAGAGACAGAGAGACAGAGAGACAGAGAGACAGAGAGAGAGACAGAGAGAGAGAGAGAGAGAGAGACAGAGAGAGAGAGACAGAGAGACAGAGAGAGACAGGGAGACAGAGAGACAGAGAGAGAGAGAGAGAGGGACAGAGAGAGAGAGAGAGACAGAGAGAGGGACAGAGAGAGAGAGACAGAGAGAGAGAGAGACAGAGAGAGAGACAGAGAGAGAGACACAGAGAGAGACACAGACAGAGAGAGACAGAGACAGAGAGAGAGACACAGAGAGAGAGACACAGAGAGAGAGACACAGAGAGAGAGACACAGAGAGAGAGAGAGAGAGAGACACACAGAGAGAGAGAGAGAGAGAGAGAGAGAGAGAGAGAGAGAGACAGAGACGGTGTGACTGATACATAGGATTCTCACTTTCCTTATCAACACCACCACTGTAACCAATAAATCTATGTGTCTATATTTACAGACATATGAACATACGACTACAGGATATATATATATATACACACACACACACACACACACACACACATCACCATATCCAGGATGGGAAACACAAACACAAACACACTGACATACACTTACCGGTGAAGGCGGGACCAAAGGCGACTGGAGAGAAGGCACTCTGTGGCCTGGAGAGCTGAAGTTTGCTGCTTCAGAGAGACAGAGGAGAAGAAAATAAGCAACGCCTGTATATAAGCTCCAAGCAGTGACATAATTCAATTCCAAATTCATTTCACCCATTTCTGTCCACCTCATGTCCCTCCAACGCACTGTACCAGCGGACTACTTCAGAAGGTTACGCCGGCTGTGACTTAAGAGCAAACACTGTGATCGATCTCGCCCACCCTCATATGGGATTTAAAGTAAGTCAGACACTGTCCTCAGGCCAGTGGGTATCCCCAAACAGGACATAGAGGGACGTCACTCTGACCAGAGCAACTCAGCAGCCTGTCATGCTAATTGATCACACGACCCAGATGTAGTCGTCTGTGGTCGTCAACTGTGACCTAATGACATCACAACACAGCCAACTCAATGTTGATGTTTCCATGTCTGCTCGCGGAAAACAGTACTGGAGTCGATCGAAAACGGAAACACAATGTCACTAAGCTGATTTTAATTAGTTGGACAGGGCCCTCATGTGATGTGAGTTTTTCTTAAGCTGCGACGTACATGCTGGAAAACCTGAGTAGACTCCTACTCTGCAGAACCGCATGCGATGCCAACACAGGCTCTCACTTTTTCTTTCTGTGTGGTGTGTGTGTGTGTGTGTGGTGTGTGTGTGTGGGGGGGGTACCATGCTGGCTGAATGAGCCCGGGCCAGTCCCCTTACTCTGTCCAGCAAGGGGTTTGTTGCCTGAATGACCAAAATGTCCATATAAATGTCTGCGTTGCTGCAAAATACCCAGAATGCATTTGAAGCAGATTCTCATGAACGGTGAACTAATTGGCAGCTGACCAACCCCGTATAAAATCCTCAGGCCTGGTGCTTCCAGAAACTTCCAGTAAATTACACTTCAAACGGGAAACGTTGACGAGACATACTGTGCAGTGTTGCAGCATGCATGGGCTGATTTCAGTCCTTTACTGTGGCTGGACGTTCACATTAAAAGACGCGTTTGTGCCGATTTAACTAAAAATGTCCTACATGCACTGCAAATTGATTAGGGTAAACCGATGTCAAATCGAGGGAACCAGATTTCGGCCGTGGCGATTAGCAAACCAAATGGGCTCGATTTCAGCCAACACTGTGGCCTAGTTGCCAACAGGCGCTACTCTCAGACCTAATCAAGCCACGGTCCTGTGGACACAAACAAAGCCCTCTAACAGCAGAAGCACCAGAGCAGGCGATTCCTATGGAATAGATGATGGTGTTGCAGACCCATAAGATGCCTTAGAACAGCAAATAAACGGCAAGGTAGCCATGCCTGGAGCTTCAGCCAACTCCAATATCTCCAAAATCTCCAGTCTGACCAGTAGCTACAGAACAGAAAATCTCCGGTGTAATCAGTAGCTACAGAACAGAATATCTCCGGTGTAATCAGTAGCTACAGAACAGAATATCTCCGGTGTAATCAGTAGCTACAGAACAGAATATCTCCGGTGTAATCAGTGACTACAGAACAGAATATCTACGGTGTGATCAGTGGCTACAGAACAGAATATCTCTGGTGTAATCAGTAGCTACAGAACATAATATCTCTGGTGTAATCAGTAGCTACAGAACAGAATATCTCTGGTGTGATCAGTAGCTACAGAACAGAATATCTCTGGTGTGATCAGTAGCTACAGAACAGAATATCTCTGGTGTGATCAGTGGCTACAGAACAGAATATCTCCGGTGTGATCAGTGACTACAGAACAGAATATCTCTGGTGTGATCAGTAGCTACAGAACAGAATATCTCCGGTGTGATCAGTAGCTACAGAACAGAATATCTCCGGTGTGATCAGTGGCTACAGAACATAATATATCCGGTGTGATCAGTAATTACAGAACAGAATATCTCCGGGCTGATGAGTTAATAGAGCAGGCTGTTTCCAGTCTCAGCAGTAACTAAAGTGCAGGAAGTCAAGGTCGCATAAAAGCTGTGCATAAAGGTAACTGCCCTAAACTGTGTTCATCCGCAAAATAAACAGCTGACATTTTTAATTGAGAGTTCTTGAGAGTTAGGAACATTTGATGAAGCCAGGCATGTCCTGAGACTACCCGCGATGATTCTGGGAATAATTACAGCTCCATTGATTGGACCTCTTACAGCAGAGTACTTTGGAATTGTTGTCTCCCTAATATGTCAGAGTTCAAGCAGGTTTTGTCCAGCACCTTTTCTGTGTTGTTTCCGCAACCATAGAGAAAAATTAGAGGATCAAATTGTGATCCGTGTAGAACATTTAGGCCGAGATTCATATCCACACGCATGTTTCTCACTTGGAGACGTGAATGTGTAACCAATAACCTAATCTCCCTTCACCAGCCTGTGACACTATTATATTGGAATCTCCCTTTACCAGCCTGTGACACTATTATATTGGAATCTCCCTTTACCAGCCTGTGACACCACACTATTATAGTAGTTAAACTTGCCTTTAATATCCTACCTACAATAATACTCACGCGGGGCCTTTTTAGGGTCTGTCGCACTAAAATAATCACCTTGTGTTTACATAAGTTTCCCAATTCTAGACGGGTTGCACTATTGATTTTAATTCCAGCATGTCAGCTTACTAGACCAATGTCTCCTCCTCTCCCCTCAGCACCGTCACCTCCATCCCTGTCCTCCACCTTACCTCCCAGTGTCCGGGTCGGCGCTGGTGGGTCCAGAGCCCCAGACGTCCACCAGACTCCCCCCCGAGGAGGTGGAGGAAGCCAAAGAGGGCCTCTTGTCAAGCAAGTGACAGGCCCCACTGCTGCTCTTGGTCCGGAAGAGTTTGCTCAGACGGATCTTCAGGGAGCCCTTCCTCGACTTCCCTCTCGTCGACCTGTCACCTCCGACGGCCCCCTCCACCACCGAGGGAGAGGCGGCTCTCGACGTCACCCCGGGCTTGGGCGTGCTGGCTCGGCTCTGAGGCTGGGACTGAGACGTTTGACTGGGGGGGTCCAGCGAAGGTAGGCTGACGGAGGCTGACGGAGGCTCCCTGGTGTCAGGGGTCAGGGAGGACGGCGAGGCCGTAGCCGTGCCCAGGGAGTCCGGAGAGGATGTACAGACCTGGGCGTTACAGGTACAGCCCTCCCCGGCCAGCCTGTGCACCTGCCTCATGAGGCCCGTGAGCGACCCGCTGGAGAAAACCCGCCGGCTGTCCGCTTCGCCCTCCTGGCCGGGGTCGTCACCTTTCAACTCCCCGCTGCCGCCGATGTCCTCTGAGCCCAGGCCCTCGAGAACGAGGAGGGCGTCACTGGTGGAACTGGGGTGCTCCCCGTGGTGACCCATGTTGCCTGTGGCCGAGGCCAGGAGACTCTGACAGGAACAGCACGGAATCTCCCCTCCCTCCTTAAGCAGCAACTCCGAGGCCTGGCCGAGCTCGCCCAGCCTTCTGGCCAAGTTCAGCACTGGGTTATCTAGATGGCAGTGGCCGGTGTCCGCGGTGGGACACATCTTTTTAGGGTCTACCATGCCAAAGGCCAGGGACTTCTCCAGGAGCGGGGGCCAGTCCATGGGGTCGGTCACCAGGCGGTGCCGCTGGCAGAGACCGCCTGCCTCTCCGGCCGGGTCATTGGTCGCCGCGACAACCTTGGACGTTTTCATAACAGGGTGCCAGCGAATCCTTTGGTGTTGCCCATCTCCATCTATGTTGTTGTCAGGGATACCCCTGGTCATCACGGCAGAGTTGAAGTCCTGTTTCCCGGCCTCACTCACCCGGAAGGCACGTAGCTGCTCGAGGCCGCACTCCAGGATACCATCGCTGGTCCTGAGCAGACTCTGGAACACCATGAGCTGAGTGCGGGAGCCTCCGCCCGCGAGATGCGGGAACTCTAAGCGTCGAGCCGCGGCAAAGTCGAGTGGTCGAGGCGCATCGGACACGGAGGGTCGAGTCAACAGCACGCCGCCGTCAAGGGCTCCGGTCCCGCACTCGAGCTGGGAACTATAGTGCGCGGAGGAATTGCTGCCTGAATGCGCTGGGCCTGATGCCGGGGGGTTGTTCGGATCACATTCAAACCCATTGTTGATAGTGTTGCCATGATGACCCAAGGCGGCTTTGCCGAATCCGGAAACCACTCCTCCACCGCCCGATATCAGATTATCCTCGTCCAAGCGGTCGTATTCAGCCGCGGAGACCAGGCGCATCAAGACAAAATCCGGAGACATATCTTGCGCGTTATTCATTATTATTCCTCAATTAGGTCCAAGAGGCACCGCTCACCGTCTCTGTCCTTACATAACATCAATACGAATATGAAGCACGGTGGCTGACAGCCCGAACACGCATTCTGCACGCACGACGGCCCTTTAAAGTTCCATATTCCTGGTGGGGGAAAATCCGACGAATGTTTAGGAATAAACAGGGATACATCCAAGGTGCTCCGTCAGTAAAGCAGACGCCGATTCGTCGTAGACAACATGGATGTGGGCTAACGGGTAGTTCGAGGGGCGGCTGCGCAGCGGTGACATCAATAATCTGCCTCTTCTGATAATAAAGGAGGCCCACAGACAGGTTAGACTAGACTGAACGCTTTCTCATGTAGGAAGGAGGATTCCCTGTGCACTTCTCTATTCTGCTGCCCTGACACAAACCACACCCGCCTCCTCGCGGTTCTACTTCCGCAAATGCTCCCTCTCCCACCCCCTCTCTTCCACTCCCTCTCAGACTCCCACTCCTGATCCCACTCCCTATAGCCCATTTTAAATTGGAGATGTAAGCATCACGTTTTATAATTTTTTATTTTTGTTTTCTATTTTAGGGGGCACTGTAAAACAAAATAACCTTTAACAGTGTCATCAATTGCAACTCCTCTTATTGCAGATGTTTGCTTTGTCTCCGATATCATGTTGCCATTCGCGACCAGAGGATGTAATGTCGCATGGACCTTGGACTAGATTGCCTTGACCAAGTATGTTGCCTATTGGTTCGTGCTGTATCTCACAGTCTGATGGTGTCTCCTTGGCTTGCCTATAGGTCTGTAGTCACAGTAAATGATTTGCATGACACCTGTTCAACAATGACGAGTCAAATTTCAGTCTGAAACTGTATGGCACATTTAAAAGAGAGTTACATTGCATTATTCAAATGTTCAACATTCAAACGAGCTGTGTGGAAATAACAGCAACCCTGACTCATATTGGGGTCAATTTGCCTCGAGGGATTTGATGCACGTCCATGTTTATTAATAAATAAAAATAAGCAGCAACCTCTAATGGTGCCTGGGTCGTAGTAGGATCGCTGGACGGGGAATCATCTTTTCAAATGATCCCACTACTGAAATCCACAAACAGTCCGAGTCAAAATCTGGACACACCAACATATTCAACATATCCTCAGTTTCACTGTTCTCCACATTGTTGGAAAATATTAAACACATCATAACTATGAAATAGAAAATAAAATGTCATAGATTTCAAAGTAGCCATTATTTATATTGCATACAGTTGAGGTGAATAAATGTGGAGTAAGTGGGGGGAAAGTACATTTAGGTGAAGGGTTATGCTTCACTTCAGAACTAGGTGTCATTCCCGATGCAACCACTAGAGGAAGCTTCAGGCTATATCCATTAACCCACAGCTGTCAACCAAGTTATTCATCTTTTAATTGTTGGACAAAACAACTAATTGAGAGGAGATCCTAACTTATTAGTCACGGATTTAATCAATCAAGCACAATCTCAAAGCCTATACCCGCAGGCACTGCCTATTGTGGAACCAGTTTCGCACCTGTGATCTAACCAGATGGAATGATATCTCACCTGAGTATCCGTGCCAGCATAGGCAGGGCCAACTAGGCAACCACCAAGTTAGAACACTACATTCCGGTAAAAATCAATCGTCCAACCTGCTCACATGACCCAGTTAGTCATGTCAATTACACATCTTTCCATCAGGAAGAATCCACTACTTACCAACCAGGTCACGAAGAATCACAAGTACATTAGGTCTTAGTGTGTTTCTCCCATAGTAGTTTTCCTTAATAATTACAGTATGTCATGGTATCACCCCGAGGAAACATGCGAATCCTACTCAACAGAAAGCTGCTTTTTACATCTCCATCCATAGGGCAATCCCTTTTTATGGCTGTTTAATTTAGATAAAATTATGTGATTGGTCAAATAAGCTTGTCATTAGACATAAGTCACAGCTTTGAATGCCAATATGTAGATATCTCTATTTTGGTGTTTTCTTTGTTACCAAACCACTAGTTAGACAAATTAAAACCATCTGTATATCAACCAGTAAATTTGGCTGATGACATGAACACAGGCAATATTTTTACTGAACTATCTAAACATAGGTGCCTGGCAAAGATATTTTTTCTGCAATCACAGATAAACCACTAACGCACATGTGTGTCAGCAGACATCAGACATTCACTGGAGAGGATCAAAATAAAAGGTTACAGCGCAAAAGTACAATATAGTTTTTTATTAGTTTGCTAAGTCGGAAATTGAAAAGGAAAAAAGCAGGTTGGCTTAATGTTCACAAGTCTATATTAAAGTTGCAATGTTTACTATATCTTCAAACACATGACATGTAGATAACATTAGCCCCCCCAAGGACAATGTTACACAATCCAAAGTGATCTGAAAGCCAGTCATAAAAACCATATCCAATCTCAAATCAAAAAGGGAAAACCTCATTCTAACGCCTATGCATTGGAGAAGATTACAGTACAAAACAGCAAAGAAACAACTTCAATTGAACCTGATTGTGTAGATACAGAAAGACCTGCTGTTATCGGAAGTCTGGAGATCTTTCAACCGACCGGGCGTTGCCATGGAAACCGAAATGGCCACAGTGCACACTTGACAAACCTTTGCCAGGAAACAGGACGATAAAACAAAATACAGACCAAAGTACCAGCACTGCTTGGGGAATGTTTGATATCATTTTATTATGTTTTCTTCATAGCAATGGAAAAATATAACCTTATACAAACGTCGTCGCTTCTCATTTTAACAAGCTTGTCGAGTGACCCTTATCCAACCAAGTCCAGCGAGAAAACGACAAATTGGAACCTGAAACAGTCAAGGAAGCAAAGCCCAATTGGTGTAGTACAATTTGTAGGCAAATGTTCGCTCGCTTTATCTTACACAGCACGCGTTCTCGAACGTTCACGCTGAGTAGTCTAAATTTGGCACTCATGTTCTACTCCCTGCTCATCATAAAACTAAGCAGAAGTCAAAGTGTATCCCGTCAAACTCAGTGCTTTGTTGAGCGTTTCCCGGCCCCGACTCATGCTGAAACACTTCTGAAAACTGCACACTTTAGTCCTTACCAATATTCGTTTTTTAAACAGGACTAAGGAGGAATGGTCTGGTTTCTGTTTTCATGGTGAAGGCCAGCTTGAAGGGAAATTAACTGATGCCATAAAAAAAGAAATTAACAAACAAAAACAAAAAAGAGGCCAACATCTTGTCAGTGATTCTCTAGCAGGAAATAAAGGAAGAACAAATCAAGTGCTGCCGATAAGCCATCAAAGAGAGCAATCTCTCCCAAAAACAGGATCCCAAAAATCTTTACTGAATTTGCTTTTGATATTTATTATTTATTTGAATACGTGGAGGGGAGGGGGGCAATATCCCCTCCATCACACACACTCACATACAGACACACTCCGTTCCGCGCTGGCCAGCTCCGCCCCCTGCTGTCCCGTGGGAGTCGGGTGGAGGGCCGGGTGGTAGACGAGGTGACACCGGTGAGGGGTAGGGTTGGTAACGTAGACAACCCGCTCGTGCCCCTCTTTTTGTCTTCAACTCCAGCAGTGATCTTTTGGGGGGGGGGGCGTGTCTCCACCACCCCAAAGTTCTGCGTGTTCTGGATTCAGGTACAATTCGTCTGTCTCAAATCGACCAGTCTCCATTTATTTATTTTTAAGTCTGCAACTATATATGTATATATTCACACACACATATATATAGTGCTTGTAGGGAACCTCCCAAACAAAAAAAATGTGGTAAGCGTTCCCCGGATCAGTCAAAGAGCAAAATAGTCAAGTCCTATCATATCGTGTGTGTGCGCGCGTTTTTCCCACAAAAAAGAAACCACATTTGGCAGTTAATTTCCTACTCGGGTGATCCTGTCGTAGACTACACGTTTTTTTTTCAGAAGAGTTCTAGAACTAGCCGGCTACGGCGATCCAAGTTTTTGTGTCGAGTCCCGGTCGTCGAGTCAGATTTAATCCACAGGTGGCTGCGATAGAACCGGGTAGGGAACTAAGGAAGAGGGGGTCGTGGGGGGGGGGTCACTGCTTGTCTGCCGGCGACTGCTGGAATCGTACTCAGAAGGTGGTGTGATGTCTAACCTCTCTCTCACACTCTCACTCTCGCTCGCTCTCACATTCTCAGACACTCATCTCAGCGCACGCTTCACTTCTGCTTCAACTCGGACGATACGCAAAAGACAGAAGAAATTCCAGTGGGGCTTTGTCATCGTTCTCTGTATATTCTCGCATCCCCAACCAGCAATAAATCTGCAGAGGGGGAAACATGAAGAAACAGCTGATTAGCGGAAGGCAACATACTGCAGTCCGGAGGCTAACTGACAGCGATCATCCACCGCTGGAAACATTACAACTGTCTACACTCATGTATTGCATCTGTCCCGGGCCAAAGTCCCTGGTTTTGGGGGTGTGAGGGGGGGGCTACAGGGGGCTCACCAGGCTTGGCTCTTCAGCTTGCGCAACTCCTTGGTGGCCCACGTGGCCAGTGTCTTGGTCTTGGTGGTCTTGGACCTCCGTCCCTCCGTCAGCAGGTCGTTGATGAGGGGTCTCAGTTCCACCAGCTTCATCACATCCTTCCCAAAAGCTGTGCACAAGTCCCTAAGAAGAGAAAACAAGTGTTCACCCGACCGATCAGATTGTCACACAACTAACGGAAACCAAACAAAATTTACACCAATATAGATCGGGAAGGCCTAATCAAAAACGTGCCTCTCGCTACCTTCGACATTCATAGAAAATGTTTCTGGTCGTTCAACCAAGATGAACATTGCGGCTGCCTCACTAACCCGATCAATCCAGCAGCATTGGCCACTACGCCATCCGAGTGGTCCTCGTCCTCTGCGATGTGGTGGATGAAAGACAGGATGAATTCCACCCGGGGCTGCACCAGCATCACGTCAGCTAAAGGGGTGGACGAGAGGTGAACAGAAAGGTGCCCAGTCAGAAAATGGCCCACTGCAAAGCCCCAAAACAATAAAATCACTCAAAAGTTGTAGGATCCCGCAAAGTCCAGTGCAGATAATAGCAGCCCTGCTGCCTCATGAACACCAGGTGAAAGAGACACCAGTTCGCTCTGTGACGACCTAAAATCCCAACTGCCACAGCTCAGAGCAGTAGGAGGAACAGGCGTCAGTCTACTAAAAACACACAGAGGGCTACAAAATAAAAAATGTGCGATGGATAGGAGACTCACGGTGAACGTTCTCCTGGTCTCCCTTCAGTCCCTGGATGATCCCAGTGTAGGCCTCCAGACAACCCTCCCGGAGCTCGTTCAGGTAGTCCACCATGTCATAGTCTGTCTGCACAGAGACAGAACAGACACATATACATGCGATTAAAACACACACACACAGAGCGAGGATAAAGACAGAGGGCTTGTTCGAAATATCTCAAAAGGGCAAAGAGATTAATGGCTTTGCCACAACAAGCCATGAACATCTACTGATCATAACATAATTCATATAACAAACTCTGAAAGAGAAAAGCTGAACAGATTCGGATTATTAAGCTCAGGAAAGAAACATGTGGGGTCCCGCAAAGTCCAGTGCAGATAATAGCAGCCCTGCTGCCTCATGAACACCGGGTGAAAGAAACACCAGCTACAATCTGTGACGACCTAAAATCCCAACTGCCACAGCTTAGAGCAGTAGGAGGAACAGGCGTCAGGGTAAAACGCAGGAGGATACTCGTGTGTGTGTGTGTGGTACTCGCATGTCCGGTACCCGTGTGTTCTACCTTGTCGACTTGTGCCTGGGAAGCCTGCTGCAGTGTGTCTAGGACAATCTCCAGGTACTTCTTGAATTCTCCTCCGATGGCCAGGGCGATGTCGCCGAACGCGGACAGGATCTGAGGTTTTACCGACCGATGCACGTTTTCATTCTGCAAGGGCCAGCACATTTAAATAACACACAATCACCACAGAGCTCGGGCAAAGTCCCCACATGATTTTGGTAACGTCGAGTAGATTAAACCCAGAGCCCGGTATTCCATTGGGCAAACTATGGTTAATAAGCCACAGGCTGTCATGTGAAAAATGACATCGGGTGAAGCCGACCTACGACCAAAAGATCAGTTGTAGTTAAAGAAATAAATCAAGAACCAATAACTGTGGCGTTCCATAGAACACAGGTACATCTAAATCGATTACCCGACAGCGCCACTCACCCCCAGGTTCTCCAGGAGAAGCTGCATGATCTCATCACAGTAAGGTAGGATGTTGGACATCAGAGCTCTGCACAAGTCACACACCAGGCCTACTGCAGCCAGGCACACCTGGAGAAGGGAACGAGGGGGGATGTGGTTTAGTCAACTGTTTGAATTCAGTCCGGAAAAGACTAATTAATCTTTGCGGTAAATTTGGCAGCACCAAATTTAAGCCAACTTCTCCCAGTTTGTTTGTGGCCATTAAATAAACCTTTTTGCATTACAAATGTAGGATCCCGCAAAGTCCAGTGCAGATAATAGCAGCCCTGCTGCCTCATGAACACCGGGTGAAAGAGACACCAGTTCGCTCTGTGACGACCTAAAATCCCAACTGCCACAGCTCAGAGCAGTAGGAGGAACAGGCGTCACACGTTCATCGTTAAATTCTCAAAAGGGCGACTTTAAAACCCACCTGATATTCTGCATAGTTCTTCAGTCCGATACCCAGGAAGGGTTTAAAGGCCTCCATGTATTTCTGAAAGTCAGCTCCCAACACTGAAGAAGGAAAGACGAAATTACGGGAAACATAGACTCGTGACACCGGGAATGCACACAATATTTCCCTTAGCGCGACGGCAAGCAGAGAACAATCACTCAAACACTGAACATGTGGCCGGATAAAAAACACAGGTCTCAGATAAATCCTATGAAACATCAGAGATTTCAGGCAATTTGAGTACAAGATTTTTCGTCATAGACCAGGTGTCAGGATGCACAGATTTCAACAGACACAACAAGTTCTAGGTGCACGTAAACTCTCAGATAGCTTGCCTTCCACCAGCGTTGACACGGCCATCAGAGCGTCTTCCTGAACGCCACCCGAGCCGGCGGTGCTCTGGAACATTCGGAGCAGAGAGGCCATCACCACGTCCGAGATCTGCAAGGCGTCCCGGTGCTGGACCTTCCGCAGGACATTCTTGAAGACAGTAGGGAGGGAAAGAGGGTTTAGTGCGCACTGCAGAAAGCCGGGCCGTCAATCACGGATCAGGAAGAGAAGCAGGGCCAGAGGACAACGGAGCCTATCGTCACCATAACGGCTAGGGATGGGAATTGATAAGAATTTAACGATTCCGATTCCATTATCGATATTGCTTATCGATCCGATTCTCTTATCGATTCTCTTATCGATTCTCATTGGGTGAGGAAATAATTACAAATTTGTTGGTTTGTATTAACTCGCTTTAATATCTGATAAGAACACCGCACATACTCAGAGTATACACAAATTATGTGTAGCAACCTCAGAACAAACCTAAAAGTAGGTGAGCTACAAAGTAAAGTCCAGGGACCTATAGATTTTTTCACATTCATTGGTCCAGCCAAAAAAATAAATAAAACTGCCACTTAAGTGCCATAAAAACAAAAACACAGACGGTAAACAGTCAAGGAAGAGCTTGTTCCTTTTGGAATATTCAACTTGAAACTAAATTCAACTCAACTGACATACAAAATAGAAAGAAGTCTTCTGTAAAGACCACAACTATCAACTTGGGCAAATGATTGACAATAGAGATTTTTCTCCATATAGTAAAAGTTTACACAATGAAATGGCGCTCACATTAACTAAATAGACAAGTTACCTTTGGCATTAATAGCAGATGCCGTCTCATTAGCTCCGCTGCTGCTTGACTCACTTGTTGTTGTAGTAGAGAATCAAACACGCGACAGTCCTGCAAACGGATTGCGTGCTGTGTGGCCAAATGCTTCTGCATATTGGAGGTAGTTCCCCCTTTGCCGAAATTAAACTTTTACAACTGTTGCAAATAACCAAAATGCGTAACCAAAATGCGCAGTGCGTGTGTGACGGTCATGATGACACATTTGCAACGAGCCGAACCGATAAGCGGAATCGTTAAGCAGGTACACTAACGGTTCCAAAGAATTGATTCACTGGGAACCGGTTCTAAAGAAGAACCGGTTCTAAAGAAGAACCGGTTCTAAAGAAGAACCGGTTCTAAAGAACCGGTTCTAAAGAAGAACCGGTTCTAAAGAAGAACCGGTTCTAAAGAAGAACCGGTTCTTGATTCCCATCCCTAATAACGGCGTTCCTCGGATAGCGCGCGCCGTCTCCAGTCTAACGAATGTGGCTGTACAGGTCTCAGACTCTTCCTATTAAGTGTCATCAGGGATTTCAGGACACAATTTTTCATCACAGACCAGACAGGTACTACGGGGTTCATTTTCTCTGAAGCACAAATCGTCCAAGACGAAAAAATTAAGTGTGGCAGAGCTGTATAGACATTGCATGCGGACGGGGGGAGATGCCAAAAATGTGAATCTTTAACTGAAGTTTGGCGACAGTTGGATCCATTTAACCAAGCAATCAGAGAACAGTGTGCTGCGTGCACGCACAACCCAGTCGGCAGGTGTTGGGATGCTCTCAAGTGAACAGGTCTCACCTGCAGTGTGGCGCAGAGAAGAGACTGCAGGTCGTTGAACTGGATCCTGTCAGATGTGCTCTGTATGTGCGACTGGGGGGGGAACACAGCAAATCAAACACAGGACACAAAGTGCAGAGCAAGAACACGTCGATGTGACAATGTCTCAGATAAATCCTTAACAATACATCAGCGCTCATCAGGGTAAGTACATGATTCGTCATCACAGACAACAGCCACACTATCACTTGTCACACATGGCTGTCAGGTGGGTCCACGTCCCCCTTGTGCTCACCTCCATCTGCAGGACCTGCTGCAGACGCTCCATAATGACCAGGGTGGTCTTCTGCACGGCCGGGTAACAGTCCTTAGCGCTGTTCTTCACGATCTCCATCAGGGCCTCGTAGGCCGCACTGCGCAGGTTGTTCTGGTGACCGTCCGGCCTGGTGGAGACACCAAGAACATACATACGGTTCACTTCCTGGTTACTTTGGTGGGGCAGGAAATCACGCTGTCGTGCTTTTTTAGTATTACATTTCCATGCCCACGAGTGGAGTTGTGCGTGTGCTCAAGCTGATTTTGTCAACGTCACATTTAGTTCGTAAAGTAATAATTTACTGAGGGTTTCTGCCGAGAACTGAGCCGGTACTTGTCGGTTATTTACTCTGGCTTATATTTGCCCGCCACTTATCAACAACGACAAACCTCCGATACTTCAAAAGGGCAAGTACAACAAACGCTGTTACAGGAAATCCTGAGGAAGTAAGTTCTACATCATCCAACGTGTCTAAATATACTGTTGTCTAGAATAAGATTTCTGATAGGTGTTTGGTCATCCATTATGTTTGGTATGAATTCTTATAAGAGACCAGAGAACACTCATCCATCAACTTCAAAAATAACACAGATAACGTGTGAATATCCTATTACCAAAACATTTACAGGCAGCGGCCCAGTTAGTTATCTATTCAGATCTCGGCTATCGGAAATGAAACGCTTATAAAGAATGTTCAACGGGGTGACTTCTGTTTTATCAATTGTTTTTTGACAAGCTACATCCCACCGGGCAAATACAGGACATTTGTTTAGCATGCATCACAGGGACTCTACAAGTTCCCAATGAATCGTGTCTGAGATTGCCGGGAGATCCCGTCCCACCTGTCTGTAGTTTCTAGAAGCTTCTGGACGATGAGCTCGAATGAGGAGGAGAGGCAGTAGGTGGCAGGCTCCTCCTGCTCCTCTGCGGCATCTGTGGCCTCGTACGCGGCCTCCGCCAGGCTGGAGAAGGCCTGAGAGGAGGGGATTTGGGGAGGAGTTACCACAACGGGGTTCAAACGTAAACTGGAAACAATAAGTCAGCGTTCTTATGTCTTCAATCAGGCCAAAGGGGAAAACCAACAGAGGGTCCAGTCCTCAGATACTGTACCAGGGGGTACCCGCTCAACAACAAATGAACAAAAGGTCCAGTACAACAACGCTGGAAATGCGACAGCGAATCGGCACATACGAATATCGAAAATCACGTCAACGGGCGGCGGTTTGTGCCTCACCCAGCAGACGTTGGAGGCGACACGGGGTTCGGCAGCCAGGCCCTCGATGAGACACTGCAGCAGGGGGGCGAGGTACATCTCGTTGATGGCCGCCTCCGGCAGCAGCTCACATATCCGGCCCACGGTCCAGGCTGTGGTATCCCGGACCACCACACTTGGGTCCTTCATCAGCTCGATCAGCGTGGGCATCGCCTGGCAGGGGGCAATGGGCAGACAGGTCAGTGTCACAGTAGAGGACAGACCGAACAGTAAACAGAAAACACTTTAGGTAAGCGGAGAAAGGTTTGTCAGGGTAGCTCGTCCATTAAGACTCTAAGCCTAGATGAATACATGTGCAGGTCTCAGATAAATCCTATAGAAACATCAGGTGTTTTTTTCAGAACAAGAGTACACG
Organism: Dallia pectoralis; assembly: GCA_029465975.1. Classification (NCBI taxonomy): domain Eukaryota; kingdom Metazoa; phylum Chordata; class Actinopteri; order Esociformes; family Umbridae; genus Dallia; species Dallia pectoralis. The sequence continues at coordinate 4,143,681 of CM055752.1, read as the reverse complement.
ATTTTATCATCACAGGCCAGACATGTGTTTCCAACGCACACAAGAAAAAAATTGGCGCAGCAGACATCGAACAATCGGAAAGTAAGACGCCCGTCTAAAGGTGCCATGGCACGGTGCCAGACAACAGGCCTCCGGACAGTGAGAATAAACACCAGTCTTAACCAATCGCATTGACTGTGGGAATAACCTGGTCGCACCTGACCAATGGCGGCGGCCCGCTGCCCACACCGGGTTTGAAAACGTTACCTGGATGACGAGGGGTTTAAGCTGGTTGAGCTCAGGGCCCTCCAGGATGGAGCCGAAGGCCATGACGGAGGCGTCCCGGTAGCGCCAGTCGGGGTGTTTGATGTGCTCCTTGATGAACGGCAAAACATGGGGAACCACATCGTCCTCACAGCAGGTGGCCAGCAGCATCAGGCACACGCCCGCAGCCTTGCACGGGTTCCAATCGTCATCGTCGTCGTTCTCATCCTGACAGACAGACAGACAGACAGGGTTCAGTGCTTTGCTAAAGGAATCTACCTTCTTTGCCCTGTCCCAGTGCTTTTGACAGCTAGACAAACAGACGCAAACATGGCCTGACTACACAAATTGACTTCAAGTACCAACTACAGAATGTCACCACAGGACCACGCCCTTGTCGGGGGGGGATTTGACACAATGAAGGGCAGAAGGCCTGCCACATCTCTCCACTGAGGTCTCATATCAGAGTGGGAGTTATCCATCAGGATCATCAAAATCTAAACGAGGAGTCTGCAAGCAAAAGGCATTGGCTGAGTAGAAAATGACATTACTCATTCACCCACCGCAGGTTCAGTCTAGCTAGTGGCTATAGTGGATTAATCAAGGTCAGCTTAAACGGGACGTTTTCTTCATTACTGCAATTACCTGGCAGATAGGAAAAATATAAATAATACCAGAGTTTACCAGCCTATTGGGGCGTTTTAGTATCTCGGCTGAAAAGTGTGGATTTGTTTTGCTCTCAGAACTGGCAGAGGTCACCGGCTCAATTTTAACACCATGTAGATGGCATAATTAACAAGCATCACATTACACCAGCCTATCGGATTTGGATTAAATACTTCCTGTGTCAACTTCACGACACTGTGAACAGCCTAGATGAATACATGTGCAGGTCTCAGATAAATCCTATAAAAACATCAGGTGTTTTTTTCAGAATAAGAGTACACGATTTTATCATCACAGACCAGACATGCTTTTTTAAATGCCCACAACGTGAGTTTGGTTTTTCCAGGAGACACCATTCCCCCATCATCGTTTTGGCATCACATTACACCAGATTCAGATTAAATACTTCCTGTGTCAACGTCCTTAACATTGTTCCACTTGGGTGGAGATGTTGAAAATACCCGTACGACAATCCATAAATTCGGGGCAAGCTTTGTCTTGCGCTTTGGTCTGCTGTTTAATACCTTATTACCGTCTTTCCTGGCATTTTCGGTTCTCACAGCTGCAGTTAAAGCTCTGTACACACTTCGAATAATGCCTAGAGACAATCACCAGATCTAGCTTTCCATCTCAAACATGCATAAACTGTGCGTGAATATACAACACACACATATACATATATATGTAAATCATGTATTATCATTTGCAAATCTAAGATAACGGTGCAATGTGTGTGTGAACGATAAACGGACGAGAATATAGCCTCGACTAAAACGAAGTTACAGTTGCCACAAAACGCTGACATTGGTCTCCATTTTTGTAGTTGTGGGAGACACAGCTTTTAATGTCCTCTGGTAAAAGCCGGGCCACAACCGTACACATCCTGCGTACACCTCCATCCTAGGCGGCGGGCCACATACCTGCTTGGTGAGTGTCTGGGTGAGGATGGGCACCAGGTACTGCAGAGCTCCCTTGGCATAGAACTTGCTGGTGTGCTCCGGGGGCCGACCCTGTTCTGACGCCTGGGGAGAGGGGAAAGGTGTTTGAAACCCAAGACACTGGCAATGATGCAGTCATAACACACACACACACACACACACACACACACACAAATGTAAACGGCATGCTTTTAAAATAGCTAAAAGCCGTTAGCAGACTGTTCCCACTCCATCCAGTCACTCTGGCACACAGATCTGACAAGTGATCTAAACCCTTAAATGGATCAGCGGGGTTGTTCTGCCGTAGAGAACGTTTTCTCTCAAACAAAAACAGGTTCAATCTGTAGCTCAAAGCGATTAAACAGGCGTCAACGAGCACTCACCTCAGTCGCTTCGATGGCCAAATCCATTTCCTCGTCACATACGTTTGACCAGAACTCGATTCCTTGTAATGCAACTTCGTCAATGTCACTTTTCATGGCTTCTATAGTGATCTAAACGGTGGAATAGAAATTATGGGATGTCAATGACAGGCATCAAGCAACACTAGCACGTCAGTAATTGATGGGCAACATCAGGAACTCCAAGTGAGCGAAAAATTAAAATAAAAGAAAAACATTTTGTAGAATAACGCTGTTTAGGCACAAATTGCCGACCTCAGAGATACGGCAAGCCAGTACTGTTACCGCGAACATACCGCGAACAGTGCTGGGCCCATGTATGTTTCCATATACTGATAGTATAGGGACATGATCTTCACCAGATTCTGTAGGGCTGCCACTCGTACCTGCGGGAGAGACATTGCATTTCACCAATATCGGTCACAAAATGGTTTGGTAAATAGCGTCGGTTGCAAGTGTTGACGTTGTTCCCCCCCACCCAAAAAAACAAAAAAAAGACTCACGATACTCACTCGGTTGTCTGGGCACTGTGTGGCCTCGCAGACGACCTGCATTATAAAGTGCCTCTCCGTCTAAACAGAAACAACATTTGCGTGGTTATCGACTCAAAAAGCATCAGGTATTCAACAACAGATACCGAGGACTGGAATTTATACAGACATCAAAATTTATCGTGGCACAGTAATGTTCCACGCTAACACGCTCACGGGCACCACGCTCACGGGCACCACGCTCACGGGCACCACGCTCACGGCGACTGTTGATTGGTAAGCTCAAACACTTCCACATCGGCACACAGACAATCGCTCCCTACCTCCTTGTCGAAGTTGGCTTTGGTGAACTCCAGGGAGTTGAGGAGCGCGTTGGTTGCGGCCAACTTGACGTTATTGCTGGGCTCCTCCTTCCTCATGCCCTGAATGATGGCCGTCAGGATCTGGTTGGCGTTGTCCTGCAGCTGCTCAGGGTCCTAAAAGAGGAAGACATGGGAGACGTGAGTCGAGGAAGAGTTGGCATCGGTGGACACCGCAAGACATCCACTTCACGTGATCACTGTTGATGGCATGATGTCAGAAGCCAAGCGCCAATATTGGCAATTTGAATGCCACTTGGCCTCAGCTTCCAGCCCGGCTCCATGCTGTTATGACACCAGCTAGTAACAGGTCTGTGTGTGTGTGTGACTCACAATGTCCTGGCAGATGTATCCGATGGCCTCCAGGGTGGACTCCTTCATGTGCTCCGTGCTGGTGGGGTCCGTCACATTAGCTACCAGCTGGGGGATGAGCTCCGGCCACTGGGTGACAGGGATCTCTGCACAGGCGATGCCCGCCACACACTGGGAGGCCGAGCTGGGCCTGTACGTCTCCGTGCCCAGGGTCTGCAAAACCTGTGGGGGGCGGGAGGTGTCAGGGGGGCGCCAACAAGATCAGACAGCCGGGCAAGACAGGAGCCGTCCTTCAGTCACGAAAGCTCCTTATAGTGACAGCTGAACTCAAGCACGCACTTTGTCAGGGCAAATCTCCAGAGGTTAGATTGTTTCATCGGGCGGCTGTATGACAAAACCTAGAGGCTATTACATCTGGTAACATCGCCCTAGCTCACATTAGAAATAACATAACACATAGGCGCCAGGATGAGGTAAAAAAATAAATGTCCCCTTACGAAGTTCTTGATCTCCCGCCGTGCGTTGGCGTCGATGGCCAGCCATCTTTGCTGGTAGCGCGTCTTCACGTCCGGGTCCTTGGAGGTGAGTGAGTTCTTCACCTGCAGCCCAGCGGCCACGCGGGCCACCTGGGTGTTGCCGGGGTTGGCAAGGACCTTGGAGAGCTCCACCAAGAACGTAGGCTGGAACGTGCAGGGAGATGCATAAAGTCAAGAGGTGTATAGGCACAGACACAAAATAAGTCAGTCAGTCACAGCCACTAGCGCAACTGGGTTTAATCGCCAGTCAGGAGGCATTGTAGATGGGCCGCAGCCAGCCAACACAGGCACCACAGAGAACCAAAAATTATGAAAAGCTGGGTCATTAAGGCCTATGAACTGTTCATTCAAACACCATTACTCTCCTTACTTTCATAACCGGATTATGCAACCAAGCTTATGACAACTTAACGTAACATATTAACAGCAAGACAAACCGCACATACCAAGCCACCCTATACTCCAAATCCAGTTAAAAACAACCACATGCGATTCAACGCATTTTGGGCATTGCCATCTTCTCACTGGCAGGGGGTCCAGAAAGGCTTAAGATTTTCTTAAGGCAAAACCAGCCCCAAATGCCTGGGAACATTTGCAGTTCAGGCTGCAAGCTGTGGGTGGCAGTAGAGGGCTCCACAATACCAATCAGATCCTTATGAGGTGATGTTTTAAATGAGATCAAAACTAACTGAAACAACCCGCACTCCGCAGAGAGTTGTTCAGTTCTAGGTTCCGCACACAGATTGCTTTGTGACTGAGAGTGTGTCAGTATCTGTGGCTTACTGGTCGATAAGGCATGCAAGCGAACCCAAACCCGGTTCCAGTTAAACTGGGGACACTAGGGGCCATAAAAAGTAGAACTGTCACCGTCTCCATATTCAAGTGTTGCCAAAAGCTTGACCCTGGCTTTGTCCCACATGCATTTCACTTGATGGATTAAATGACCATCAACTAACTACAATGACACGGGCATTTACTCATAATTCTGTCTCGACAGACAAAAAAGGATATGGCAGAAGGACACCGCAGAAAGAAAGCCAAGACGACTGGTGTAAAATGATGCATCCTTTAGACAATAGTTTGAAAGGCTTAGCTGTATGGATGCATCTAGAGTTGCAATGTGCACCAAACAGTAAAAAGATCTGCACCAGCTCGGTTATTTCGTTTTAAATGTAACAATACATATTCGCCTTAGAGGCATGTGCCCAATCACATTGGGGAATTACAGAATACATGAAACCCTTAAGTACCCGGTAAACAGTCTAACACATGTGAATGCAAAAGGTAGAGTAGAGGGAGATGGCACATCTAGTTCAAATGTGTCGTCAAACATTTCTCATAACCTAGCTTGTTATTTGGGGGATTTGTCACACCCAGAAATAGCACATCTGAATACAATAGTATAGATAGCTTTAATTAAAAAATAAATGATAAAAAAATGTTACGTACAAACACAGAAGCAATCTGGCATTTCAAACGCTGAATTGCAATACAAAAACTGACTTCTAGGACAGACGCATTGATCACGCCTTACTTCCTCTTCTGTAGCTAGCTCACTGAACCCTTTCGCTTTCTATTCCAAAGAAAGCTATAGCCCATCTGTCAATATGGTCTCTTGCTGTTAAGAGCCCATCCATCACTTTCTAGATGTCTAGTTATTTAATAATCATTATGGACTTCATTCACACCACGCTACCACATCAGTCCTAGTTAAGCAGTGAATTCCACCGTATTGGTAATACCTTATCAAAACCAATGCACTCGACTTTGATGTCCGTAATCGACAATTTGTCGAAACCGTTTTCCAAATTATCGTGTAGAGTCAAACGGTCTCTATATCAGTGTAACTAATGTGCTAGCTAACTTCAGCTAGCCAATGCTTGTTCTCCATTCATTCCCCAAAGCGGTGGCGTGTGGGGCGGCTGCTACAATGTAGAGGAAGCAAGGGGGGCCCGGTTAAAAACGCCGGCAATTCAACGTGCAGTCACTGTACTGGCGCCAGACCACAGTGTGACCGGCATAAATTATTCTAGCTACTCCAAGATAGATGTATAGTCATACAAACCAGATTCTCTATTGCCGCCTGCTCCAGGAACTTCTGTGCCGCCTCCAGCTCATTTCGATCTGGGGGCGAGATCGAAATGGGTTGTCGTTATTTACAATGTAAATAGCCAATGCCATTGCCATTTAATACGTAAGCCCGGCTACCACATAAAGCAGCCAAGTGGTTACTACTATGCCAAATTCCTGATGTGCATGGTTACCTAGCACGATTAGCTAGGCTAGCACAATCAGTGCGCACCAGTGACCCGACTGTTGTGGTGATAATCTACTTGGGAAAGTGTGAGTGTGTGTACAGTACTTCATGTATACTTAAATCGTTAACTGATAGTCAAGACCTCACCGGGACTTTCTGAACGTATGTTATGTTCACACAAATGGCTATATAGTTACTACATGCCAACGACTAGCCATTGAGCTATAGCACTACTGCTAACAGACAGGATTCACCAACATATGGCATTATGGGCTAGCCAGCTATCGCGTTGACCAACTCGTATCTAACTCCTTAGCTAGCAGCCTGTCCAAGCACCAAGCTAACTACACCGGCATTATAAAAGCGTTAACTTCACTCACACTTGGACCTCCTAAACGACCTACAGTGACGAGTTGTACATAATCAAACTATGGTCTACTAGTATTATTACAATTTCCCCTATACATGGGCACATGTTAGCAACCTCTGAAGTTAGCGAGCATGCAAGCTAGGGCCGACTTATTTGTACATGAATGTATTAGCTAACTTAGTACCTAGCAGTACTGTAGTTAGGTAACTGAACTTAACAAACCTGTAAAACATCACATACGAATTGAAAACTGTGTGAGGCAACCTTTTCAACCGATTGACAACGGGTAGTCCTATCATCACCGCCCAGAAACAACAATTATATCTAGCTAATCTAGGTAGCAGAAGCGATAACGTGTCTATCTAGCATGTTAGCACAGTAGCCACATCCACGTACTGTAGTGAACAGGCCACGTTAGCATTAGCCGCCTAGCTAGCGAGGCATTTCGCCTCCTCCCTTTTTCCGACTTAACTTTCACCGGCTATCCCCGTCAAATATATACATGTCAAGTTGTTGGGCTTAAACTAGTCACACACTTAATGTTGCAGATTCGTATATAGAGTTGTATAATCACCTGGAGAGACAGTTTTTTCGAGGATTGTTATCAGCTCCATTCTGTCCCAACCACTCTACACAGTCAGAAGTACTCGCTACTAGCTATTGCTATATTGCCGCGCACAACTCAAACCGGATTATATTTCTTCAGCAGTGTTCAACCGATGTACCGAGAACGTGGATAACTCAACGACGGCCGGTGGCAAAAACACACACACGCCCAGTACGCCGCGGCCCACGAATTTACTCTGAATATATGCGCTTTTCTTTCCAAACGCCGCCGAACGTGATATACAGTGTGTTAAGCAGCAATGCTGCCTGTTCTCATCCTGTGTTGTAGGGAGGGAAAGGGCCGCGCTTGACTCCCGCGGAAGGGTATCACGCGCCGCTGCTATGGCCAAAAAACCTCCTCCCTGTCTCCCGCGCGAGCGTTTGTTCGTGTGCGCGCGCCACCGGTAACTGTACATACATTTATTTGAAAAAAAAATATATATATGCCGGTTAGTTGACAGAGTTCAATTTGCCGTTGAGTCAGTCAGTCAGCCTTCTAAATTGCTAGAATTGTGATGCTAATAATAATAATAAGGTTGTACTGTGTTTATTCAGTCATCCACCGTCAAATTATCTGATTTCCTCATCAATTCTGTATCTTTTTTCAAGCAAACTTCACTAGAGGTAGGTCATTTTGAATTTGCAGCTACTGCTGCTAGCATAGTATATATGTGCATTCTGGCATTTTGCCACGTTCATATTTTTTCTGTTCTCACAAATTATATATAATTGTAAATGCCAGATCTCAGTGAAAACATGCAGCATTCACCCATGTTTGGTCAAAATGAGTTAAAACGTGTTTGAGATATGGTGTGGATTTAGTGAAACTCTTATCACTGAGTATGTGTGCCAAATGTTATCTCTTTTAGTCAAACAGAAAATCTATCATGGCAAATATTTTGGTTTATTGACTCAATCTGAACCTTGTGTGCAAGGATACCTACCAAAATAAATTATTTCAAATAGGAAAAGGTAGTTTCTTGTCGATGTAATATGAGCATTTTTAACCTCTGTGTGACAATTTCTCAGTGATATTCTAGGCTTGTATACACACTTTGTGACAAATGCTGATGGAAAAATAATTAATGAAATACATTTAATTGATTGGTTCACCCATTGATTGTATAGCGCCACCATCTCCTCAACAGTGTACGTTTGGAAATGCTAGATCTCTATGACCAGACGCATCATTCACCCAGTATTTCTCTGAAGATACAGTGCTTCAATGTCATATTAATCGATTTTCAGGACTTTAGGGTGGGTATCTGTATAAACACTTTGTTATAGCTGCTGCTGTAATAGTTCCTTTTCTCTACTGTTAACAGATCAAAAGAAAATCAGAGTAAAAAACAACCCTCTACCCAATCCCCCGATTTCACCATGGAGGCCAATAATTGTGTTTTTATTTTTCATTGCCAAACTTTGAAGGTTAAACACAAGGGGGCTGCAGCAGTTTGGATATGGTGCAGGGGTTTGATGGGACACATCCGGAGCCTGGCCAAGTTGCAATCCAGACACATGAGGACCAGTGATGTTATTAGTACCAGCACCGATTCCTCTGTGAGGTAAGGTTATACCCTAAAAATGGTGTAGCCCCAAACCTCAGGGTTTAGCCTCAAATCGTCTCTGCATGTTATCAGGCTCTCCCCCTCTTTAAGAGTATGAAATCCAACATCAATTAACCAGAATGCTTAGCTAATATTGATTAGGATATTAATTTCCCTTCATGAGCAAGGTAAACAACTGCTTCAAGGTCTCAGAGCGAGTGACGTAATTGACAGAGCCAACCTTGCTGCTAACTGACTAGCCATTTCACACTCATTACACATATAACAATAGGTACTTGTTTGTCTGACCAAGGTCCACACTTTAACTATGCCAATTATTTTTACCACCACAAGAGATATGCTAACTGATGACATTTGTTAAGTGAAGTAACTTTTTTGATAGCTAGAAAAAAATACATATATATGGCATAATTCCATATATAGAGGCAGCAAACAATCTGTTTCATTCACAACCGGAAACTTATTTGACTACAGAATTTATTGGAGAGATGTGTTAATGTTTTTTAAATTGCTTTAATCTATTCTGCAAATAATGCCTCAATCAGTCATGGAATGTTTAGTCAAATATAACCACTTATCTTTACGTCCTTATATAAAGTTGTTATGAATATATTGCTATATTTAATGTTGTTCACATAAACTACCATTCCAAATTCTATGGGCACTTAGAAATGTCCTTGTTTTTAAAAGAAAAGTACATTTGGATTTCAAAAATCCAAGTTTATAATTTAAAAAAGCTAATTAATCATTGATCAGTTTGAGGTGTTCAGATCACAAAGATAAACATTTGAGACACATGCAATTGAAAAGATGCTAGAGGAGTGCTTGATGCCATCTGTCAATCATGGTGGAGGCAATGTGATGGTCTGGGGGTGTTTTGGTGGAAGAAGGAAGGCTATCCAGTAAAGGCGAAGTGACAGACAGGACGTTTGGTCAGCAGGGGGGAGCTCTATAGGCCTCATATGCAGACGCCCACGAGGGACTACTGATGCTCTAGGACGAGTCCTTACTCCTGACTGATATGCATATTCATCTGTTTTCATGGATACGCTTGACACTTTCGTTTTTTCCCTATGTGGCACCAATAGGACAGACCAAATGAAACTTTATTTAAGCTGTGATGAACTGACGCATGAAATACAAAACGATCTCCAAATATCCATTAGCTACAGCGTAGGCTGAAATAGTGTGAGTCATTATCCTGATAAAACCATGCGGCACAACAGGAGAAGTCGATCTTTTAGCTCTTACACCATTAATTTCTTCCATAGGAATATTGGGGATGTCTGTTCATAATTGTGTGAATATCTATAGTAATAAATTAGTTCACATCTATCAATATTGCCTTAAGCAAATATATTTTTTGTCAAGGTAATTGAAGCAAATATGTAAATCTGGGTCTCTTTGTGCTTACGACATTTACAGGGCTGTCAAAATGCCATTTCAGAGTAAGCCTAAACAAATCACAAGGCTTGTATGAAGTATTTCCCATTTTCCAATCAAATTAGATTTTTAAAGCCCCATTTACATAAGTTGTTGTCACAAAGTGCTTTTACAAAACACCCAGCATGAAACCCCGAAGATCAGGCCATGTCTCTAACGGCTGGACATTTGAAGAGTTTGTAATATAAGTAAATCCACATGGACTGTGTATCCAGCTAATATAAAACATCATCCAAGTCAGAAGCATAACCAGATGCTGTCCCGACAGAGAAATCACAGGGCGAAGGAGGGGTCTATCATTCAAGACCAAACTGAAACAAAAGTTCACCAAAGTGGAACCAGGGTAGGTGTCATTTTACTCATCCACATGGACAAACTGGTTTAAGGGCATCCTCAAAGGTGCAACAACTGGTTTCATACCAGCTCTGGATTGGAACCAGTAAACATTCAGTTACTGGTTCAGCGCTCAAACCAATAGGCTCCATCACCCAGAAGGGAGGTTGAACTTCTACGAGGCAATTGGCTCAAACCAAAAATTAGATATGAGCCAGTTGAGATAAAAACATTTGAGAAGATAAATCATTTAAATCCTCCCATAGCCTGCCACCCAGGCCTTAAGGGGATACTTTAAATTAAAGCTGTTCTCGCTGCCCTCAAGGACTGCTCAGGTGTTAGGCGCACCTGTTCACCCATTGTGACGTATTTACATTAAGGACTACCGGCATATGAAGAAAGGTGAGATGCTTTCTAGGCAATGTCAAGTTTGGAAAATCACCAGACACCACACCGTCTAAAAACAACCCCATTGTGTTTATTTAGTTAGTCGTTTTACAGTAGTCACTTGTAAGTAGCTGCCTTGAGTTTCTTCTTCTGCCTCTCACATTGTTCTTCTTCTCTTCCTCATTTTGATCAACACAGTGGAAGAAACAACAAACAAATTAACAAAAGCAACAAAAAGAATATACAAAATTAAAAAAATAACCTATAAAATGCCCCTTGTCAAAGAAAGCAAGAATTTTGGCAAAGATATGGAAGTGATGATGAAGATGGCGTACATACAGTTCGAAAACAACAGTGTACAATCAGTGATTCTAACCGGATTCTGATATGAGATATTTGAGCCTGGAATTACTTCCTTGTCAGACTAATCTAAAGATATTTGACCCCTAATTTATATGGTCTTTCCAAAGTGTTGTTGGGTTTGACTCTTCAATATGCTTTCACGTGTTGAGATTGCTCTGGTGAACAATAGTGGATGAGGTGGATTAATGACCCCACACATTACCGACAGAAAACAAAAGCAATGTAGAACAACAGACAGACACATTCAGTTCCCATTACAGGTGAAATATTCATTTGGAGAGTGTACGACACAAGGCAACTTCCAACATACTGGACGTCTTCTTCACAAGCCTCAGTCGACCGCAGTCAATGTCACCATGACGCGGTGAGCACCGCTGTCTGGGATAAGCAGCATGGCGTGGCTGGACACATGATCTACGATTGGACTGAGCTAAGTAACATGACACGCTGGACTGTCCAGCTAAATGTTCACAACCGTTCATTTGTTCTGATTTCGATTCAGTTTTTATTTTCCCCATTTGTGATTAGACGGTGTTTTGATTTGACCTGTTCATTAATATCCCGTCAGGGTGATCTCTTCCGGTCTCTCAGTGTTCTTTCCAATCCGGATCTTTCCCGTCTTGGTACGAACACTCTGTTCACATAATAACTCATAATCCCTGGAAATGATTGACAACACACACGACCCAGTAAAGATAAAACAATGGTAAACCATTTGTCGGGACAAGTAGCACTGTCTAAGGCCTAAATGCATGAATCTCCTTCCTCACATCAAGTAACGTGGCTGATCCAAGATCTTATAATAATGTATGTGGAACTCAAACAGAACAGATGAGAATGACGTCACCCGAGTCGACATAATGTGGAACAGAAAAAGTAAAACCACCGTGAACCAAACGAGAATTAGAGAGCGAAGCTCAAGACCCTTCACCGTTCGGGGCGGTTCTGCTCCAGATTGCACGCAGCCGTAAGATCCACTGTGACATCACAAACACAGATCGCCGTGGCCCAGGAAGTGAATGACCGTTACACTATAGAGACCACACACACGGGGGAAGAGGATAAGCGTCACCTGGTCTGGTTGAGTCCAGCGCCGCAGGACAAAGTGCCGACCAGACCAGAAGCGCATGAACTGGGCAGGTCAATCTGCAAGCTACTCTTAACTGGTCAGATACCGTTGATGAATACTGTGCAATACAAATCAACTCAATTTGCTAAATCAAATTCAATACATGTTGGTATGTTTTTAGTTCTTAATTGCTACCTGTTTCCCCTGGATTCAACAGGTAACAGCCATTAGGTGATAATGAGCAGGAAAACAAACGCATAACTTATTTACCACTTTGGCCTACGAGACTGCATCGGCGGAAGAAGTTGAGCTGGAGTTAAACACTGCACTGGATTTGTGATTGGACTCAAACCCAGCATGCACCGAGGTACTCCCAGCATGCACAGGGGTACCAACGATCAGAATTGTGATAAATGCTGCTACTGAGTCTATTAAACCCCAGTTCCACAAGACCTGTCGGGTTATAACACTCCCCGAGACAGGTTGGACGAGCCGGGAAACTCCTGGCATTGGAGATAAGCAGCACATTGAGACTATAAAAAGGATTTAGCATAACTTGGGGGGGGGGGGTGTCCTATGAAAGTCTGTCATCGTCTGTGGCAAAAGTCAGGCCAGCGACCGGCGGCAGACGTTCACATGGCAACGGACGAACTTCCGGGGATTGGAAGGGGATTAGGAGTGATGTAAAGGGGTGTCCATGATGCAGAGTAGCACGATCACAGATATTCACAAGGAGAGTTAGGACGGTCCCCGAAAGAAATGGTTTGGAAAGAGCACGGATAGGATGGCACACGATGAGACTGGACAAGTGGAGAAGGTTCCGGGTTTACACTGGAGTGCGGTAGTCGGGGGTAGAGGTTCTGGGCTCTTGGCCATTTAACAGGATTTGTAGGACCTTGAATGTCCTGTACCCCCCCCCCCCAGACTGTGGGCGGAGGAAAGTTTACGAGTAAAATAGACAGACACCGGGCATATCGCCATTTGTTTCTCTCAAGCTCTCCAATTGTCACATTTAACACTGTTTACATCTCCCAAACATACTAACTGAGACACACACACAAACACACTAACACCAGCCCAGTATCAGCCTTTACACTTAACGGTCCCGGATAGGGCGAAGCCACTGGCATTGGGTACATTCGTCATAGTCAGATGCCACGAAAGAGAAAATAGATGAGTCCGTCACAAGCTTTTGACTATGGAGTGCAAATTATGCTAGTTCAATATGGTGGCGCCTTTACGCATGTTGGCTGGATAAGTCCCAAGGTCGGTTCGGGTCGGGGGAGATACAGGTCAAATAGGGATAATGGGTCATTTACAGTAAACTACATTTATATACACACACCTATTGTACAGATACCGAATATGTACATGCGAATCCCACTCCCCCAAAAGATGTCCGTCGATAAACAAGTGGATCCAGAGAGAAAGGTAGGCCTAAGTCCATGGTTCTCTCATTTCCTGTTCCGCCCGGCCACTCTGTTGTTCTCCGTAGTGTGGTGGTTAAGGGAAGGGGGGGGGGTTACAGGGCGAGGGGGTGTTCCAGGACCTTAGCTGTTCTTAAGCAGCACACTGTCATCTGAAGAGGGAAAGGAGAGGAGCTGACAGGCCTCCGGGGTGAGCAGGGTGCAGGAGCGCAGGTCGGCACTCTGAAGAGAGGCACAGCGGCGTAGCAGGGGCAGGCACTGGTCTGTCACCTTCACACAGCCTGGAGACCGGAGACAGAAACCACCAAACTGTTAACCGCAGACGCTCAGTAACCGCACATGGTCAGTAACCGCACACGGTCTGAACGGTTAACCGCACACGGTCTAAACGGTTAACCGCACACGGTCTAAACGGTTAACCGCACACGGTCTAAACGGTTAACCGCACACGGTCTAAACGGTTAACCGCACACGGTCTAAACGGTTAACCGCACACGGTCTAAACGGTTAACCGCACACGGTCTAAACGGTTAACCGCACACGGTCTAAACGGTTAACCGCACACGGTCTAAACGGTTAACCGCACACGGTCTAAACGGTTAACCGCACACGGTCTAAACGGTTAACCGCACACGGTCTAAACGGTTAACCGCACACGGTCTAAACGGTTAACACGGTCTAAACGGTTAACCGCACACGGTCTAAACGGTTAACCGCACACGGTCTAAACGGTTAACCGCACACGGTCTAAACGGTTAACCGCACACGGTCTAAACAGTTAACCGCACACGGTCTAAACGGTTAACCGCACACGGTCTAAACGGTTAACCGCACACGGTCTAAACGGTTAACCGCACACGGTCTAAACGGTCAACCGCACACGGTCTAAACGGTTAACCGCACACGGTCTAAACGGTTAACCGCACACGGTCTAAACGGTTAACCGCACACTGTCTAAACGGTTAACCGCACACTGTCTAAACGGTTAACCGCAGACGTTCTGAACGGTTAACCGCACACGGTCTGAACGGTTAACCGCACACGGTCTGAACGGTAAACAAACAATCCAAACCAAGTGACCGGAACCAGAGTACCTGCCAGGTTGACGTGGACGAGGCTCTCATTCAGGGGGGACATTTGGGAGGTCAGGGTGTGAATGGTCTGGTCCGTGATGTTGCCACACTGACTCAGGTCCAGCTTGGTCAAGTGGGGCATGTAGCGCACCAAGAGGCGGGATGTGGCGTCGGTCAGATCCAGCCCGGATAATCTCAGCTCAGTAACATTCTGGAACCTTCCACCTCTGCTCTCTCCGTGAGCTTTAGGAACAAAAACAAAAAACATTTAGAAACGGCAACATTTTGGGATTAGGGACATGAGCATTTCTGCCCTGCTATGATAAACCAGTTGAAATCATCTTTAAATCTCTGCATTGAGGACCTTGAAGGAAGCAAAACATGAGCTTAGTGAAATTACTAGATGTCAACAAGAACATTAAGACACAAACTACAAGGCACACGAGCAAATAACGCAATAAGGACGTTAACTTGGGCGTAAGATGAGTGGGTGGTTGTCTGGAGACTGCTACAACAAAGCAATGGTGTCGTTTCATTAAATTGTTATTTCAGAAAATCATTAGAAATTAAAATACAACACTATATGCAAGGGAAATAACCAGAACCATCAAATTCCAAAGTATACAGAAAAACATAGAGACATTAGATGCTCAGCAGGAGCTTTAAGAAATTAAAGTTATTTGCAGGAATAAGATTTAGTTGTTAAAGTTTATATTTTTTCCCTTCAATCACAGGAGGTGGATTGAAATAAATAAATGCCAAATGCTTTATGAGATACCAGAGTTGAGGTTGTGGTACCAGGAAGTCTGGTTTTGTGTATGTAACGGGCTAGCTGGCCAAAGGGTAAAGGTCACTGTGACGATATTCTAATGATGCAGACTACATGGAATATTACAGTTAAACCATGTCACACAGGTACAAGTTCTCTATGCATGTTTGAATTGGGAACTCTGTTGTATTGTGCATCCATTATTAGCCATCAGAGAGTATAGTCACAGCCTGGAAGACAGACGTTATAACAGGGGACAGATCGTAGCCCCGGTGGGCTCAGGGACTTAATCCAGCTGGCCCAACCATCTCACCCCGCGGTGTCCCCGGATGAAATGTGCAAGAGAGAGAGAGGTGTCACTCCACATTGAGACTGTGGATGTGTATTCTACTTCAGCTTCATTAGGTACCATGTAGTTAAGTTAACTTCTATCATCCCTTTAAATACAACGCCTCCTCCAACGCCTGCATGGGCTATTCAGTAATAAGGCAAATAATAATGGGCTTCAATTAGGGGTGGGCGATATGGGAAAAATATCATATCACGATTTTTTCAGGAAAAATCACAATTCACGATTTTATCACGATTCTTTTTCATGTTGCTTTTTAAGACTATTTTGCAAATTATTGAGCCGCAATACAAGCAAATTATATCTCCATTTAAAAAATATAGCCATACAAGGTAACAAAACATAAAAGGGAAAAAAATATTAAAGTAGCATATTTTAATCACGTGTATATTTAATGGAAGTGCATTTGTGCAAAGAAGCACCCAATCTCATCCGCAGCTTCACCATCCATTCACTGTGTAACCTGCCATCCATCTACAGCATCAGAAGATCTACTGTGTTATCATCCTGAATTAAATGAAATATGAATTATGCAGTAAAACATTTTACTAAAATAGTATGTAGCCTATTTATTGTCTTATGTAACCATACAATACAAAATCAAAACCATGATTTTAAAATGCACAGGCTATGATATTTGAATTTCTAAAGATCGAATAAATGAAAATCCATCAAACTGTATGTCCTATTTTGATGTAATAAATGCTAAAACATTTTAGATCACAAGCGACGCGCAATCAAATGATTTGCGCAGGATTGGCCGTATATATCACAGACTCTTGAAATAAAAACATTAGGCTACAGTGTATAATTCGATCATTTACATTTGTAAAATGTATTAGCCTATAGTAATTACAGTCCAGTAACTAAGGCACTGTAGACAATGAAACACGTAGCCTATTTTACAGTTTGTATATTGGTCACGGTCGGGTATATTCTGCTGTTAAGCGGTAGATACATTAATCTATTTCGTTTTATATTTTCGTTCTGTTTATTTAGTAAAACATATATTTCTTTATAAACGTAGGCCTACCTCTTTTTTTTAGTTCATTCAAATTCAACCAAGCCAATCAATATATTATCTATGTATATTTCGCAGCTTTTGTCTGCTTGAGCAGGACACGCATACTAACCGGTTGCACTGCGCTCAGTGTTCATTTGTGTTGTTATGAGTGCACATGAGACCGCAGCAAATTAATCCGTTACATATATCCAGTTTCATATAGATCGGACCAAAACGCGTCCATTTTCATTTAGACTAGACCAAAACGTGTCCAGTTTTAAACAGACCAGACCAAAACGGATCCAGTTTCATATAGACCAGACCAAAACGAGTCTAATATAGATCAGACCAAAGGTAAAATGCACGTATTTAGGAAAAGTCATGGAAGGACGAGGCTGTAGCTTTTCAACATTATATATTTATTTTAATTACTAACTGCAACGCCCGCGGGCATGGGCTGTTGGCGCTTCTAGTGTTAACACGCTGACATCTAGCCCACCGCGCATTGCATGTTGTTACGTGGCTGAAAAAACGCCATAGATTTGCATCTAATAGAATGTGCACTGGAGCGCGATTCTACGATATTTCCAAAAAAGTGAATCGTGGAGACATTTTAATAGTCCACGATTAAATATCGTCATATCGCACACCCCTAGCTTCAATATTAGGGAGAAATGCAACAAGGCACTTGTTTTTGGTAGATTTTAGTAATTTAATTCATTCGAGATCAATATGGAGTTAACATTATTTAGAAATTACATATCAAAACTAGCAGGAATCTCAAATCTAGCAGGAATCTCAAATCTAGCAGAAACCAGTTTATAATCTCAATAAGGCATCTCAGGGGGTTCTGGTATATTCCGGTAGGTCATGGCTATTGGCCACACAACCTCATGCATTATTCATTAATTTTAATATGATCATGTTTACAGTGCCCTGGCCGATCACTTGGGCATGATGGAACGATGTGATGACACAGTCAATTCTTGACTAATGCTTCATAACAAGTTTAAACTGCTTGGTGTGTGTACTGCTCCATAATGATTCAATTACATTCAAAAGCTGTGACTACATTTATAGAGGATGACAAAGTTGATTAAACACTGATCAAATAAAATAATACGATATGTAGACTGGACCATAATATTAAAGCAACACTATTTTAACACTGAGCAATAATTTTGAATTGGACGCACAACATTTTACAAAAAACACTATTAAAGTTGTCCAATCATTAATTAAAGGGTTATGGTTGCAGGTTGTCCAATAACTGACCTGTACGGGTGTCTGCAGGTGGTCTAATTACTGACCTGTCGGGTTGTCTGCAGGTGGTCTAATTACTGACCTGTCGGGGTGTCTGCAGGTGGTCTAATTACTGACCTGTCGGGGTGTCTGCAGGTAGTCTAATTACTGACATGTCGGGGTGTCTGCAGGTGGTCTAATTACTGACCTGTCGGGGTGTCTGCAGGTGGTCTAATTACTGACATGTCGGGGTGTCTACAGGTGGTCTAATTACTGACCTGTCCGGGTGTCTGCAGGTGGTCTAATTACTGACCTGTCCGGTTGTCTGCAGGTGGTCTAAATACTGACCTGTCCGAGTGTCTGCAGGTGGTCTAAATACTGACCTGTCCGGGTGTCTGCAGGTGGTCTAAATACTGACCTGTCCGAGTGTCTGCAGGTGGTCTAAATACTGACCTGTCCGAGTGTCTGCAGGTGGTCTAATTACTGACCTGTCCAAGTGTCTGCAGGTGGTCTAATTACTGACCTGTCCGAGTGTCTGCAGGTGGTCTAATTACTGACCTGTCCGGGTGTCTGCAGGTGGAGCCAGCAGTTCCCTCAGGTGGGAGTCCTTTAGGTCTTCTACCCGGCTGAGGTCCAGCAGACGCAGACAGGGACAAGCGGCCTGGCAGAGGGCCGACACAGACAACCAGGGACACCCCGACACATTCAGCTCCAGCAGACCTGGCAGAAAAAGAGCAGTTTATCTTCTGGATTGAAAGAAATCTACATTTATATAGGTTGTGAAGGACGGCGTTTGGAGATCCCGTAAAACTCAGAAAATATCTGGAGGAGTTGTTGACGATGTGTTACGGTGACCTACCTTGTAAGCGGTTAATAAGCCACATGAGCTGCTTTTTGGAGATGTTGGTATAGCCCAGGTTAAGGGAGACTGGCTGCCTGCGGATTATACCACTCAGCATGGGAGGGGTGATGGAGCGCTGCCGGCTCAGGTCAATCTGAGTCCACAGTCTCTTATCACAGCACCTGATGGCGCGAGAGTGAGAATCGAGAACGAGATGAGAACTAAAGACTGACGGTCTTGTCTACCATAATAATAAACAAGGAGTGTGTCACTTGTTCAAATCCCGAACCCAAAAAGGTATTCACAATTTAGCATGCACAAAAACAGCTGGATTCGGCTACAGCATTGTGTAGTTCACCCTCAGATCCACATCCAAATAATACTGTGTAGACCTGAGTGAAAATGTCTCAAACACACGTCTCAAAGAAACAAGCCGCCGAACATGGCTGGAGAAATGTAACCACTATCAAAAACGCCATGTTCGATGCAAGGTCAGAAGATCTGAAAGTGAATGGTGTCCTGTGGCTATTGAGGATTTGTTCATTTTCATGGTGAAATTTATTTAAAAGTTCCAAAATGTATTCAGCATTTACAGATCGCCACTTTGAATATTAACATGCCCTGACATGCAGCAGATGCCGTGTATAAATCCCATTTGCTACACATTGCAGCAGGTTCAGGGCAGGTTCGTTCAGCGTTAACCTCTCCTGAGCCGGTCAGATACTCTCTGGCTCTCGATATAGTGAACCCGCGTAGCCCAGATACAACGTGGTTTCAACTGACAGTTTTCTGCACCAATGGGCATGGGACAGCTATGAGTCTCAACAGAGTGAGGCAGTGGTCAGGCGGTCAATTTAGTGACATTTCTGCTGAAGACAAGGGATCGGAGAACATCTAGGCTTTATGGAGACAAGTATGAATGTGCATGAAATAGTGGGAAACACCTCACAATAATCATTACAGAAAAGTTGTAGACATGAAACTAACCATATACCTATGGAGAACCAAACCTGCCATCATTACAAATAAATCCAATGTATCCAATTTATACATAAATATTACTATTGAATGAATAATTATTTATAAATGTGGCAGGTATGGCCCTGCATACATACCAGGCTAGAGCAGAACACAATGGAAAATTTAACGTAAATTGCTAACTTTGTTGTGGGCTTGCAGGCTAATAGAAAAACACAAAATCAACACCGGCCTCATAAATATCGGACCAAATTAAGATCCGATTACCTCTCATCCGGCAGACTTTCTAAATAAAAATGTCCCAGAGAGATCAGAGGGCCCATTTCATAGATAAGTCTCCCTGCTGAAACACAAATCTAGATCCCCGAGGCGCCCTCAACCCCCTGACACCCCCCCCCACGACCTCTGAACTCACCAGCGGCTCCACGTCCGGCAGACCCTCATGCAGACGCACAGCTCCCTTTGGCTGAGGTGCTGGAAGACGCGAAGCCAGGCGTCACGGGTCATCACGTGGGAGGAGCCACCGTCCAGGGGCAGGCAGTGTGGCTCGGGGCAGGCGGGCGGCGGCCTCACCAGGTGGCGCTCCATCTGCACCGGCCGGGGGGGCGAGGGCACCGCCGGCGGGCTGCGCTTCATCATCTGCGAGCGCGGTGCCAGCCGGGACTGCTGTGTCCGTGGTGAGGCGGCCAGGGCCGACATGCCCCCGCCGGACGAGTTTATTCCCTGGCCCGGCAGGCCGCCTCCTCCTCCTCCCCCACCGTTGGACGTGGTGGTGGAGGTGGTGGTGGTGGAGGTTGAATTGCTGCTGTTCCTTGACGTCGGTTGGGACCCTGTCTGTTTGTTGCCGCGGATCTTGTTGCCCTTGTTGCCTTTACCGGGTCCGTGCCGGTGGTTGGTCACCGGGACTCCGCCCCCGCTGTTGTTGGCATTCTCCTTCTCCTGGGTCTCACGGTCCCTCACCCCGGCCCGTGTCCGTCCGTTGCGCGTCTCAGAACCGTTGGTGCGTTTGCCGGAGAGGCCCTCGGAAACGGGCGATGGGCCATGGCCGGTGGAGGGTGGAGGCTGGGTGGAGGAGAGAGGGGAGGGTGGGGGCAGGGGGGTGGATTTCCGACTCCTCTCCCCGCTCTCCTCGTCGTTTGCGTCCGTAGTGAGCCCCTTGCGGCCTCGTGGAGGCCCCTCCCCCCTGCGTCTGGGTTTATCCCCGACCCCCTGCTCCTCCACCACCTCCTCTTCCTCCTCCTCCTTTACACTACCCTCTCCCTCAGAGTCCTCGCTGGCGCTGAAAGCCAGCTCTGCCAGCCTCCTGTCCCGATCACGTTCCCGGTTCCGCTCCCGGGTGCTGTTGCTGTAGGCCGCCGGAACGGGCGAGGCGGGTTCCGAGCCCCGCCTGCTGTCGGAACCGGAGGGCGAGTCGGACTCGGACTCCGAGTCGGACTCAGAACTGGACGAGCTGGAGGAGCTGGACTCGCGGACCCGCTCCAGGAGCTGGCACATGCGCTTGAAGCGCTCCAGTTTCTCGCGGTGATGCGACCGCTGGTCCTGGCTGGCCGTAGACGTGGGGGGCTGCGTGGGGTTGGAGCCTCCTCCAGGACCACCGGAGGAGGAAGAATTGGGGCCGTTGGACTCCGCAGTCTCGGATGTGTTGGGTTTCTGTTTCTGTCACGGGGTGGGGGGGGGGCAGAGTGATAGAGGGCCATGAATGAGAGTCGACGGGAAACTTTTTATAACATTACGGCTCAAACATTTCCCTTCTGTATCGCTCGTTGCTGACAGTGAACCACATTATAATAGAGCCCTGTTCAATAAGTATTGTTTGATTCGAACCGGATTTTCTTCAGCGACCGTCATGTTAGAATGATGCATTGTGGGTGGTACAATAGGCATGTCAGTGCACTGAACGTTTATTTAATTAAAACACAATGCAACTTAACAGACCAGCTTGTGCTTGTGTGTCTTAATTAACCTAATACGAGAGAAACCTCGATAGTTCTGAAGTGCTTCTCTGTTTAATTGGACATGGTTTGCCTAAGCAGATCTGAGTCTGAATATATCCAATATATTTTTTACATTTTGAGACAGCTTCAGTGCCCTTAAAGCGCCACCATTCAGGACTTGCTCCCATCTTTCTAAGTGTTGCAAACTCTGAAATGTGTCAGGAAGAGAATGCGTGTCAGGCTGAAAACGTGATGTCAGCACAACCCAATCACAGGGCTTTAGGCCGGAGCCTCTAATTAACATAAAGAATAGGCTAGGTGCTTATAAAAATACCTTTTTCAAGCGTTTTTCATGGGCTCCTTTCATCTGAGGAAGATTAGAGAGAGAGAGAAGATTAGCATTGTTAGAATTGTGTGACAATGTGTTAATGCACTATGGGTGCTACATTTATTAACACATTATTAGCACAGTTTGTTATCGACACACCAAAGGTTGTCCCAACGCACCTTCTTCTTAGGCCCGCTGTCTTGGGGTATGTCCTTGTCCTTCTTCCTCTTGTGGCCGTCCGGACGCCCCCCGTCCTCTGACGAGGGGGGCTTCTTTTTGCTTGGCGGAGGGTCGTCGGTCAGCTTCCACCGGCCCACCTCGCCGTTGTCCAATCGCCTCTTCCCTGAGCCGTCGCCGCCGTCCTAAAGTGAGGAGGAGTGAGAGGAGGCGCTAAGCAACAGGCTGAAGACGGGCCGGACACCAACACTGGACTGCCGCCATGCAACCGGGCGTCGAGCACATTCGCCTGTTAAATTCTCTGGACTGGCGCGTTCCATCTGAACCCAACACTACCCTCCTACCTCAACAATGGTTATTGGTCGTGACAGGTGGTCGTCTCCAGGTACAGTTTGAGTGCAACGGACCTCAGCACTCACCTTACTCGTTTTGCCTTCCTTGTGGCACTTTGGACACTCCCAACAGTTGGGGATCTCGTCGTTTATGATGCCTTCCGCTTTACCCATCTGTGAGAGTTGGAGACGAGTGACAAATAAATGGCAATCATTCCATCAATAGAGCCCACATTGGTCCGAACACACACACACACACGTGCAGCTTTCACAGAAGGTCCTGCACATGAAGCGTCTGGCCTCACCTTAAGGCAGCTGGGGTGGATGATTTCATTGCAGATCGTGCACTCCATGAGGGAGAGGTTGAATTTCTCCTCCTCCGAGTCCACCGTGTCCTCCTTCCCGGCCTCCCCGCAGGAGAAGCAAACCGCCGTGTGGGGCAACACCGGCTGCAAAGAGGCAATCAGGCAAACGCAGGCCCGTCAGAACCAGCTAACCAGTACACATGGTGGGTTTTGAGTGAAGGCTGTACATCAACATCAAACACAGTAGCCGGCTCACTAAATGTACATTTGCAAGACAGAGCATGTGGCAATTCAGGACAGGACAATACCAGAGTGTGTGTGTGAGACGATGTATTCATACACTATGGGTGATACATTTATGAGGTAAACGTATGAAATTGGATGCATGCTGCTGTCACGAAGGCACGGCTAATTGAGAGGGAGCTTTCTAAGGAACAGAAGGGTTGTGTGGATCAAAGCAAATGCATTCATTTAAAAAAACGCAAGGTTATAGAGAGAGAGAGCTTTAATAAATGGCAAGGGCACAGTGCATTGTCTTTAACCGGGTATGTTGAAATAAAAATGTCTGTTTACTAAGCCCACGGTGGCTTGACAGGTTGACGGCAGCAAATAAAGCCGTGCCGAGGTTAAAAAAAGAAGGAAAAATGACTCGCCGTTATCGTGGCAAGAATAAATCAACGTGAGAAGGCCTACTGGCTGGGAGGGGCCGGGCCCCATTGACAAATGATTACGAGTTAACAACGTGAGAGGACCCCCCCCCCCACACACACACACACACACACACACACACTCTGCACAGCACACTAATGATGTATGACTAAAAGCATATTACGATCCAAATGTGTTTCCCGACCCGTGCCCAGATTCTGTGGGTGACTGTAGACATCCACCCAGGGTGGTGTCTCCCATAGCCACAGGATCAATCACCCAGTGGTCGATGTAGAGAAAAACACAACTGATCAAAGCAAATAGCTACCATCCACACACACACACACACACAGACACAGTAAAACCTCCCGAGCAACAATATGCTCAGTTACCATGGAAACGCAACACGTTTCCTCACATCTAAGAAGGCAGCCCTCTACGCCGTGACGAGGGGGGGGGCATTCACGAGCAATCGATAGAATCACACCTTGAATCTTTAAAGAGACTCAAACAAGCGTATCCATTTTTATGCCGGGGGGGGAAACTGCTCTATTTTGATTACAATTGCTCGCTAAGCCAGCTTAGCCGAATGGAAGCAGCTGCAAACATGTTGTACGAACGTGTTGTATGTCATAACAACTGCTTCAGTTTCAATTGAAACCAGAAAAGTCTGAGGAATCTCTCTGGCTCGTCGTTTCACGTTGATCGGGAGGGCACAGGTCACGACATGTTAGCGGCGTACGAGGACACTCCTTCAGAGTTTGGCAGGGTGAAAGGTTTGTGGAACAGGAAAAACAACCGCAGGTTAATTCCTCTGTGTGGCGAACAATATTCCAGTCAGGCAATTCTCTAGGCAGCAACACCAGAGACTAATATATAAATATCAGTTCATGTCTCTGTACGTGTTTGAATACGGGTGTCAGGGAGAGCCTGTGTGTACGGGGGAAACGGTTACCGCTGTACACTGTCGAAGGAGGCAGGACTGCTTCATCCGCCCGGGGCCGCCGAATTTCTTCATGTCTTTGCAGAAGTGGCACTCTCCACACTCGGTCCTCATGCAGGCCTGGCAGCGCCGGCACCGCGTCCGCCGCCGCCTCGCCCCGCCCAGAACCTTACTGCCTGACATCCCGTCTGCAGTCAACTGGGATGGGGGGACAGAGAACAGGTGGGGGGACAGAGACCAGGTGGGAAGACAGAAACAGGAGGGGCAGAGACGAGGTGGAAGGACAGAGACCAGGTGGGGGGGACAGAGAACAGGGTCAATTAATCTACAGATACACTTCCACTTGCTGTTTGCTACTTCAGGTTGCAATGAGAAAGATGTACACCACAAATACTACTGACACGCACAGTAATACCAACATAAATAGTGTTTACATTAAATGTGCTTTGGTTCTGGGATCCAAACACCAAACAAGCACAATGCAGAATGTGCCAATGTCTTAGAGGGACGGGGATTATGCTGTTTTGACAGTAAATGCAGCATTCTATTAAATAACGGAACAAGATTGACACCCATTTCATCATTAATAACTAAATATTGCTTGTGCTGTGCATGAGGAAAGTTGGCTTGTTCATACATAACACGCATACAGTAGTACCAACACATAACACGCATACAGTAGTACCAACACACAACACGCATACAGTAGTACCAATACACAACACATATACAGTAGTACCAACACACAACACACATACAGTAGTACCAACACACAACCCACATACAGTAATACCAACACACAACACATATACAGTAGTACCAACACACAACAAACATACAATAGTACCAACACACCACACATATACAGTAGTACCAACACACCACACATATACAGTAGTACCAACACACAACACATATACAGTAGTACCAACACACAACAAACATACAATAGTACCAACACACAACAAACATACAATAGTACCAATACACCACACATATACAGTAGTACCAACACACAACACATATACAGTAGTACCAACACACAACACACATACAGTAGTACCAACACACAACCCACATACAGTAATACCAACACACAACACATATACAGTAGTACCAACACACAACAAACATACAATAGTACCAATACACCACACATATACAGTAGTACCAACACACAACACATATACAGTAGTACCAACACACCACACATATACAGTAGTACCAATACACAACACATATACAGTAGTACCAATACACAACACATATACAGTAGTACCAATACACAACACATATACAGTAGTACCAACACACAACACACATACAGTAGTACCAACACACAACACACATACAGTAGTACCAACACACAACACACATACAGTAGTACCAACACACAACACACATACAGTAGTACCAACACACAACACACATACAGTAGTACCAACACACAACACACATACAGTAGTACCAACACACAACACACATACAGTAGTACCAACACACAACACACATACAGTAACACACAACACACATACATATACAGTAGTACACAACACACATACAGTAGTACCAATACACAACACACATACAGTAGTACCAATACACCACACATACAGTAGTACCAATACACCACACACAGTGGTACCAATGAACCACACATATACAGTAGTACCAATACATAACACATATACAGTAGTACCAATACACCACACATATACAGTAGTACCAATACACAACACACATACAGTAGTACCAACACACAACACACATACAGTAGTGCCAATACACAACACACATACAGTAGTACCAATACACCACACATATACAGTAGTACCAATATACCACACATACAGTAGTACCAATACACCACACATACAGTAGTACCAATACACCACACACAGTGGTACCAATGAACCACACATATACAGTAGTACCAACACACCACACACAGTAGTACCAATACACAACACACATACAGTAGTACCAATACACCACACACAGTAGTACCAATACACAACACACATACAGTAGTACCAACACACAACACACATACAGTAGTGCCAATACACAACACACATACAGTAGTACCAATACATAACACATATACAGTAGTACCAATACACCACACATACAGTAGTACCAATACACCACACATACAGAAGTACCAATACACCACACATACAGTAGTACCAATACACCACACATACAGTAGTACCAATACACAACACACATACAGTAGTACCAATACACCACACACAGTAGTACCAATACACAACACACATACAGTAGTACCAACACACAACACACATACAGTAGTGCCAATACACAACACACATACAGTAGTACCAATACATAACACATATACAGTAGTACCAATACACCACACATACAGTAGTACCAATACACCACACATACAGAAGTACCAATACACCACACATACAGTAGTACCAATACACCACACATACAGTAGTACCAATACACCACACATACAGTAGTACCAATACACCACACACATACAGTAGTACCAATACACCACACATATACAGTAGTACCAATACATCACACATATTCCTTGGGCATTCATGGGAAATGTAAAGACCAGTGAGTGGGAGCAGTGGGAGACACAGAGCCAACACTCAGAGTGCTAGGCAACAGGAGGACAGCCTGCTCGGCTCCCAGGATTCCCGGGACACGATAGGGGCCGGCAGGCTGTGTGCGCGCTAACCCCAAACATTACCAAATGCAACAGGGGACATACTGTAGACAGAGACTCTATGGAACGAATGCCTGCATTCCAAGACCTTTATTAAAAATAGGGTTGGTTCACTTCTAGCTCGAGCCCATGTGACAAGCCCCAGGAGAGTTGCATAACATGTAGCACAAAGCCTTGGGAACCATACAGATATTGTTTCTTGTATCAACGAACCCCACCTCGCCCAGTAACTCTAGTAACTTGCACAGGTGATGTTGCATTTTCTGAAACAGCCCTGAATCTTCTCTTTCCCAAACAAAGAAATGTCATACAAAATAGATAGTTATTGCATCATGAGACGAGTGACTGAGGAAATTGAGGCTTTTGTTTTGCAGGTTTAAAATACATTTTGTGGGCAACTGGACAGATGTTTCAGGCTCAGGGAATGATCTTAAGTAATATTCACAGGCCTCAATGTTTCACGATGCATCATTAGATTAAATCCTTGTATTGCCAAGTGGCCATTTGTGAATTACGCCTGAAGTTTTGATCAACTGTGTTTACAGCAAAGTGCTCACTGACACCACAACCTCTCGGTTTTGGTCAGTGCATGCATTGCATGAGGCTACCAAGTCTCCTGCTTACAGACGCTTCAAGACGCCAAATGTGATGTTGGTGCCCAAACCCTGGGATGGTAATTTAAGTCACAGTGCATCACTGAAATAGAAAACTGAACTTTGCAGGTCTGTCTATAGTGGTGGGCATCCGTTGTGGTTTAAAGACGTCTGCATAATGGCAAATTAATCTCTCTGGATATAAATCAAAAGGCACTTGACCACCAAAACATCTGCCATGGCCAAAACCTTACTTGTGAGGTATCCACAACAGTTAGTTTGTGGATCGAGACGGAGATATTGCCCAGTGTTTATATGCGATACGTGCGGGCACGAGTCTGCACCACGCGTTGAAAACGAACGCAAGGCGGCCCAACACCAAAGTATGCTCTGGGTTGTACTGCATGGAGAATTGGGTTGTGAAAATGTGCACATCAAATTCCATCTCCCCAAGAAAATATTCCAGTGTCATTTGCTGTGAGAATTACCAAGGGCTTGCAGAGTTTTACTCACAGCCATTTCAGTGGATATTGACATTTATTTTAGCAGAATGTCTGTATTTGAAAGACCACCGGCGTTGAAGGGTTGAAGGTCAAGTGCTCCTGTACAGTAGGCGTTCAATATGTGGGCTAAACTCCAAGTCTCTAAGTTAACTAATACAGACAACTAGCTCAGTGTGGAATAGCAAATGGAATGTTGTGAGACAGGGTAACGCACTGACACACATAGCTGGCTCATGAGTTAATAATGTAGGACGTCACAAATTAAGCAAAACATGGCGTGTCACTGGTGTCTCTTTCACTCTCTCTCTCTGTTTCAGAAAGAGAGACAGAGAGATGAAGGAAAGAAAGAGCGGGTGTGAGATTGCAGTGACTGAACTAAGACGCAATGACTGAAATCAGCATCAGGCATTCGTGAAATCAAAACAGCCATTTAACATATATGCCGCCCAAGAGGGTCATTTGCCAATTAAGCAAAGGCATGAAATGGGTGTGTTGCATTGCATTAAACGTACACACCCGGAGACATGCAATGAAGGAAATAAATGCGACGTTTTTTTATTGGTATGATGTAAACCAATCATTCGTACACACACAAGTCCTGGCGTTGCTGCCTATATGTGCCTGTTGCAAGCAACCCTCTTAGCCTGCTGCTGGTTAGCTAGCGCCCAGAACATGGGTAGCAAAAAGATGGCGAACCAGAAGTGTATGAATGAATGTTGAGCACACAAATCAATCATGTATTGATAAAGGTTGCCTTCATTTTGTACAGCACTGCTGTTTATTGCCAGCAATTCGCCAGTCTGTTTGGTTGGGATACACGGATGGCCACACTATGGCCTGTAGCGCAATATTAAATTGGACGGCTAACTAACTCGCTAGGCTAGCCCAGGCTACAATAAAGATGCGCAGCCAGGCAATAACAGAGTTAGCACCAGTGTGGTAGCCTAAGTGGCTATCGCGTTCTCCACCTGCTGTGTTGTGTACATACTGGCATTTAAGTGCGTCAGTTAAATGCATTGCTGGAGACATAAAATAGGGATACGTTGCTTAAACAGACGCGATTGCTAAACTCCCCCGTCATCTCTCCTCCATTGGCTCCCCTGCAATAACATACGCTCTCCCTCTGTCATATTGTTCAGCATCTTCCAGAAACAATGTGGTGCCAGAGATACCTGGCACGAGACACTGGGGGAAACGGGATTAGTGTCAAAATGTTACAATCACTGACCTCTCGGTATCGAGCCGCATGCTCCTTGGTCGCGCATTAGAAATAATATTAGCCAACAGTCAGCTAGCTCGCGTTAATATAGCAGTGGGATCGCTTCCTTGTTTCTTTCTCCTGGCTGCAGCCCTTTCCTTGGTGATACTGGGTCCCGCCGGGGCACGTTCACACGCGTTCCATGTTGTTGCACGAATTCGTCGCGAGCCCGGTGCTATAGCCTTTACCTCCACGGCCGTGGTCTCTACTGTAGATTAACACGGGCAGATGTGACGGGTTGCCAAATGGACAGATAACAATGCATTTCTAGACGCAACACGGAGCGCTGTTTGTGCCATTCACTCCTTTCTTTGACCCCGCTCCCCGTTTCTTGTCTTGGTTAGTCTCTCTCTCTCTCACACACACACATACATATACACACACACACGTCTCCCAGCGTGTTCTGAAGGTCCTCAATCAGATTCATGCAAAATGGAACATGATTTCGAGCGAAGGCGTCATGTGAATTTGTTTTTTATATATATTGCACAGTTGAAGTGCCTGCTGCTGCGGGTTTCGTTCGTAAATTCCAGCAGTATTAAAACGAAACAGCAAATCGCAGGACACGGGTGAGGGTGGCTATTGTTCTCGTTTTCTTTTGTGCGATTCTAGTTTTGTGTATATTTTTTTTCATTAACTCTGTCAGCTGGACAGCGACTACGATTCCAATGCACGTTTAATCGTTCTTATGCTCTTGGTGAAACGTATGGCTGTCGTTCACCATTTTTATCTTGGAAAAAAATGAAATAAATAAATGTAATAAAATATGGGAAGAAAAAAATCTCGGCCCTCCCATTCGATACGTCACGAGTCAAGTCGGTACGGGTTTAGGGAGTTGTAGTACACCAGTCAACAAAACTATTCAGAGTATAGTCCCCGTCTATGAGTAGGACCCCACATAGAAACATGAAAAATGCCACAGCACAAGGTCTATTGGCAGGTTCCCTCAATGGAAAAGGCAGAGTGGCTTATGTTTGAACAGTGTCCACAGTGTTTGAATTGGAGTTAATTATATGTTTAGGCATCATCAATTAGATTATTGAGATTATGGTGAAGGTTAGGGAATCCTGATGAATTACTGCATCAGGTCTCAGCTCCTGACAAGAATATAAAATATTATATGTGTGTATATATGTGACCTAGTTTGACTCTTCACTGACACTTCTAGCCGGTCTTATGAGGATGAATAATATTTCCAGTTTAAGGGATAGGTGTAAGATAACATACAATCGGGGTATGGTAATAATCTGAGGTTATTTATGCATTATATAGTTTAGTTGTTGGTGTAAGGTTAAGTTTAGACGTAACAGTTTTTATTGAGAAGGTTAGTGTTGGGTGTTCAGAAGAATTATTCTATTTTTATTCAATATTATTTCTGAGCAGAAGTATAGAAAGCAGAGTGTGTGGGTGTAAGATAGTATACTTCCCCACTAAAAGACTATAATTTTCTTACAAGATACAACTCAAAAACGAACTACAAACACTAGATTGAGGCGGCAGTCGAGGTCGACTGTGGACTCGTCTGACACATCTACTCGTCCATATTAAAACAGAAAAAAAGGCTATTTGGCTATTCAGACTTTAGATGTGTAATGTCCTTAGAGCATTCCATAGAAATTAGTTCAGTTGTAAAAGTATGCTGAGAATCTGGTCCTGCACCTTTTTTCGCCTGGATAATATCTGGGAGAACCAGACCCAATTTGATCCAACTGGGCGATGATGAGTCTTAAATGGGCCCGATGGTTGGGTGGAGTAGTTTAGAGACCACTTCATGGCTCTAATGACCCCATAAAACTGGCGAAGAAGCCTGACGGACATTAATAGAAAGTTAACATCCATTTTGTGTCATGGTGTCCATAAAAAATGCCTGTGACGACAGTAATTTCATTATACATGTAGCATCTGTGCATTCATTAAATGTGTAAACCCTAAACACCCAGAGCTAGATGTAGAAATGTTCCTGGTATAGAAACCAGATGCAATTTGGCTTATCCCAAGGAATTTGTTCTAAAAATATCTATAAATAAATGGTGTTGCACAAAATGATCATTATCATTCAAACAATCTTTGAACATCACAGCAGAAAGGGGCTCCTGTGTTTTTCAGGTGTGTCAGTTCTGATTTCTAGACTGTTCCAAGTCTGCCCCTATAGTCACACTGAATCAAAGTTAGTTATTAACACTCCCTAAGCATATTCCTTGCTTGGACTGACTGGCACAACTGTAATGGGTGTTACAAATAACATGCTGTGTGTATCCAGCTTGATTCAGATTCTGTTCAATAGTATATCATATGCAATGAGAATTTCCCCAACAAGAAAATTGTAACATGTCAGATGCATGGCAATATTGAATAATTTCACACCAACAAAATCAAACAGATCCAGTGCATGTAGAGTTTTTAACTCCCCCCTGTCTTACTCTCTCAGTACCTTGCCGGGCTGTTACTGTTTCATGCAGTATCATCAAGCTAGGCTAGTGTGGCTAACTAGCATCATAGCTAGTCTTCCGATATTGTGGCAGAGAGACGCACCGGCTCCAACAACATTACGGTGCTGCTGTACTGAGTCATAACTCTCCCCCCCCACCACCACAAATTCAATTCAAAGACCCGTATCTAATTGACGGAACTCAAATATAGATCTTCAATACACAAATTGAAGATGATTAAGCTCTTTTCTCTGAAGCAGCAGAAGAAAGACGAGGAATCTGCTGGAGGAAACAGAACAGGAGCCGGGGGGAAAAAAGCAAGCGCGGCCCAGCTTCGAATACAGAAAGGTAGGCTAACAGCCTAGAAGCAATGGCTCTATACACAGCACCCTAAAATCAGATAGTTTAACAAAAAAACACACGAAGACGTTTTTGGATTGAATTCCTCGTACACATGGTTAACAACATAACACAATTAAGGGGACAGTAAAACCGGCGTCTCGTTGTCAGAGGCTAATAGCTACTGTAGTTTACTAACTAGCGGCTACCCAAATAGCCCAGTGGTTAACGTTGGTTATCTATAGACAGCTAGCAGGCTAGCTAGCTAACAATATGAAAACAAAACTCAATACGTCGAAGCCAGGAGATGGGTGAAGCCAGAGAGTCAGATCACACATACACATCGTACTGGTGCCACTGTGGATCAGTTTATTTAGTTACACTGTTAGTTACGTACATGTGCTAGCTGGTTAACTTACTGTATAGTTGGGCATTTGTTCAGTAAGCTAACCGAGTTGCCTGTTTTAATTGAGATATTGAGAAACCGCTATTGCAGTATGTGCAAACCACACACGTATTTAGGTAGTTATACGTCAAGTTACCTTGCGTTAACTTATTCTAGGTACTAACTAGACTATACAAGTAGGGACAACTGATGTTACTTTAAAAAAGTCTAATGGATTCAGCAACTTGTGGTACTACTAGGAGTACTAGTTATATTATCGGGTGAGTTTAAAGCCAGCACAGTAACTTCGTCTTTTCTTTATGAAGCCATTTATACAGTGTTATTCATTCTGACTTAACTAAAGTGCCAGCTTTCCATATCACCAGTCAGGTTGTCATTCACATGATTCACCCAATAAGTTATGTTTCTCGCGTGGGTTAAAGTTCACTAGACACAAATGAGCACTGCATACAGCTCATGAATAATTACACTTGAAACAGGGAGACTGACAGTTGTATTGCAGAAACCTGCTCATATTATGAACTGAAAGACTTAAATCTTAAAGTTACATACTTGTTATTGCCTCAGAAATTGACTTAAAAGTGAAAGCACTTTCTGGTTATCCAAATATAGAAAATGCTGTGGTTGCTTGGATTCGGTCCTCCCTAGTAATGACCATACAATCGATATGTATTTAAAGACAGATAATAAAAACATCTGTTTTCATAGATTTTTGTGAAATCGAATCCTCCCACCCCTCGGATTAGTTTGTTGACTGGATTTCAATGTCTATGTGTGTGGTGCATAATGCTTGTGTAAACAAATTTCAATTAATAAAATAAAAAAACCTACATTAACCTTATTTGGTGAAAGGTAGGCGTGAATGGACATAGTGGTTGGCGTCAGTCATTCAGTATCATCTCTCTAATGACATCGCTCCTTGGAAAAGCTTCAAGAAAACCTAATAAACCATATCTGCATTGGTATAGTGCATTCATATAATGTCACACTTAATCTAGATTAATATATCTGTCTGGCTCGTTGTTTGATTGTCCGTCAAAGTACACTGCCCTCAATCAGGGAGAAAATGGAAGAGATTAAGCTACACTTGGGTCACAAGCCAGTGTAGGTCTTTCTCCATTAGAGCACTAGATATACCTAGATGTAAAAAAAAAAATCAAAATGATTGGGTACAAATTGGTTGTGATAGATTTCATATAGTTGTTTTTATTGCAAACTCACTATCATACAATACTTTTTGTAATTCTTATGTCATCTCCTGTTTAACCCCCTTTCTCAATTTTATCAAATAAAATTGTGTCCGCGGCCCTGTCACAACAGATCCGGGAAAGTCGAACATCACAACAAGCATTCATTTTAGCCGTGCCATTTAGTTTTTTCCCCATAATGCTCTTCTTCCACAATGCTCTTCCAGTCCGGATGTGGTTCAATATTGTTGTGATATTGGTTGGGAGAACTTTTCAGGTGGGCAACCATTTCTGCAGCACCGCTAATAATAACGTCACAGTAGAGTGGCCAGACAGAACCCACTCAGTAGAAGGCACAAGAACGCCTGTTTTGGAGTTTGCCAACCGGGCACGTGAAGCACTCAGTGGGTTCTCAATAAGAATAAAATAACTAGTGGTTGTGTTTCAGATGTCGACCTGGGGTTCATGCATGTCTCCCATTTGCAATCTACGGAATATGTCTGCAATTCAATAAGGCACTTTCCTCTCTCTGTCTCGCCCTTTCCATCTCGCAGACATCAATGAGCTGAACCTTCCAAAGACATGTGAGATCGTCTTCCCCGACCAAGATGATCTGCTCAACTTCAAACTCATCATCTCGCCAGACGAGGTCTTCACAGTGAAACATTCACTCATATCTCTTTTATTTCGATCTGTAATATGCATAGGGCATTGTGATGCTGGAGCATATCTACTTACATCCAATGACCCTAACATTTCACTTACTACTGTTTATTACACGCACAAGCTCACCAAACAGGACATGACCTGCTGTCACAGGAACTCATAAGTAAACATGTTCTCAGATTGCTTTCTCTGTTTTTAGGGCTTTTACAAAGGGGGAAAGTTTGTCTTCAGCTTTAAGGTAAGGCATTGTCGGATAAGAAATCAGGACCCTTTACCCTCCCACTAAGTTATCCTCAAGACATGGTATTAGCTTGATGGGGTATTTTTACTTGCAATTTGTAGATGGCGGTGTATATATGGTCAATAAGTAATGGTTAATAAACTGTTTTCTGTTCAGTTATTACAGTGGAAGCCGATTTATTTCTTCTGCTTATTCTAAATACCTACCGAGTTTGATCGGAGCGAGTTGCTGATTAATCGTTAGTAATTTGTGAAGTGTGCTGATCAACGTCCCCACCCCCCCTTGTTTTTCAGGTATTACAGGGTTACCCTCACGACCCCCCAAAGGTCAAGTGTGAGACGATGGTGTACCACCCGAACATTGACCTGGAGGGCAATGTATGCCTAAACATCTTGAGGTATGCCATGCACACCGGCGCCACCATGTGGCGCTGTTTTCTCCTGTCTAGTTGGGCAAGTCCACTTAACTGTTGGACTACGCTACAGTCTTTCTTGACATGTAGTCTTTTGCTGTTACAGAGAGGACTGGAAGCCTGTATTGACAGTGAACTCCATCATATATGGTCTGCAGTATCTATTCCTAGTGAGTACAGGACGTAAACGCCATGCCCTGCTAAGCTTTGTTACTGCTTGCTTATTTTACTTGGAGGAAACTGGTGTGATGTTTAGACACCAAGTGATCGGTCATCAGACGCCTGGCCCTGCCCACTTTGTTCTTACTGTACCTCCTTTATTTTATCTGTGACCTCTTGTGATTCCCCGTGACCTCTTGTGATTCCCTGTGACCTTTTGTGATTCCCTGTGACCTTTTGTGATTCCCTGTGACCTCCTCCTTCTTTTCCTCAGGAGCCAAATCCAGAGGACCCGTTAAACAAAGAGGCAGCGGAGGTTCTGCAGACGAACCGACGGCTGTTTGAGCAGAACGTCCAGCGGTCGCTGCGGGGGGGCTACGTGGGGGCCACGTATTTTGAACGGTGTCTCAAATAGCTTCTCGCCGACGACGCTTCTGGTTTTTTGTTTTCGCCCCAAGACGCATTACCGTTGACAACGCGCTAAGACACTGACTGACACACAGACTCGGGCGGGCAGGAGGGTAGGGACGAGACGATGGGGGCGGGGCGGGGACAAGGGGGATTATGTTGTGGATTTTTTTTGCTTGGAGGGGACTGGGTCGTCTGAAAGAAATGACAGGTCTTGACAGACAGTAGATGTTGCTTTGAGAATCGGGACAAAACGGTAAATGCCGCCAAGCTGATGCCGCTTTTGTTATGCAGAGATACAAAAAACACACACACACCAGATACACACCCCAGATACACCCTTTCACCTTATACATTTCGCCCCTCCTTCCTCAAAATAGTTGTATGTATTAAACGATCGCCAGCGCCTCCGATTACTAGAGATCTCAACCTGATGGACAGCTCCTATTCCCGTGGAAAAAAACACACACACACGCACGTCTCATAAACATGCACACTGACACACGCTAGGCACACGCTATAACACGTGTGTTTCAGACTGGTACACACACCTAACCAATTGCATTCACAGCCCATTACTGGACACTGGCCGAGGACTGACTGACTGGTTGGTTCAATAGGCTGACTGGTTCACTGACTGACTGGCCAGCTGGTTCACTGACTGACTGGTTGACTGGCTGGCTGGTTCACCTGCTGACTGACTGACTTACTGGTTGGATCAATAGGCTGACTGGTTCACTGACTGACTGACAAGCCGGCTGGTAAGCTGGCAGACTGGTTTACTGACTGGCTGGATGGCTGGCCGACTTGTTCACTGGCCGACTGGTTCACTGGCTGATGGAATGGCCGGCTGGACTGACTTAGACAAAGATTGACAGTGTGGGTAAAACAGGCACGGCTGTTGTGGGGTTGTGAGGCCTGTTTCGTTGTGTTTTTTGGGCGGGGTGGTGGTCTGGGTGGGGGGGGGTTTAAAATGTTACAATTCTATTGTGTATATTGAAATCCCAGCTGTTCACAATGACTGCAATATGAATTATGTTAAATAAAATATTAACTTGAATGATTATTTATATTAACGTCAATACGGACCACTGGAAATATCAATGGGGGGCTGCATATGCTTATGGGGTGCTCCCGGTCAGCAATGGTGAGTACCTACCGACAGTGGTCAGAGGAGAGCTCATCAATGCATGAGGGCTGAGTGGGTGACAAAGCAAACTTGGCTTACATGGGACTGATGTTTACCAGACAACCCCTAGGTTAAAACTTAACTACTGGGAACAACGTGCTCTGGACAGAGGAGACCGTGCTGGACTAGTTCGAAACCCTACTCCAGAACAAAAGTAACTCATAACTGATGTAAAGCATGGACGCTATTCAAGGGCCTGGCCATCGTGCCATCGTTAGGTCAACAATTAATCCATACCGTGCCGTTTGCTGAACGTAGCGCAGAGCATGCGACACCAGAATGACCCAAAACACGAGCAGTAACAACCGAGTGGGTGAATAGAGAACAGTTATGGAACGGCAGAACCAAAGCCCCAATCTCAAATCATAACAGAAATGCTCCAGTGGAACTTTAATCTTGTGGTGCATGCTGGAGGCATGAAATGGTTAACTTATTAACTCTTAAATTGCATTTATGTTGATTTCAAAGAAAGAATAATCTTAGTGCCATTTGTTACATCGTGTTATTGTCATGAGGTGAAGACTTGATGACGTTTTTCCAGATATGTGGAAAAAGACGAGGTCCCAGTGTATATTATTTTCAACAGGCCTATGTATACAGATCATGTACATACTTGCAGAAATCCACCTGACATTACAGCACAGTCTACGGTGACTGTATACTTGTAAGAAACTTTGGGCATTGCCTGTGTCTCCATTGTCAACACTGTAGATGATTAAGAAAACACTGCTCTAAGTATGATAAAAAAACGACCACCTTTGTACAGGCACAGGCTGTATAAGTGTGCACAGTGTCGCCAATAAAATAGTTACATTAACTTTTTTATATAATTTGACGGTCATACCCTTTAAATACGACATCATTGTTTTAAATACATTATTTCATGATTGGGCGAGGATCTTAGCAGCCAGCAAGCATAAACAAGGATAATGCGATCATTAAATTATAGTGCACTAGGCCTATATATAATTTAATATAGATTATATATGATGTAGTTAACTAATATATTATAGGCCAATAGGTTGTGTTTAATAGTCCTTTGCATGGTATATTATATATCCTAACCTATAGTTAACTACGCAGTATATGGTCTTGTGTGCGCTATGAAGGCAACATGGTTTCCTTTACAATACAACGTTGGTTGTTATTTCCTGGGTAAATTAATATGTAACACCACAGTATGCTTGAATGGTCTCTCAAAGAACGGCATTTGTCAGTTTTCATGCACACGCTGGGTCTTGAATTTCCTTAAACAGAAAAGGTGGAAAGCGCCCTCCTGTGGCCAGATGTAGAACACTACCGGTACTGGCGTTCCAAAGACCCAAATATCACCGAGGTATTTTTGCAATTTCCTTTTTATTGTTAAATACATTTTAAAAAAAACACATATATATATGTATATATTAAGACCAGGAGACAGTTATCAATAAGAACAAAAACTATTTTACAAAATAAATAATCAACTCGCTGTCAGCTGCTGTAAATGGCAACACTAAAGACCATGGCATCTTCCACTGCTGTTGTGTATTCACAGTGATTCAGAAAATGTCTATGATCATTATGTACCAACATATTTCTCTGACACGCTGTAAAACATGTAGCCATTACACAATGTTGCAAACCGGGACAGGATTCATATAATGACACAGAATAAAGAATGTAGTGACTCAACCGTAAAGAAAATGCTCCATAACAAAACCAATCCACCCAGGTAAATAGTATCCGTAGTTGCACCGACACAAGACAGTGATGACAGTGAAAAGCTGAGCAAAACAAAGTGTTCCATTGTGAATTTCAATGTGGACTCTGATTTCAGGCCATAAAGTTATTACAAACCTTTAGCATATCCACCATGCACCTTTAAAGACACCCTCTGAAACGAATCGCACATTTTCACCCAGATTAAAACCACTGCAGTTCTCTCCGAATATGTCCACTCGATGAAAACATTTTCACATTCACGCTTCTCACACACGCAGGAACCACTTGAAGGTATACTGTCAAAATCCCTCTCCAGCAACTCCCAGCGAACCGAATTCATCTCAAAGCAAACTACCCCTCGCTCATCAGGTCCCAAGCGTTTCCGCAATATCCCACTCCTCGACACTCCCACTTCCATAATCCGCCCCTGGTGTTCCGGACTACTCCGGCAAGCTGCCGCACTGCGTGGTCATGAGGACCAGGGGAACCTCCTTGTCCCCGGTGCCCAGCAGGGGGAACATCCTCTCGGAAAAAGCCGGCACGCTGAAGCTGTACACCTCGGAGCCGGTCTTGGCGTTGTAGAAGGTCACCTGGCCCTCCTCACAGTCCAGGTAGACGCCCACCCTCTTGAGGCGCACTGTGGTCTTCAGCTTAGCGAGGGGCGGTGAGGTGAGGGCGTGTAGGTGGCTGCCCCCCCACCAGATGGCGTAGTGGCCGTTGCGGGGGCTCATGTCGAACAGGCCTTTCCTCTGGGCCTTCTCTCGCATCACTCCCACCTTCCAGTCCTTATTCTCACCCACGTTCACCTGGGGGGAAAAAAAGAAATAATTACGTTTGATTCCTGATGATTTATCCTAGTAGATGTCACAACCTGCCCTTTCATAACATCAACATTACATGAAGACAACAGAAGCCATCACTCATTTCTTTACACCTGCCAGTTTCCCCAGAACCCTCCCCCGGTAACCCTTGACCCGTGCCCTCTCACCTCCCAGTAGTGTCTTCCTGAGGCGAAGCCCTCCTTGCCCAGAACACAGGACCAGACGTCGAATCGTTGTGCGCTGTTCCTGTAGAACTGGAGCTTCTCGCCCCTCTTCACCTGTTTCCGGTCGTCAGAGAGGATGAGGAAGGGATATGCCGTCACCGGGTTTAACGACACGTCCTCTGGATATGAAGAAGGAACAGCCGAATCAAAGACACAATAATGGTGAAACTAACATCATCATCTCAACTGCCTAAGCAGGCGTTATAAACTCAGACCTACATAGTACAGACACACGGTGGACCTACATAGTACAGACACACGGTGGACCTACATAGTACAGACACACCGTGGACCTACATAGTACAGACACACCGTGGACCTACATAGTACAGACACACCGTGGACCTACATAGTACAGACACACGGTGGACCTACATAGTACAGACACACGGTGGACCTACACAGGGTACCAAAACAGGGGACGAAGACTACAGCGTGTTCATCATTAAGATCAAAACAACTCACCCAAATAGGAGCGTATTTTCTTCAGGCCTGTAAGAAATAAATCGTTTTAGGAGTAAGTTAGTTTAATTATAGCTGTGAAGGCTAGATTAATACTAAATTATTAAAACACTGTTGTTCTATCTTTAATGGGATATTGATTGATTTTTAAATGTGGACTAACTTTTACTTTATTTTTCCCTACTGTCCCATACATTCATGTTTGAATAAGTGTTAACTAAAGTTAAAAAAAAAAAGATTAAACTGTTTGAGGGAATCAACAAGCATAAAAAGTGAAAAAAGCCATGTATACATAACGCTGAACTTTCAGCATTAATTGCCCGCCACAAAGAAAATACAAAGACCAACGTTTAAGACCAATATCAAATTAGTTATTAGAGGTATTTCAAGTATTTTCATTTGAAGTAGAATTGTAAGCAAATTCTTATTTGAGCTCTGCAAAATATCCATCACACCTCAACTTTTGATCCACATAAAGACCAAAAAGAGTATACCGAAAGTGAAGGGCTCCAATATATAAAAGACAAACTAACCTGATCCAGTTTTGATCTTTTTCAGGTCTGAAGAGAGAAGAGCAAAACATCAATAAGGAGAGATAAATGGCAGTGTTTGAGTACAAACATAATTATGAGAAACCCACTCATTTATAGTGTACTCACCATTTAAGGACCATTACACCCAGTAATTTATAGTGCACTCACCATTTAAGGACCATTAACCCCACTCATTTATAGTGTACTCACCATGTAAGGACCATTAAACACACCCATTTATAGTGCACTCACCATTTAAGGACCATTAAACCCACTCATTTATAGTGTACTCACCCTTTAAGGACCATTAAACCCACTCATTTATAGTGTACTCACCATTTAAGGACCATTAAACCCAGAATTTATAGTGCACTCACCCTTTAAGGACCATTGACTCTTGGATCGTAGTGTTTGCACACTCATCATACTGTCACTCTCCCGTAAAGAATTCACTGCAACACACGACAACATAACATAGCAAGGACCATTAGAAGTGACCGTTAGAAGGGGTAGTTAGAAGAACGGTAACAGATCAGACATGTGATGTCTGTATGCGAGGTCAGCAATAACAAAACAAATTCCCCCTTATTTGGACCAATCCAACACGTCACAGAGGGACTGTTCAGTTGTACAATAACCAACACCGGAGAGGCGAATCTACCCATGCCTCACCGGGAATTCAGTGAACGAAGAGACACGATTAAGGTTAACGATGAAGGTTATGAACTGAATAGTTTACTCTCACATAAACGATGACACTTATGGAACTGGCGACTCCGTGGACGACCGAGTGGTTCAGGCGACGGCCGGGTCACTTACTGGAGCCCCGTGGTCGAATCTCTCCCATGGTGATCTCATCCAGCCTCCCCTTCAGCTCCACCAGAGCCATCTTCACCGTTCCCAAGGAGAACTGCAGGGACACCTCCTCCTCTGCATCCACCGCCTGAGTCTCGGAGTCCTCCTGCAGGGGGGCGCTGGCCTCCTCGAACGTCTGCCAAAAGGGTGTGCGGAGGTGAGCGCCAGGGGATTACACATGACTCTGGTGCCCCCCGGTGGACGCACGCGTAACTTCATCCGTACCTGGAGGAAGCGGATGTGGTCCTCAGAAGTAGCCTGAGACACCAGTCTGGACTGACGCATCTGCAGCTGGTACACCTCCGTCTCCAAACGGGTCACCAGGGTCTCCCCGTGTGCCCGTACGGACGCCTCCTTCTCCTCCATGCCGCCCACCAGCTCCCCGCGTATCCTGTCCACAGAGCGAGTCAGCTCCTCCAGTAAATGCTCCATCTCGGAGATCTCACTCTCGGCATATCTCTGTGAAGAACCCAGGGGGTGTTAGTAGAGATTCATCACAACATGCCGTTGCTACCCAGATGACAAGACAAACCAGCGACTGTATTCAACCACACCCCCATCAGAAGAATGCTAAACATAATTCAGGGTTGAGTTGAAGCTTTGAGCGGTTCTTAGTCATTTTATTTCTGTACCAGCGCTCAACAATCCATACATTGCAATATGTTTTTTTAAAACCACTTTATACGTCACATGTTTTTTGTAAAACAAATCTTAGGCTAGTTTATTGATTTAAGCAAGACGTTTCCACCATTCGAACTGTCCAATAATGTTTAATATAATGTTAATGCTTATCACCATGTCCTGTTGGTATAAAGTGCTAGCACTTGTCTTTTTATAATTGGCTAATATGTTTGCATCGTTTACTCGAGGCCCGCAGGATCAGTTGTAGGCTTTGTGACACAGCTGATCCCAACCAATTAGTCAAAACTCCAGGTACAGTTTCAAACACCTTTCGAACAAAAGGGGAGTTGTCACACTTCATACAAATCTGTGACATTTCAAAAGAAGGTGTTTCATAAAGGCACATGGTGACAACAGCTGACAAAATGGGCTTTATAAAATGCATTTGTTGGATTGACCAAGCCAGCCATCTTGATACAATGAGATCTGTATAGCAGCTGCCTACCCTGACCGTCTCCAGTCGGTTCTTCAGCTCGTTTAAGCAGAGGCTCTTCCCTTCAATCCTTTTCTTGATCTCAAATTCGGTCTTCCCGAGGAGTTGCTGAGTGAGTGACGGAGAAGAGCAGTGGAGACATTGTTTTTACATTTACAACAGTAGCTTTTGTGAGGAGCAACTTACTGTAGTAAGTGGATACATTTCTCATATTTACCACAAGGGAAACCAATCCACAAGCCAGGCGTTAAAAGCAGAATACTAACTGAACTCTCGCGCGAAACACAAAGGACATACCCTTTGTAAAAAGGCTTTTTTTTTTCTAGACACTTCTCAACCGCATTCATGAAAACCACAACCGTTGAACAAAATAATATACATCTGCCAACGTCCATGGGGGATCTGGACTAGGAGTTACGGTTTACTTCATGTCTGGCAAAACCGTCTGACCACTGACTCACCAGCCCCAAGTGCCTTGAAGACGGCTGTCAAATATCTGACCAAAAATGACCCTGTGGCATTTTCTGCGATTAAAAATAATTCAATCATTTATGACTTCAAGGAAAGGGAAGTTTTATTGTTTGCCGTTTCGAGCCAATGGAGAACCATCACAGTTTAATTACCATGTACTGAAGGCTGTAAAACGGTGTGCGAGGAAGTCATTTGAAGATCATCAAATATGTGTTGCTAAATTTGGATCTGTATCTAGAAGTTCCAGTATTCCAGTCCTCTGCCAAGTCTCAGTTTCAATCCAGGTCGTTTACACAGACAATGTTTGTATAGACAAAAACGAGATTACGGTTTCTTATCTCAAAAACTGCCCAAGTTAAAACGACATCCTACAAAAAGGATTGTAGACGCTTGTTTACAAAAGCACTATTGATGTGTGTGTCATCTCATCACATTTG
Source organism: Dallia pectoralis (assembly GCA_029465975.1). Lineage (NCBI taxonomy): Eukaryota > Metazoa > Chordata > Actinopteri > Esociformes > Umbridae > Dallia > Dallia pectoralis. Next base: position 4,099,869 of record CM055752.1, on the reverse strand, counting down.
GTGGCCAAATTCACATTCTTGGCCCTTTTCAATCAAAACGCAACAAAAAATAAATACAAAGCATCCCTCAAAAACAGATATACATCATGACAGTTTCTATACTCTGTGGTCCAATTGGCAGAACGGGATCATGGTTTAAAGAGAAAACATCCAACCCCTAGAAACGCCGCACCCACACAAGCTGTCACATCGCCACGACGTCTAAAGCTCCTCACCTCCTCATCCACCGCCTCCTCATCCACCACCACCACCTCCTCCTCCTCATCCACCACCACCGCCTCCTCCTCATCCACCACCACCGCCTCCTCCTCATCCACCACCACCGCCTCCTCCTCATCCACCACCACCGCCTCCTCCTCATCCACCACCACCGCCTCCTCATCCACCACCACCGCCTCCTCCTCCTCCACCACCACCACCTCATCACCATCCACCACCACCACCACCTCATCATCATCCACCACCACCTCCTCCTCATCCACCACCACCTCCTCCTCATCCACCACCACCTCCTCCTCATCCACCTCCTCACCTGTTTGCTGACCCTCTCCGTCTGCACGGACACGGTCCGGTGTGTCCGGTGTTCCTCCAGGACGCAGATGGCACAGATGCAGATCTGGTCGGTGCGGCAGTAGACCTCCAGCAGACGGTGGTGCAGTGGGCACGTTCGACCACGCAGGGCCTCATGGGGCTCCAGCAGCTGGTGGTTACCGTAGAACGCCGTGTTCAGGTGGGGCTGCACGTGGGTCTGGCAGTAGGACGCCGTGCACGTCAGGCACGAACTGACCGCCTCCTGCTTCTTCCCCATGCACACGTCGCACAGGATCGTCTCCTTGCGGAACGGGTTGCCGTTGGTTACGACTACGGGCGTCTTGTCGTCCGCGTCCGCCTTCGCAACGCCGTACAGCGCCTCCTGGTAGTTCCTGGAGATGTGGTCGAGAACACGGTTGATGCTGAGCTGGGGGCGTTCCTGGAAGGCGTATTTACAGAGCGGACAGGTGCAGGTGGCACTGGAGGCCCAGTAGCCTCCGATGCAGCCCTGGCAGAAGTTGTGTCCGCAGGGAGTCGACACCGGGTTTCTGAACATGTCCAAACAGATCGAACAGGTCAGCTCCTCCTCCGTAAACGAACCCGGAACTCCAGCCTCCGCCATGTTGTCCGTAATACCCTAAACCAGCGAGAAGTGGAACATTTAAAGTCACATCGTAAAACTGACATCAGACCTTATAATCAGGACATGTATATTAACATACTTGGCTCTAGGTAAGGTCTTGTTAACTAGACAAGCAGGTATAAAAACCCAGGTCTTCATGGAAAGCCAGGAAACATGCACATCACTGTTTGGTTTTGGTTGAGATGGGTGGTGGTGATGATTGTGCAGAAATGGTTCCAATTGTACTGCAAGCTTAACAACATTCCACCATCCACAAGCGATTTCCATGACAAGAAAGATGCTATACCTGACAGATGTCTGTAGCCGTAACATCAGAAACACGTGTAAAAAAAAAAAAAAGATATATTGATTCGGCGTGTTATTTATACTAGAACCTGTGATCTTCACCTAAATGGTCTCGGACAGGTCTTCATCGTGTTCTTGTTCTTAAGAATGCCGCAGGTCCAGTTCCTTTGGGATATCAGGTTCCACAGCATTCCAGCCCATTCCAGCCCATTTTTAAACCTTTCTCAATCGCATGCCATGACGCGTGAGCGTGTGCATGTATGTATATGTATGCATGTGTGTGTGTGTGTGTGTATGTATGTGTGTGCGCGTTTGTGAAACCGTGTGCATAATGTGACAAACAACTAGCCGACATGCAGATCCGGCTGATGTTTGACAGCTTTTCCGCGCCCTTGTTGAAACAACTGCGCTGTCACTGACGGGCCAGTCCTTCCAGTGTCAATGTCTGGTATCAATCAACCTGCGTGTCTTACGAGTGTTTATCCTCACATTGAGCATTGGTAAACAAATAATCAAGAGGACGACGTCACAAAGGCTCAGAGTTCGGTGAGTGTAGCCAATTCTCTGGGACGTCAATATTTACTGTACAGCGAACAAAACGAAATGCTTCATATGCTGCAAGAATAATCAAACATTAAAGAGATTGTCGCCTCCGTCCACACACACACACACACACACACACACACACACACACACACACACACACACACACACACACACACACACACACACACACACACACACACACACACACACACACACAAGCTGTGTGGCCAGAGGTGTCTGAGAAATCACATGGTTAAACACGATTAATTTCACGTGTACCAAATAATACTTCAAAAGCGATCGCGGCGTGTGTCAGGGACATACCACACCACTTCCAGGTTGATGTATGAAATATCTTCTTTTTTTTTAAGGATTACTGAAACTAGATCTCCCACATTCCTCGTCTTAAAGACAATAAAAATGACAAACACTCGTGTTCTGCATTGTTTGACCAAGCCAGCAAGACTGGCCTTGCAGGCTCTAGTATCGAATCCTGAGTTTTTTCATTTCCCAGGGATGGCGTGGCTGGGGTTTGGGCGACCTTTGTCCATAAATGCGGTAAATCAAGTTTATTGAAGATTGCTCAGTGTAATACAAGTAAACTTTTCATTGTTTTTCACAAAATAATACATTTTCGAGGCAAATGTATTCTTTGTAATGGGACCGATGTACCAATTTTTAAGATATCCCGTCAAAGGAAATAAAACAAAACAGGTATTATATTTTGGGCATGTATGGCTGCGGCAGGTACCCGCTCACTTGTCTTCACTGATGATGTCATCATGTCACTGCTGACCAATGCAGTACGTTTTATTCTAAAGTGTACAGAAACATCATTGTCTGCTCGGATCGAACCAAATGCCTCAAAGTGGTATTTCACTTTATATTTCAGCCAGACCATGACCCAGAATCGACTGCTGAAGCAAGATTATCCAGCAAAATAAGCAGAAAGTTCTTGACTTGCCAAGTGAGTTAACAAATCTGATTTCAATTGATCATGCGGAGTTAGACTGAAGACAAAAATGCCCTGAAACAAACAACAACTGAAGATCGCTGTAGTTCATGCCTGAAAGAGCTTCACCAGAAAAGATACCCAGGAGATTTATGATGGATGTGAGTTCCTTGGACCGATTAGTCAATCAAATTAATTTTATAAAGCCCTATCAACAGCTTAATACCCAGTGGCCAAAAAAAAAAAATATTGGGAGTTAAGAACTTGCATGTAAAAGACAGATCCACATTCCACTCCCTGAGTTCATCATACATACAGGACAACAATAATGTATTTAAAAAGCAAGACCGTTAAAAAATATATTACCGTAAATTAAATTTAGAGTTGAGATAATCCAACAAATAACACATTTTACATAAAAACACATGTCTAGAATGTCTAAATAACAGATGGCCTGCTGTAAAAACACATAAGGACTGCTGTAAAAAGACATAAGGCAGGTTACAGGACATCTAGTCTTCTATTCAGGCCGTCGCTTTCAAGTAGCAATCCAAATGACCCCAATACTAAACTACCGTATCTTCACATGATCGGTAAAAGCTAGTTGGGCCTGTCTAAAAGCAGGTTGTTTTGAGGTGTGTGTGGAAAAAGGATCGTGGAGGAAGTGGGTACAATTTTGTAGGAAAGTGATAGTCTTACCCCTGCAGTTAACAATCGAATGTAAGTTGGTGGTTTGGGGTTGTTTGAGGCCATAACTGATGGGTTGGACTAGAATATCTGACCTAGGATCAGATTTCCACCGCCTTTGTAAGCAAAGCAGAACCAAAAAAACATGATCAAGATATCTGGCCGGTCTAAAGAAACGTTCCAGAAGAATGAATATACGTGTCATGCATGTCGAGGCCCAGGTAGTCAGCATGTTTTTTGGTAGCCTTACACAAAATGTGTCGTGGCTCTAATGACAAATCCGATTCCATAATCAATTTTAATTTAGCAGTGTAGTTTATGAAATCTGAGTCCATGCAGCCGAAGTACAATTTCTCGACCCAATATGACCTTATGAAATAAAGGAGTGGAATGTTATAATTTATGAAGTGAATCGGTCTTGTTTAGGTGTTGAGCAGTCTCACAAGTTCCAAATGAAAAACTGTTTCTGAACAAAAGGATTAGACACACCATTGCCCAGTCTTGACTACAGTGATGTGTCAATAGTTCAGGACAAACCTTTGACTCGGTGACACCACTGTTGCATCACCGATGTGAATCGAGGCGTTTCTATCTCGGTGTCCTGACAAAATAAACTGGCTAGTGTTCGTTGGCTACCACACAGAAAAAAACATGAGCATTTGACAATATTACGAATTAGAATGGAGAAAAAGGCAATGAATACAATAATCTAACATTACTGTTAAATAGCATTACAGCAGTAATGCTTTAATTTACCAAATGTCTTATACCAAGTGTCTTTCTTCACATATATTTAGAACATAAGATCATCTCATTGATTTGTTTTGCAGGCTCCACTGATTTTGGCAGGTGATTGATGCACCCCTCTTAAGTCTACTCTCTCCTGGTTAGAGGATTACATTTACATGTTGAGATGGGTGACCCAGCCACAGCTTACATGGAAAGCTTTAGGTGTGATAACCATTTCAAGTTATCATCTACAATAACCTTGCCACACACAACCATTCCAAATGCGGTTCAGTGGTAGTTATATTGATATATGGGGTTGAACTTAGATGACTATAGCATGATTGGCAACGACTACATCTTGTTTTTATGTATTCACATGATAATACTAAGTTCACGTGGTTACAAATGTTTGGGATCAGGCTTTAAATTACCAATGCCAATTAACCTCATAGCATGTTAGTTGGAATGTAAACAATAATCCTTGCACTCGTTTAAATACGTTTTGCAGCCCCATGTGGAGCAAATTGATGTAATTTGACCCAGGATTTCAAATAAATAGCAGGAGGCTATTAATATAAATCCTAAAACCTTTTAATTCATATCCTACCTTAATGAACAGGTCTCTCTTGGTGCGTCCTTCTGAACTGGAACAAGAATAAAGTAGTCCGTGTTGTATGAATCCGCGATGAGCTCTGGCAAGCAAGCAACAGGTGTTCCCAGCTACTCAGGTATGTAAATCACATGAAAGTAGGTGTGTTATGAGACTACAGCAGCGTGGAAAGCAGTCAGACAAGGTGGGTTCAACTTTTATTTCTTCTAATAATTGTGGGTCAATTTGGAACAAGCGCACATGTCGCCAATGAAGTATACAGAGGACTACAAATAAAATACTACAAAACAATCTAAATATTTATGTATGACAAAATGTCGCTTCTAAAAATGTGTTTTCTTCCCACAACATGTTGTATATATATATCACCTATTTTAAGGAGCCTGAAGATTAAATCGGTTTGTCATATACCTTTACTAGCACATATTATTAATGTTCTTCCCGTGATCTGCAGGGCAAATGTATTTATATATGAACTTGAAGAACATACTGATGAGGTCCATTGTTTGTGTAAACACTTCCTCCCTGTTACACTGACATGTGATACCTTTGAAATTAGATGCGAAAACCTACCGCTTGTTCATAGCAAAAATAAACATTAACCAGGAATACATTTATTCAGTCCATCTTATTACAATGAACGGAGCAATAAATTGGACGCCTCCGGGTGCTCGTGCTTCAACTCGGTCATGTAGAGTATCCAAACATGGTCTCGAAGGCACTAATATTAATAATGTAAGTTTTCCTGAGGTAATAGCACCACCAGGTGGAATCAATGTGCCGATAACAGGTTGTGAAAGTACGGTATTTATGACAAAGGTAAAACAGGTACACACACAAAATCAGGTTTTCTGTCTTCCTCACACGTCAGCCACACGAGGACATATTTAACTTTGTTGTTGACATGGAAAGCGGGTCAACATGGTTCACTGACGGGTGGGAACAATTCAGAATACAAACTCAAATATGGTCAGGGTTTTAACACTACTGGCAATGAGCTCATTAAAAAAGGAAAATGAATGAATAAACTTAAGAAATGAAATGTCCACACATTTTTAATGATCAGGTGAATTTAAATATTAGTGTAAAAATCATTCTTAAATCATCTTTTTTCTTGCGATGACACCAATTGATGCAATACCCATAACCAATTCTTTATTAAAACTTTTTTAATGGTAAAAGGTATTACGCAAAACAACAGTTATTTGCTCCTTTGAAGATCCTAACGTGGTTCCAGTTGGTGACATACATCTTCAAAAGTCTTTGTAGTGCAACAACCTGTAAAATGTAGTAAACAAACACAAACATTGAGTTATGACACCTACAATAACAGATTCAAGTTACACTTTATTAAAAGTCTAGTCACAAGTTGTTATCTGAGAAATCTAAACCCGAAGGCTTAAAGAATCCAACCTGAAGAGAGGGGCGTGGCCTTTGTTGTTGGCCAACGAGAAGAAGCCGCTGTTAGGTGAGAAGTCCAGGCTCTGGGGCCGGTATACAGTCTTTCTCTGGAACATGGGGAAGTTGGAGAACACGGAGAAACTGGGAATGTGGACCTGTAACGACACGAGAACAAGCAGGGCCACAAATGTACCTTTGTATTAATCCATTCAATCCATTGTTGTTTACGACTGAATAAGCTTGGTGAGAATGAGGGAGGGACTGACCAATCGGACGGCCTCGTCGCTAGCCCGGGAGGCGATGGCCAGGATCTCAGACGTGGGGTTGAAGTGGAGAGAGGTGGCAGAGGTCACCAGGTTCATGATGGCCCTCAGGGGTTTGGGATTAGTCTGCCTCATACACACGTCCTGGGAGTACACGTTCACCACACCCGCCGCAGACCTGAGAAGGACACGTAGAATGTTTAATGACCCGAGACAGACACGTAGAACGTTCGTGACCAGAGGGCGCAGATACGGTAGAACGTTTCCGACCCGGGGCACAGACACGGTAGAACGTTAACGACCGAATCTTAAAGAATAAACATACACTAAAAGACATTCACCACAACACAAACATTCAAACGGTATAATTAGTCTGAGCGACAACACAAAACAACTTTTGACGGTCCCACAGACCAGAATCATATTAGCATCAGGGTTCCCTCACGGAACAAATGGATTAAACACCACCACCACCATCGCACCTCACCAGTGTGCCACTGTAAACGAGGAAAAGCCACACCCACTCACCCGCACGCCAGGTACTGTCCGTTCCGGGAAGTGGCAATGGAGGTTCCGCTCACACAACCATCGTCCGTGAACCGGTTGAGACATTTACTGCTCCTCATGTCCCAAATGTAGACCTCTCCCTCATCTGAAACACAAACAGGTTTGGTCCAAACGGGCACCAACGCAGTTTCGGCTCAGACCATCAGAAGCTTTAGTGCACCCAGAATCCAAGGTCACGTCCGGAACCTACCAGAGTTGGTGAAGACTTTGCTGCCGTCGTGGGAGAAGGCCACTCCGGTTATGTTGCCATTGATCTTCATGCTTTTCACCACCTCTTTTGTCTGAAATCAAACATCGGGAAATTGCAGTTGTATTGCTGTCGGACAAGGACAATGAGGAACGCCGGGAAGAGCGGATGTGCTAGGATAACAGTGAGCCAGATTCATACACACGCTGACGTTGGTTTGCATGTTAGTGTTCTGGAGGGCGTGGCTTATCGTGCTTGAGAACCACAGGAAACCTGGTCGAAAAATGTTACCACTGTGTTCATATTTTCTGCGGATGTTTGTGGTACACCAGCTATGTACAATCACTGACCTTCATGGTCATCACATGGAGGTATCCGGAGGAGCCGGTTAGAGCCAGGGATTGTCCGTCTGGGGAGACCTCAAACTCCTTCACCCTCTGTTCGTTCAGACCTGAGGGATTTAAATTTTTTAGTGCCGAGCCACTCACCCCTTTACCGCGACACGAAAAACACAACAGTCAGTCTGACAGGATGAACATTTCCTATTTACTTAAACAACTACATAATTTCATCTGAATACACTGGCGAGAACATGGTGCACGTGACAAATAAAACTCCCGCCGACCTCTGACACTGTTGACAGGGATGACTTTCCCCTCCATCATGTCGTAGATGTAGAACAGCTTGTTCCTGAAACTGGTGGCCACCACCTGCTCTCCACCCACACTGAACTGAGCCTTGTTCACCGGGAACTTCTCCAGGAGGATACTCTGGATCTTTGGGTTCGTCTTCCCATCGACCTGGAGAGTAGGGCGAGGAGGAAGGCGATCATATCAATACAGGATGCGTGTGCCTTTACAGATTCATCAATAATGCAATAAATTAAATTTTATAAAGCCCTTTTGACATCAGCACACAGTCACAAAATGGCTTTACAAGACACCCAGCCTGAAACCTCAATAAGCATGCTGGGTTGATGCCCAATGGCTAGACAAAACTCCCTACAGTTGAACCAAACGCCACAACAAATCATCCCTAAATGTTTCTGGTGGCATCAAACATTAAGAGTTCATATGACATAGCGTATAGTGCGTTTCCATGAGGAAAACCAACTGGCCTTGCTTAAATATTAAAAACGCCACTGATTTTTTTCTCGTATTGTCAATAGATTGACTATGGCTTGTCCAACAGCAATAATTTTAGGGTTGACTTTAGATGGGAGTCTAAAAAAAATAATGACTTAAGTAGTCAATGCCATATGTGCTATATATAAATAAATCAAGTTTTTCATGATTCGGTTTGGGTCCAGAGAAGCTATGGAGGTTATCTAGATCCTCAATGAGACCGATTAGAGAATTTCATATCAATGGCCATGACATTTAAACAGGAACAACCTTGTTAAATTCCTATAGATATTTCAATATTTTCTTACATGTTTCATAGTGACCTATAGTATTCAATTATCTAACAAAAACAAGACTGCTGATGAAAAAATAAATGAATTAAAGTAATACCTGGAACAGGCAGATGGACTGGTCAAGCCCAGCTGTCATGACGACCTGCGCGGAAGGATGAAACTGAACTGTGGTCAGCCTGTCCTCAGATGGGTGGTCGTTGTTGGCGTGTAGACACTTTTTCGTCTAAAAATAATAATAAAGAATCATAAACACCATCATGTTCAATGTGACCCAAACCCAAATGACCCCCTAACGCTGTGACACTAGATCGGTTTCACACATTCGCTGTACAACTACCAAGCTACATAACCAGATTATCAATGAAATGCAGAGTCTTGTTCAAAAAGGTTATTTGAAAACTATGTCTTACACATTGTGGCCTACAGTGACCCACAAAGTCTTAACAGAGAGTCTCTACTAGGCATTGGGTTAAAATGTTACATTCTTAAGCCCGATTTGTTGTAAATTACAAAGGATTCTGACAGCATTAATGTGTATCAGTACGAGTTGAATTTACAGATCCTATTGTGGCCCCACCCTGCTCACCAACCCCACTCTAACCTAATCTGTAGCTGGGCCAGCAGAACTCACACGTATGATTCCTTTCGGAAGACTTTCAGATGAGCCCACGAAGTTGCCCGTCTTCGTCATCAGGTCGTCTCCATCTTCGTCAGCATCATTGTCGTCATCACTGTCATCTTCAGACACAAAAGTGAATATCTCAACACTTTACCGTAGAAATCGGCTGTGGCTATCCCTCATAACACATTCACACAGATCACGAAGGCACACATCACCACCAGTTTACCTCTTTTCTTATTCTTCGTTTTCTTTCTTTTCTCCGCCCAGGACGGCGTTCCGCCCATTGCTTTCTGGAACCTTTCGAAAGTAAATTCACAGTGTGAGTATCTACTGCCAAACGAGTCTGTAAATGTGTCGGTAAACGTGCCGGCAAGACCCACGTACTGTTCTTTCATCCTCCGCCGCATCTTCTGCTTGGACATCTTGGCCTCTGCGTCACTCTTGGTCAGGTCTCTGCGAAACCGATGTGTCATGTCCACTCTGGCAGACGGGAGGGGATCAGAGAAATGTATTAAAAACGTGTTCCCACTGAAATACCTGTGCACATTCCACTTCCTTATTGCACTCTGGTCTTTGTGACCGGAGAAGCAGGAGTAAAACAGCTTGGCCCGGAGTAGAGCCTTGGCGGGGCCACACACAGAACACAACAACAAACGGATGACCAGGCAATTCCCACAAAGAATGTATAACTTCACAGCCCACCAGGACTGTGTTGCAATCACATAAGAAATGACCACAACACGGGTACATTTTTCTGGAGTCAAGGGGGTCCAACACAATACTAGATGTGTGTGCCTAATAAAGGGTCCACTACATGTAGGAGCATTCCGTTTGAGACATGCCAAAAATGCTTATAACACACAACGCGACACGCTTGTCGTCTCAGGTACTGACTCTTCATCGAGCTCGTCATCCTCATCCTGCCAGACAGCTTTCTTGGTTGGCCGAACCTGCAGCCTGGCTTCGTTCTCCACATCCGAATCGCTGGAGTCGCTGTCGTCATCCAGAAGAGTGGCACACCGATCATCTCTGTCCTGTTCAATGCAAGTTAGATCAATAACTTATTTTAACTTCTATAAAACGGATGCTAGCGACACAAGAGACTGTCTAAATTACGCGACTGTGACAACAATCTAAAGTAACAAAAAAGTATTAAAAACCGTGGCCCTGTTAGTAACCTTATTGAATCTGACGGATTACCTGTACGAGCCGTTCCACAAGATCTTCTTCAGTACCAAAGACAAGATCTTCGAGCAGTTTTACAGATGCATTTTCCTCGCCCAGAACTGTAATTTCCTGGGTGTTTTTGTGTCTTTCTAACACCTCTTTCTCGTAGTCGGGCGTTAATTCAGAGGCTCTTTTCATCGGCACTCGCCCCTTTTTGGAACCTGAAGCGACTTTGTCCATGTTTAAAATCTAGCATTTACCAATATTTACCAGACTAACAGATACCCAAACGTACGTGTTTGCTAAAACAACACGCCACATGCAACCACTGTTTTCCACGCGAGGTGATTGAGATGAGGAGCGAAGTGAATGTGCGGCTACCGAACTTTACAAAGTTATAAGTATCTGCATAGAGTCACTGCTCACGGCCAACGCGGCGCTAAAACCCTGCAGATGTTCTATGAGTTAGCGGTACGGCGCATGCTTCGTGCGAAATGATCTGTCACGTGTTTCCGTTTTGATGGCCCCTGAACTCGGAAACAATTTCTTAGTTTTAAAGTTTGCATTGCGTCGTAGACACTGTCGTCCTCTAGTGCAAGAGATTGTAAAACATGTTCAGATGCATTTTCAGGACTTTTGAGTAGCAAAGGCGCTGAAGCCGTATTGTGTGTTTCTTGGCATTCCGTATTGCTATTACGCTTATAATTATTTGCTTCTTCTGCAATATACAAATGCCCGTGAGATGAAAGTAAAGCTATGAATGTAAAAAACACTAGTCATTTGTTTTGTAGATGTAAACAGGTTTTTAGATTCAACTTTATTGTCATTGAACAGAACAACGAAATGAGCAAAAAGAGCAATGTAGTTTTGTTTTAGAAAAGATTAGCGAAGTTGTAAAAAAGCTAACTTGTCACTTGTTTTGTAGTTGTAAAAAGTGTTTAAGAACATTTAATCTGTTACAGTTGTAAAATAAATAATTGCAAACTTGTAATTCTAGGTGTTAAAATGTGTTAATACTTGTAACTAACTTGATATTTGGAATCATGCAACTCATTCATTTCACTAAAAACAAATAGAACAAAGACTGCAGATAATTAAAAAAAAAAACTAAAGTGCTACGTGCAATTGTTTGAAACCAGGGTGGATGTGGGGAGCAGGCTAGTTTGGATCTGGCGGCATTTTCCTAAGGCCTACAGCTCTTGTGGCAAGAGTTGGTGTAAAGGGAGAATCTGTGCTAATGATCTGATGGGGGTCCGAAATGTGTTTCCTCAGCCTCACATGCTGTCTCCTGTTGGACAGGAAGGCTGTGATCTACCTGCAAGTGGAGAGCTCCCAGTTGGGAGAGCTTGTCCTGGAGCAGAGTGGGAATTATGGTGTTGAATGCGGAACTGAGGTCCACAAACAAGATTCTGGCATATTCCTAGATTTTTACATGCTTTTACCGCATGACATGTTGCCCTGGTATTGCTCAATCTAGGCAAATTCTGTGATTGGGTAATTAACACAAAAGCTTTACATGGGCGTGTCAAACCATAAAAGGTGTGGAAGAAAGAGGATGATTGTATAATTTCATTTAGATAGAGGTACAGCCAAAGCTATGAATAGCAATCGCCAATGGCCCAGTTTCAAACCTTGCCTGGCATCTTATAACAGATACCTCTCAGTTTCAAGCCCTCGTTTAGCTCCTGCCCCGTACTTATGCACACTTATCAATTTTAAACTCATCCTAGCTCAGAGATTCCCTAAATGTGTTTGCCGTGTTCCTCGACTGATATATAAATACATAAAAATTGCACAAACCCACCACGAAAGACATGTATGTAATGATTTACTTAAAGACAAAAAATACTGTCGTAAAACACAGCACAGTTTAGACCTGGCTCAGAATGCCCTGACCAACAGGGGGCGGTAATGGGACTTCTGTGCAGGTCCTGTTGGCAGGTCTTCCTTGGGTTTTGCACTGAATAGGATGGTGTGATCTGTCAGGGCAATGTTAATGACCTTAATTGACTTAAAATGAAAGCGTGAAAGAGATTGAGGCTTGTCTTACTCAGTAGCCATGAGCATAGACTGAAAAATAATATCAACAACAACCACAATGATTATATTTACATGTATTTCAAGACACTCCAAAAAACGATTTGCAGGACAGAAGCACAAAGAAAGTGACAAGATTTTAATGCAAAGACAACATATAATCTGGGTGTGGAGCGCCGTGAAGAGGTGTGTCCTCAGTGAGAAGTTGAGTAGAAGATGTGTATATAAATCGTGAGGTATACCTCCTAGCCAGGGAGTGCGGACCCCGGGAGGGCGGACCCTGGGAGAAGTTGTGCGGAGGCCCGCGTCTAAACAGCACATTGAGCCGGGTCGGACGTCGCTAGGAATGCGCAGGCCAAGGCCGGGTGGCAATTAAGCCCGCGGTTCAACTCAGCGAGGCGGCTATCAATCTGAACACGACTTGGCCGCGCATAACAGCATTATCACGTTGTGTCGCTTACCCAGCGCAACTCAAGATGGGCCAGAATACTGCGGAGGTAGCTCCTTCAGACCGGGGAGGTTCTCTGGTTCCACTCTATTTTTGAACACCTGTTGCAGGGGTAAATTCATCCTCACATTAGACACCCGACAATGTCTGACCCCATTAGCCTTGGATTCTATTTTAGCCCCAATGAAGGGAAAAAACCCAAACATGGTGTTCAATATCTCGATCCTGACGGTTCGGAAACCTCCGGCGGGCGGCCAAAAATCCGGCCTCGTCTCTTTTTCTTCCCACTGGAAGAGGATACGTTGCGGGACTCAGCCAAGGCAATAGCTGTGGAACTGCACCTCGCAGGCAATGTGGTGTCAGGGTGCTTGGCACGGAGCTCAGACATCAGCTCTTTGTCATGGTCACTGGAGTCATGGTCACTGGCTTATGAGTAGTTACAGTGCATAAACACTAAATGTGGTTACAACTAAGAAATTGTCTTAAAATCAGTAAATGTATATAATATATCTACCAAAGGGACTTAGACCAAGTTTAAAATCAAGAGACAATTATCTGGTGGCTATGATGATATTTTAGCTTTGTCTTATATACAATGCAGTAGCCTATATATTTTCTAAATAAACAAACCTGACACCCAGGTTTGGAGTGTGGAGTGTGCGTCCTAGATAAACCTATTTTATTGCAGGAGACTGAGGAACTGTCATTTTGAATTCAACGTACACAGATAATAATTGCACATATAAAAACATACATATAATTTATACTATTTATAACTTTCAACAGATTAATTATACTGAAGTAGAACAATAGAATGAAGGCATCTTATTTTTTCCTCAGAGAGGGAAGGGACATGCAAACACTTCTGAGATTTAACTATGCAGTTTGTATTGTATGTTTGACAAAACTTACATAAGTAACTGGGGATACATCAATTATCTAACTACTTAAATCACAGTCTGTTCACAACATGTTCATAAACACATATATGTGTTATATTAATTATTAAACTACTAAAAGTTTACCCAGCACAGCCAGAAAAGGACTGGCCAGCCCTAAGAGTCTGGTTCCTCTAAATGGTAAATGCTGCGCTTTTATATACCGCTTCTATCCAAAGTCACATTCACCCATTCATACACTGACGACTGCGTCAACCATGCAAGGCGACTGCAGGCTCGCCAGGAGCAGCTGGGGTTGGGTGTCTTGCTCATGGACACCTCGACAATTTCCCAGGAGGAACCAGGGATCGAACCACCAACCTTCCGATTGATAGACAACCGACCCACTGAGCCACTGCCCCCCCTCTCTAGGTTTCTTCGAACCATCAGGGAGTTTTCATTGGTTGATGCGTGCTCTGTCGGGTTTCAAGCTGAGTGTTTGTAAAAAGCACTTCGTGACAACTGATGTGGTAAAAAGGGGTTTATGAAATACATTTGATTGATTATTGTGCGCCCATTGCAGGCACGAGTCAGCAGGGGGCGGCAAAACACCAATGGATTATCAGTGGTGTATATCTGTGTATTCACTGAATCAACTCATGACTACCAATATGCACTTTACCCTTCCAGCCAAATGCATTCTTCCTCATAATTGAATATATACACGTGCAGACCGGTCCAAAATATATTCCTGAGATATGTGGCATAGAGTCAGGGTCTGAAACTTTTCGCTGCACTACCACTCAGTGGGAATCTGCCCTCTGATATAGTGCAGTCCAATGTAATCTGCCCCTATCCGCCTACACTTAAGTTTACCAGAATGTCGCATACAGCCTCTACTCGAAATCAAGCTACACACTACAGGGAAATCTGCACACACACGCACACACACACACCCCCTTTCATTCACTGGAGTCCTGGATTGAAAAGGCATTTTTTCACCTCCATCAAGCCCCTCCCCCTCACCGACAGCCTTTATAAACCAACCCTGGTCACCGCTACATCCCCACTGATCTGATTGTTTGGTCTCTGAGTCGTCTGTCAGTCTCATCAACTCAAGGTACGCTGCTTTAATGTGGTTCTGCAAGAGGCACGTTTGTTTGGCATTTGATTTAAGAGTTGCGTCTCAGCGAGACATTGTTTTTTTATGTCTTATGAAGTTTGCATTTGTTAGTTGATTTGGTAATGCGACGAAGTTTCTAATTGCGTTTATAGACCGCCAGTTAATTGACATCAGACAAGTTAAAGCTTTTTATGACTGGAAGGAGTTAAATCGGTGTATTCCATGAATCATTTAGCACCTTATATTACTTATTAAAATCAGCTGTGCGTCACCCTTGCATTGCAAGTATGTTTAGTGTTTGAAATCGACTAAACAGGGATGATCTGGCCTTTTGACATGGCAAATACCTTCTCAAACGTTTAAATAACTGCACATACTAAAATTATGTATTTAATTTAATTAGCTTGCTAAATTACAGTTCAACATGTAGGCAACTAGTTAATTGACATTAGTTTGTATGTTAATTAACTCTTATGTATCGTTGACAAATGATATTGAAACACTGAATTGCATCCGGATCTGATTGGCTTCACTAACCAGCAATTTATTTGATACATAAGTCGGTGCAGATCTTTCTAAATTAGATCTCGTTTTCAGATTCTCCCTTGTACTTGATTTGAGGTCATTGGTTAGTGACTCACCTGGTTGTCTAGATCTCCCCTGGTAACCAGTTTTAAGGGAATTCTGAAACCTTCAGACACTAGGTCCTTGTGTGAATGTCTGAACCACCTGTTGTCCTGCAACCAGATGGTTCAGTAATGACAGCCTGAACTGTCTAGTACAAAACAAATGGGACAGAATTAATGTAGCTGCTGTTTCTGGTTACAGTGAATTTACTTTCTGCACTGACTGGGAAGGCCAAAGCCCAAACCTATTTTGCGTTCGGGTAAATAGGCTGCCAGTAGCAATTGTGCCATGTATGAAATATGAGTTGGCGACTGCTACGTGTATCACAGAACGAGCATGGGTGAATACTTTCCACAGGACACGCATGGCATCTCTCCCTAGCTAGAATACAGCTGCTCTGTCCAAAACAGTCAAGGATGGTGACAAGGTTGAAGCTGGCAACTGGCTGAGCGTTCCTGAAAGGCTTTGCTGACGACTCTTGATAATTTGGCACATTCCTTTCGGGTCTTTATGCACAACACAGAGCAGCCTCGTGTGTGTGTGTGTTGCCTGAAGGCATGTCAGCCGTGATTGACTCGATCCCAAATTCGTTGCAGCACCATGTCTAACACGGAACGTACCTTCATTGCCGTCAAGCCCGATGGCGTCCAGAGGGGGCTTGTGGGTGAAATCATCAAGCGCTTCGAGCAGAGGGGCTTCAGGCTGGCCGCCTTGAAGATGGTTGTGGTGAGTCGTGTCGCCGTGGAATTCACCTGCTATGTACCGGTGGCGGGTATTTGTGCTGATTTGGCGCCACTTTGCCATGCTTTACATGCGTGTGGTGTTGAGGCATTTAACATCTCTCTTTTGACCGCAGGTCTCTGAGGACCACTGCAAGCAGCACTACATTGACCTGAAGGCCCTGCCCTTCTACGCTGGCCTGTGCAGCTTCATGCACTCCGGACCAGTTGTAGCCATGGTAACGCACCCCCCCATACCAACGTGGTCCATACGGGCACGAGAATCATTGGGACTAATTTCCACTAAATGTACAAATGTGTCCGCTGACAAATCTTCTCGCGCTTTCAGATCTGGGAAGGCCTGAACGTTGTGAAGAACGGCAGACTGATGCTGGGTGAGACCAACCCAGCTGACTCAAAGCCCGGCAGCATCCGCGGCGACCTGTGCATCACCCTCGGCAGGCAAGTGTCTCAACGAATACTCCAGCAGTACATGGCTTTGACTGTGTATATTGTGACGTTCATCTCCATTTATCCTCTTGAGTCATTGACATGCTGTCTGTTACAGGAACATCATCCACGGCAGTGACTCCCTTGAAAGCGCCAACAAGGAGATTGCCCTGTGGTTCAAGCCAGAGGAGATCATTGAGTTCAAGAGCTGCCAACAGGCATTCCTGTATGAGTAAATGAAATGGACTGAAACTGTTTATCCACCACCACACGCCATGAAACTCATTCTGAATGTTAACCTGTGACTTGTTCACGTGCCCATTTGTGACTTCAACACCTGTCAATAAAACGGATCAAGAACTGGTGTCTTAATGAGGTTTTACTTGGTTTAAAAATTGCAAAGGGGGGGGGAGTAAGACAAAAAGCAAGGGTTCATCAGGTTCTAGTTGGCTATGCCTCAACTCATTCTAGCGGTGATTTTAAGTTATTCCACCCTGAACAGAGGTCATTGTCACTTGTCTGGAAATACATTTTAATCCTTTTCCCCCATGACCCTATTGGCTTCTAATTAAAACCCACTTAATGCGTCCTGGGTGCAGGTTGGGGACGTTCAAATGCCCCCACACCCACAGCATGTGGCTCTTGGCAGTACATTGCTCTTTAGGCCAGGGGTATTCAAATCTGGACCGTAAAGCATTGTCCACTCATGTTACCGTCGCAATCTAACACCAGGTGGGTACAATTAATGAGTAAAAACCGAGCCAGCAGGCTTCAGATCTCGTAGGGTGCTATTTGAATACCCCTATTTGGGACTCGGAATTGATGCATGCTGTGAGTACTGAGTATGTTGCCTGTGTGACTGGTGGGCTGTACCCTTGACTCAGTTTGACCATGGGACAACTGGAGTCACACGCACGGCTCTTAACATTCAAACTTCCAAATGCGGAGGCAGAGGCCATGTTGAAGTGACTTAAAAATACATAATCAGTAGTGTGTGCTAAACCGAACACCACTTTCACCAGACGTGCCATCTGGGCCAGCGTTGTATCTCCCAAATGGAGGTGTCACTTGGCATGGGGCAGCACGTATGCAGGGGTGTCTCAATTTCCACCCAGTTGAGGAGCGACTCAATGTCCTTCAGTTTTGATGAGTGCCTAGTGAAAGTTTAAGGCCACATTTAATGTCCAGATAAGAACACAGTCAAAGCCTCATAGGGAATATTTGTGCACGTGTCTCCAATGCGCCAAACATGTTTGTGCTGGAGACAGTCCTGTCTGTAACTAGGGAGCGAGTCTAGTGAGGGGAAATATAGCCCAGTCTGAGTGGGTCTAGTGAGGGGAAATGCTACTACAGGGTTTCTGCTGGTTTTATATATCAGAATGTAACATGGAGTGGCTGACATCCTGTTGGGTAAGCACCTTAAATCAGTTCCCCTCTGTTCTGCATTACAACCTTATTTAAACCGGGGACACCAAGTGAGTGAAATTAATGAGGAAAATCAGCAGGCTATGGACCTCATGTCAGGAGTTAAGCACCCCTGTGTTAGGGTAATGGGCTAGTAAACAAAAGGTTATGGGTTTGAATCAGTGGTAGAAAATCTGTTGTGACCAGAAGCAAGACGGTAAATGTTAATTGCTCCAGTTTATAGCCTTCAAAGCTGGATTCATTCTTGAATGACCTGTGCGTAAAATGTTGAGTAAAGATTCCCCATGGTAACGTTCAAATAACTTGTCGTTCTTTGTCGAGTCAGTCAGGGTTAAGCGACAAACGTAAAGTGAATCGTTTATTTGACAATTAACGCTTTTTCCACAAACATGCTGCAAAATTGCAAGATTCATATTTTGTTTAAATGAAAGAAAACAGTATAATTCCCTCCGAAATACTATTTTTTATACACATCTGATATAGATTATTAAACGTCTTGTTCACAGCACACTTACCATGACGACCATGGAACCAAAACGATATACATGAACTATTTAAAACATACAGAAAATGTACAAAACCCCGTTATTCACACAATTGCCATGCAAAATGTACTTTCAATTGAATACAAATCGTTCATCGTTGTTGTTGTATACAAAATCCATAATGAGAACCATATTTCTCATCCATGGTCACAGTTTTTTTTTCTTTATAATCATTCCATTCTTAGATGGGTTATCGGGTTATCACTTTATCAAATATATATATATATATATATAGCACCAAAATACAAAGACAAAATAGTGACGGGGTATTACATAAACGACCGACAGACGTACAAACAGACAGACCCATGTTAGTGAATAAAGACTGTAATACCTAAATCAAGACCAAGTTAAGCCTAAAAGCACAACAGGACAAGATGTTCACACCGCTGCAAGCACAGTCTAGGGGTTAACGAACACACACACACACACACACACTTGGTCTTCATCGTTTATATATTGATTATAATATTGATGAAACAACGCATTTAAAATCCCTAATCTCATAATTGGAAAAGTGCACAGCACAGTCCATGGTGTGCCTCTCCCTTTACAGTAAAAAAACTATGATGTCTCATGTCTATGATGTGTGTTTGTGTGTTTCAAAGACAACAGAGACATTGTTGTATTTTTTTGCCTGAAAACAGCCACGCCGTTAACACAATGGGATGTACATTTACACCGTCCGGTTTCTGATGTAGTCAACAGGTTTATAAATCCTCTCTTAATCCTTCCAACCAAATAGGCTTTATAACAGTGAGGGGGGGGGGCGGAGTCACCATGCAGCAGGTCATATTCAGCGATTGTATTCCTTGTGAAAATGTTACGGGTTTCTGTCTGTCATGGATAGAGAAAAATAGCAGCCTCTAGTGGCCAAAAGGCGCTCATAACACATCTCGACACTGACAAATCACCTCACTTCTTATTCTCCTGTTATTTATTTCATATTCAAATATTCATATATTGTCTACTTATAAACAATATAAATATTTCTACCTAAAGGTTTTTATCTGTTAGGTGATGAAACATTTTACTGTGGTACTATTGGGGACAACAAATGCTAGCTTGAAGATGGACAGGCAACCCAGTTGACCAGATTGAAAGGGAGGATGAGAGAAAACCTTTTTCAGTGTGGACATGGATATTGGCAATGTTATCTGCCTATGCAATTCAGTTAACAAGTACTTGAAAATCTGAAGCGTATTCAAATAACTAAATCATGTTCAATACACCTAACCATGACCACCGGGAGTCCTTAGCCTAACCACCGGGAGTCCTTGGCCTAACCACCGGGAGTCCTTGGCCTAACCACCGGGAGTCCTTGGCCTAACCACGGGAGTCCTTGGCCTAACCAACGGGAGTCCTTGGCCTAACCAACGGGAGTCCTTGGCCTAACCAACGGGAGTCCTTGGCCTAACCAACGGGAGTCCTTGGCCTAACCAACGGGAGTCCTTGGCCTAACCAACGGGAGTCCTTGGCCTAACCAACGGGAGTCCTTGGCCTAACCAACGGGAGTCCTTGGGGGAGTCCTTGGCCTAACCAACGGGAGTCCTTGGCCTAACCAACGGGAGTCCTTGGCCTAACCAACGGGAGTCCTTGGCCTAACCAACGGGAGTCCTTGGCCTAACCAACGGGAGTCCTTGGCCTAACCAACGGGAGTCCTTGGCCTAACCAACGGGAGTCCTTAGCCTAACCAACGGGAGTCCTTAGCCTAACCAACGGGAGTCCTTAGCCTAACCAACGGGAGTCCTTAGCCTAACCACCGGGCTTTCCAAGCATTTCCACCCTGGGGTCTAAGCAACTCCACTGGGTTAATCTCCAATTTGAAATTGGCTGATTAAAATGTGTTAGCTGATGCATGAGCAGTAAATCAGTGTCTCTTGGTTAGTTCGGGATGTCTTTCACCTGGGCTGCTAGATGGAGTGGAGATGGAGCTAGATGGAGCTTCCCTTAGGAGCAGACAGAACGAGCTGGTCCCTTTGTTGTCATGCATGCCTGAAACAGTCGCCCACGCCCGTTTGGTTCGCTCTACTTTCCTGTTTACTCCCCCCGTTTCTGTGGGCTTGTCCTTGAGCTACTTTAGATGGTCTCCGAGGTGGATTTCTTTTAGGACTCGTTTTCAAGTGGTTTTAGCGGCTGTCTGCCACAGATGCATTTCAGACAGCCTTGTTAAACCTGCCGCGGTCTCATTTCAGTCGTCAGTGCATTTTTCTTCGTTAGTTCCCTTTTCTGTGAGTCACAGTTTCACTTTGTCCTTTGGGAATGTATGAAAAACCTAGTTCATCATCATGGCATTTTGAGTGAAACGTAACTAGCGAGAGAACGCAATTATAAGACATTATTGCTAAACTGTGACCTCAGGGATTTTTTGGCTTTGCCAAGGTCACCCAGGCTAGTTTACGTCGGACACTGCACACAAAAACAGACACACACATTTACATTGACACTGTAACACCACATTTGGTGCTGCTCAGAAATTGAGCCATTGAAACACAGAACTCAACAACAGTAACACAGTCAAGGCATTGGACACGGCTGACATTCAACAGAATAACTTGGCAGGAAAAAGTAAAAGCAAACGTCTAGAACGGTACCATACAGTGACATATGAAAGATTCCCGTCGCTACACACAGAATAGGACAGATCCGCTTTAAGAAGACACAGTTCATCGGCACCGGATGTGTGTTTATACAAGCGAGATTGTGCATGTTGTGACGAACTGACTCTAACCGGATATGTCTTTATACACGTGAGATTGTGCATGGTGTGACGAACTGTCTCCAACCCGATATGTCTTTATACTAGTGAGATTCCAACACGGATCGAGGACAAACACGTCCTGGTAATACGGGTGAGCAGATGAATCTCTGACGCTTATTTTCTACATGCCAACCGTCAATCACCACGCCTTTCCGATGGCAATAAAGTAGAAACCGATAATACAATATGCTATGAGTTCCTGAGAGTTGATTGGTTAAGTGTCAGTTGGGGCGGATCGGTTGGGGCGGATCGGTTAGTGGGGATCGGTTGGGGCGGATCGGTTGGTGTACTAAGATAGATCATTATAGAACATTATCCCTCTTAAACTTTTTTATTTGGCCCACAATAAAACCACTCTGTTATGTTAAATCGCTCTAACGTTATATTCTGTGATTAATGTTTATAAATAGACATTTAATGCAATATATTTTGTTTATAATACCACTATCTTGACATTCATCTCTCAAGGGAGATCCATCCTTGGATGGCCTTTGAATAAAATGTGTGAACGGTGGTTCAGTGAGTTTGACAGTTTATTCCAGGCCAACCAATCACATACAACCAAATGTACACACAGCTGTCAAACTGTCATGGCAACCACTTTCACGTGGGTTTTGACCAGAACATACTACATTACAGTTCCAAAAGAGGTAGTGAGAACAATTTTTTTGTCTTCATATATTTCGTTTGTTTTTTTTAAAAGCAGTAAATCCCAATTTACATCTGATTCACATTAGATCTGACGTTATTGACTGTAATAAAGTGAAATGTTGATATGTTGAATAACGATCAACTATTGCAAGTGACTCAATGGGGAAATCGCCTCTATTCATTTAGTTCTGCTCTGAAATATGACACATATAAACAACGCCATTTAGAAGATATATAGAACATTTCACATAGATCTCTGTAGTTTTTGACATACAAGCCACAGTTTGCATATCATTTTGTAATAGGACGTGAAACTAAATATTACAACAAATCTGGATAACCTGTTTTCTTTTTATAATATATTTTTGTAAAATTGGCAACAACCTGTCTGCAATGACCTGGCCAACTGAAGTAGAATTTTTGTTTTACATATTTTAAGGCATGGGTTTTGTCGTGACGAGAGGGTTAAACTGAAGCTTGGTGAACTTGATGGTGTCCCAATGATAACTGTCTGTCATGTTTGGCCGACAAATTGAACATGAGACACGGAGAATGTGACAGTTAAATGTGACAGCTAAATGTGACAGCTAAATGTGGCAGCTAAATGTGACAGCTAAATGTGACAGCTAAATGTGACAGCTAAATGTGACAGCTAAATGTGACAGCTAAATGTGACAGCTAAATGTGACAGCTAAATGTGACAGCTAAATGTGACAGCTAAATGTGACAGCTAAATGTGACAGCTAAATGTGACAGCTAAATGAGACAGCTAAATGTGACAGCTAAATGTGACAGCTAAATGTGACAGCTAAATGTGACAGCTAAATGTGACAGCTAAATGTGACAGCTAAATGTGACAGCTAAATGTGACAGCTAAATGTGACAGCTAAATGTGACAGTTAAATGTGACAGCTAAATGTGACAGCTAAATGTGACAGCTAAATGTGACAGCTAAATGTGACAGCTAAATGTGACAGCTAAATGAGACAGCTAAATGTGACAGCTAAATGTGACAGCTAAATGTGACAGCTAAATGTGACAGCTAAATGTGACAGCTAAATGTGACAGCTAAATGTGACAGCTAAATGTGACAGCTAAATGAGACAGCTAAATGAGACAGCTAAATGAGACAGCTAAATGAGTGGTGCTGGTATGAATGTGAAGCATAATGTTAAACTGTTTCTACTCAACTTCTGACTGATTGTTTTATACCAGCAAGGTTTAGTCCATTCAAAACCTTCATCACACCCTGTGTTCCTCCCCCAACGAACATCACATTGTTCATCCTCCCCTCAAAATAATTACTGACAAGAGATACACAAAAAGATCTCGGATTTGAAAAAATCGTACAAAAACATTATTTTTGTTAAGTACAAAAAATTATTGTCATTCACGCACCTTTCCATGTTAATCTTCCACTTTTATTCGAGTTGGCTTTGTCTGCTTGGAACCAGACCTACAGCCTCTGTGTCCTTGAGTCCCTATAAGGGCACAGCTTGGAGCCCACTGGAGTCCTTGGGTCTGTAGAGGGGGAGGGCTGTCTCAATTTCCCCAAGACTGGCCCCCTGTTGCTGGGTGGCTGGGTTCAGCAGTGCCCTCTGGAGCCTCAGGGCTCCTGCTGGGCGTAGTAGCTGTCGCCCACACCGTTCGTCTCCAGAACGGAGGCTGCGCCCTGTGGGATTGAGAACTGATCAGCCTCATGCACCTCCTCCTTCAGCTGCAGTGTCGTCACTCCTGGACGGGAGGGATAGGAGAGATGGGAAATAAAAAATAGACATTATATAGATGCATCACGTCTTCTCCTGTCAGGAGAGTGGGACAATGTAGCAGTCAAACAAATACACAGACGTTATTTTTTTGCCATTTTTCACAATTCCATCAGCTTAAACCCAGCCTGATTTAAATGGACCCCTGTATCGTCCACACGCACAGGTAACACATCCCCCAACGGGACAACTGCTCCTACAGATGCCGGTCCTTAACACCAGGAGTCGCTACAGAGCAACCTGACACGACAGTCCTGTCCCACCGTCAACCCGTTCTCCCGACTCCTCGTATGTCATTTTGATCTGACTCAAGGGTTCATGCTAGGATGGAGGGGGGAGGAGGGTTCCTCGCTCCCAAAAGCAAAGGACACCGCCCCCATAATGTCTGAGATAACCGTGCTTCCCTCCATAACGAGCCGGCTAGACACAGGCGGCTCTAACCGGATCCCTCACGTTTCAACTGTGTTCAGGCTACCTGGCTTTCCGCTGGCACCGAGTTCCTGGACCGCGGCGGCGGGGGTCTTGTTGGCGGCGGCCGAGGCAGACGCCGGTGTGGGCGGGGACGGGTAGTCCGGTGGGGTCATGTTCTCGTCGCCGGACAGGTTTCTCTGGACCGCCCCGCTCAGGGCCACCGACGACAGACACACGGACCTTTTGCCAGTCGGGATTTTCCTCTCTGAAAACAAGATCGAACGAGACGCGCGCGTGGTCAAGTTTTGTGACGTGCTCGGCTCTGGCCGCCCCCATAAAGACACTCAGCTTCGTGTGCCTGTTCACACGTGCGTTACTAATCTTTAAGGCTGTTAATTAATGAGGGTGAATTACAGTATTGGGGTCTAGATCCGGGTTACCAGGGGGAAGCTTGGTGTTATGTCTGGCATGAGAGCGCACAAATCAGTCACTGAGGAGGTTTCTTGGCCTCGGGTTCTTCCACTAAAGCAGTTCTACATCGACCTTGGATATATCCATTGTGAGTTGACTCGGTCCTTATGCTTGGTTCTGGTCAGAATAAAAGCCTGCAAGGAAAGAACTGTGCCGAGCCACCGCAGCACAGCAAGGGCAGTTGTGTCCTTATATTGTGAAAAGTGTGTGTGTGTAGGGGGGGGAGAAGAAGGGGAGGATGTGACGAAGAGAGAGAGAGACAGGGTTGCCAGGAGAGATGGGAGGTTGGGGGGAGAACCAGAGGATGGATGACCTACTTTTCTTTTGGCCTTTGTACTGCTGGGATTTCTTCTTCTGCTTTGTCACACTCGATGGGAGCTCTCTAGAGGCTGGAAAAAAACACAAACCCAAAAACAACCGAATCCTTTATCAAGTCGGGCTCCACAGCTACTTTCACGGCATTGAGGTCAGGCAACGCTTTAGCGTTCCTATTAGTTATCACAGATTAACGCTATCATTTAGTGTTCTGGTTATATTACGTCAGATGTGCTCAATGCTCTCGGATGAGTTCATTATGGTGCGTCTTCATTAGTCCGTTTGGGAGGCTCTTCCGCGGTGGAGGGAGGAGTTAAACTAATTCTGCAACCCTATTTAAATAGCTCATATCTTTTACCGGACAGGCACAATTATCACCAGGAAGGTGTCACCATAAACACGTTACCATATTGATGTTGCTCCACCTCTTAATAATCCAGGGGTGAGTATTTCCGCCCTTATAATACTCTAGGATTTTTAATATGTACTGGTCTCTTCTGGTATATATATATATATATATATATATATATATATATATAAATATATACATATACACATAAACAAACACATACATACACACACATACATACATATATATATATACACACATATACATAAACAAACACATACATACACACACATACATATATACACACATATACATAAACAAACACATACATACACACACATACATATATACACACATATACATAAACAAACACATACATACACACACATACATATATACACACATATACATAAACAAACACATACATACACACACATACATATATACACACATATACATACAGATATGAGAAGTCTACATACCCCTTTTATGTATGGGGTGGGGTTATATATACATCGCATTATCCCATGTTACCCTGGTACTGCAGTATGGTTTGAATCCAACCCATTGCTCTCTCTCACCACAACAGCGTGTATTCCCTCTGTATTCCTTCCTGATATAACATATAACACATATTAACACTTACTCAGCACAGCTGGCGGCTGTAGCTGGTAGCCAGTCAACTGACACCAGCCCACTGGGTAGAGGTCGGGCGACTCACAGTCCACCCACTGGTCGTACTCGTCCTCCCAGCCGTCAAAATGGATGCGCAGCAGCCTATGTACTATACGTGTCACCGTGGCAACGCACACCAAGCGGGGCTCCATCAGGTCCACGGCCTCCAGCTTCATGCCCGAGCGGAACCCGTGGTTAGGAACCTCCTTCAGGGTCGAGAGAGAGAGACATTCAGGCAGGGGAGTCGTGGGGGGTTGGGGTGGGGTGTTTGGCTGGGACAGAAACAAGCGCAAGCAAGCAATGTTGGGCTACTAGTCTGTCTCAACTCCACTGTACTCAGACAAACCCGAATACTGGAAGAGATCGAGCCAAAAGTGGCTAAATAATAATACAACCACAAACAGATGACCTCCGACAGGAAAACACTAAAGTTGCAGGGTAAGGGAAGAACCTCTGGGTGAAAACATCTGGTTTTGGAAAACAAACTCAAAGTCTAATAGTGAACAGGCTGAGAGCGACAAAAAAAGCCAACATGACCCAAAAGGCAAAGCAGGTAGCGTGTACCCAAAAAGCCGAACAAGGTTACCTTGTTAAAGAGCTTCACCGGTGCTGCCACTGAACCCGTTTCCCTGAGGTAGTCAAACCATCTGAATGGGAGTTTTGTGCACCCTGCAGAAGAGACCTACTTATTGAGGCTATAAGTAACAGCCAATGACTGGCCGGCCGTAATGGCCAGCGCTAGACGACGCTCATTGGTACGCCATCTTTTAACTCGACAGGCTAAACGCAATTTCAATGACACTTTTATCACACACACACGAGCGCAGTGTGGACTCGCCGTACCGCGTGGCAGGGTCAGTTCGATTGTGTTGATTTCACAGAATCCGGCGGGAAAGATCGACGGGGAGGTGGAGTGATAGCAGAACCAGTCGGAGCCGTCGGCCGCCTCGGAGCCGTCGATTCCGATCATGAGGTATCCATCCGCCAAGACCTATGAGAAAATAGGACGGAGAGTGTGAATGTGTTCGAGGTTCTCCTCTCGATATATTCAGGGCTTCAGCAGGCCAAGGCCCTGTTGGGTTTTAAGGCACTCATTATTGTCAAACAATAGAAGGTGTTCAGCTTTTCTGCACTGAATACCAGGGGTACGGGAACCTCCGAGGCACCTGGCCTCTCCACAGAAGGTACACTTGTGACATAGGCTGACTAGTGAAGGGGACTCTGTTGGGGGTACAAATAGGTTGGGAACCACTGATCTACATGACCTCTGAAGGTGTCCTGTGTTACAGAGCCTTTATGATAAGTGTTACGGAGCCTTTATGATAAGTGTTACGAAGCCTTTATAATAAGTGTTACGGAGCCTTTATGATAAGGCACCTTTATGATGGCCCTACGGAGCCTTTACATAAGTGTTACACTTGTGAGCCAGTGTTAGGCTTTATGATAAGTGTTACGGAGCCTTTATGATAAGTGTTACGGAGGGGACTCTGTTACGGAGCCTTTACAAATAAGTGTTGGGAACCACTGATCTAATAATGACCTTTATAATAAGTGTTACGGAGCCTTTATAATAAGTGTTACAGAGCCTTTATAATGTTACAGAGCCTTTATAATTAGTGTTACAGAGCCTTTATAATTAGTGTTACAGAGCCTTTATAATAAGTGTTACAGAGCCTTTATAATAAGTGTTACAGAGCCTTTATAATAAGTGTTACAGAGCCTTTATAATTAGTGTTACGGAGCCTCTATAATTAGTGTTACGGAGCCTTTATAATAAGTGTTATTTAGCCTTTATAATAAGCGTTAAGGAGCTCACCTTCCTGACAGTAGCAACACAAATAGCGGACAGGTTCAAAGGGTCGATGGCCTCTAGCTTCATGCCATCTTTAAACCAGTCCCCGCTCTGGTCAACATCCTTCACCTTAGAGTCATTATGAGACAAGTATGAAACAAACGTCAGAGACAAAAATCAACTGGAATCCACTGGGAGGTGGCAGATTAAAAAATATAATTACATTCACCTTTGTAAAAAGTGGTCCTGGAGCATCTAATTGACCATCGAGTTTCTTTGAGACATCTGAAAATGTAATTAAAAAGGGGAAATCTGAAGTGGACACATAAATCTTTGGACACATACAATTATTAGACATGTGCTTCCAATAACTTTATCTGACATAAAAGACAAACGTCTTTGCAACCCAACATTTCCCCCCCACCAATGTTAATAAACAACGTAAATATATGTGTGTGACCTCAACTTCATTATAATTGCCCTGAGTGGTATCCAATTAATCAAATTCCAGAGTAAACAATGTGACCCCGGTCATCTCTGAACTCACTAGAAGTCTATGATACGGTCTGCTCTACAACTAACCAGCACAGAGGCTGGTTAAACCACTCCTAAAAACTCAACCTGAACAAAATGACTCAGCCAAGTGTTGAGGACCAAGGGCCCCAGAGATGAGGAGAAAAGGGCCCCAGAGACACAAACAATGTTCAACAGTCCCTATTAATACGCATCGGCTATATCAATCAGGTCGTATTCCAGATCCTAGCGTGCCCCGCGCGTCCTGTTCGCAATCCCCCAGGGGGTCGCTCTCCCCCAGGGGGTCACTGACCAGATCTCTTGAAGCGATGTCCGATGCTGCGGGACCAGCCAATGCTGTGTATCAGCGGACTGTTCATGTGGCACCAGAAGTCATCCGAGCCGTCCACACACTCCTCGTAGACGAGCCGGAGCCTGCCCCCGATGACCTGCTCCACCAGGGCCACGCGCGTCCGGCACAGGTGGGTCTTGTCCACCACCTCCACCCGCATCAGCTTCTTGAAGGGGAACTGCATGCTCTGCTGCACCTGTGGGCGGAGCCATCTGGTGTGAAGGGTCACTACGAGGTCGCTCACTATGACGCAGTGACACGTCATGCACAGGTAGGGCGCAGAGGGTTAGCCGTGTAAACACTACAATGACGCATGGTGAAGCCCCTGACTGTAATTACTGACCAATGTTTGTCGGTACCGGTAAACGGGGTTTCTTTGAGGTGTGGAGTTTGCCGCGGCGGCTTACCTTGTTGGAGAAATCCAGAGGGAGGGTCTTGGCTCCTGTCAGCCGTTTTACCAGAAATGCTTTCCAGTTGGGGCACTTGTGCTGAATGGCTTTGGTGAGACCGACAAACAACATTCGTACAAAGATTAGAAACACTAACGCCCAACCGGCGACAATCGGTGAACACAACACACCACTTCCTACTGCCTAGCATAGCCTAGCGGGTTTCCTTATCATAGATAACTTTTATATTGGCGATTAGGTACACAGTGCACATGACACAATCAGGTGTACATACTGT
This sequence comes from Dallia pectoralis, assembly GCA_029465975.1. Classification (NCBI taxonomy): domain Eukaryota; kingdom Metazoa; phylum Chordata; class Actinopteri; order Esociformes; family Umbridae; genus Dallia; species Dallia pectoralis. The sequence continues at coordinate 4,070,267 of CM055752.1, read as the reverse complement.
AGGATAAAAAATGCTGTACCTATTAAAAAAGGGATTTTGTTACCTTGAGTAAGTTGTTTTACAAATACAGGAAATATCGGCAATATCTTGGTTAAAACTGAAATTGTACGAGCTGATCAATGACCAGTTAACCTTAATGACAGAAAAACCCTGTGTTGGCCTCACATTTCGGAGGAACCAGGGGTTTTCCTCCAGCGGCACACCAGCCAACAGGATGGATATCCGGGACACAAAGATTACACCAGAAATCCCGGGCAGAGTCGTCATCAAACCCCTCGTAGCGTAACAGAGCCTTGAAGCCTGTGGAGATCACACGTGTTTAATGTTTCAGGTCATAATCACGTGTGTTCAATGTTTCAGGTCATAATCACGTGTGTTCAATGTTTCAGGTCATAATCACGTGTGTTCAATGTTTCAGGTCATTATCACACGTGTTAAATGTTTCAGGTCATAATCACGTGTGTTCAATGTTTCAGGTCATTATCACACGTGTTAAATGTTTCAGGTCATTATCACACGTGTTAAATGTTTCAGGTCATTATCACATGTGTTAAATGTTTCAGGTCATTATCACACGTGTTAAATGTTTCAGGTCATAATCACGTGTGTTACATGTTTCAGGTCATTATCACACGTGTTAAATGTTTCAGGTCATAATCACGTGTGTTCAATGTTTCAGGTCATTATCACACGTGTTAAATGTTTCAGGTCATAATCATGTGTGTTACATGTTTCAGGTCATTATCACACGTGTTAAATGTTTCAGGTCATAATCACGTGTGTTCAATGTTTCAGGTCATTATCACACGTGTTAAATGTTTCAGGTCATAATCACGTGTGTTACATGTTTGAGGTCATAATCACATGTGTTAAGTGTTTTGGCTCGTAATTCTTATCTTCCTCTGTCCAGTGTCTGTATTATTTTGCCCATTTATCCTTTTATTTTTATTGGCCCGTATAAGGTAGCACCCCATAATGGCCGCTTCACTGTTGACGTTGACACTGATGTTTTGACGGTCCTATTTAATTAAGCTGCCAGTTGAGCTGTGAGGCATCTGTTTCTCAACCTAGACACTCAAATGTATTTGTCCTCTCAGTCAGTTGTGTAGCGGTGACTCCAACCCTTTCTGTTCTGGTTAGAACTAATCTAAAGACAGACAATTGTATTGCTTATTTTAACCGCACAACAGTTTTCAGCTGTGCCAACGTAAATGCAAAAGGGTTTTCTAGTGATCAAAGAGCCTTTTAAAATAACAGACTTAGCAAACACAACGTGTCATCAGAGCATACGACCATTTGAACCTAGATGTGAAATGTACACAGTACCTACGGAGATGTTATGTTTGAATTGTACATGATGCCAGTAAACAGTTTGCTATGAATATAAAATGCATGCGTTTCATTATTTATTCTTTTTTCCTTTGTAAAGCACATTGAATGGCTTCTATGTATGCATTGTGCTATATAAATAAACCTGCTTGCTTGCTATGGGTTGCGGATAACAGGCATCTGTACGCCCATGTAGATATTACACTAACAATCAACTGTTCCAGCTAAAATAGTCCTTTACAACATTAACATTGTCTACAGTGTATTTATGATGCATTTGAAAACAATGACATTTCTGGGTGACCCCAAACATTTCAACAGTACTTCATTACTATAAGGGCATTAAGGTTAGTTTTTATTCTATTGTTATACTGTGTATTTACTAGGGATGCACCGAATATTCGGCCACCGAAAATTTTCGGCCGAAAATGGCCCAAAAGGGCATTTTCGGTTTTCGGCCGAAACACTTTTATCACCGAAACAATACGGCCGAAATATGTTGTGATCTATTCGGATCCTCTGCACTTCATCGCGACTGTACTTGATCCGCGTTATAAAGACCATTACTTGGATGCAGAAATAAAGCAGCGCGCACGAGAAATGATCCAGGCGGCGATGGATGCGGAGAACCCGCGTGGAGACGGAGAAATAGCGCACCGAGCAGTAGGGCACGGAGCAGCAGCGCACGGAGCAGCCTGCGCACGGAGATCAGAGCGCAGAAAAAAAGACTTGTCTCTGCACTAGATGAGGGGCATGCACCCTCGTTGTCTGATATGTTCAGTGATATCCTGCAAGAAAATGCCTCACATGGGCGTAGGTTTAGGGGGGGGGACGCTGGGGACATGTCCCCAACAACATTTTAACATGACTAAATTGTCCCCACTAATATTTTAGCGAACTCCGTTATGAGTTTGTGAAGCGATTTGGGTCAATTCCGACCGCAGCGCCAGGAGGACGGTACTAGAAACGCCGTAATTTGATTGGCTAAAAAACCTAGGGGAGGGGAGTTATCTGACACGCTATAAGTACACAGGAGAGTGACTGAAGACAACGGTAAAGTTACCAGTGCTTTCTGTTAATACATACCCCATATGTTAGAATCTTACAGTCACAATAAACAGTGGAAATGTTTCCTGTGTATATTTTGCTTATGTAATGTGGCCTATTTGGGATATCCCATTAGTAGGGGCGGAGTAGTGGCACCACCAGGGTCGCTACAATATATTGAATCTGACAAACAGCATTACCATCTAAAAGCAACGGGCTATTGTCTCAACTAAACGCAAAAATAATCACATTATTCTCAGTAAAAGTTCACTTGCCGGATGAGGGGGGAGAGATGTCCCCACCGAAGCTGAGACCAAACCTACGCCCTTGGTGCCTCATATCCATAAATGCAATGGTACTAATAATTGGCATAATTTATTTCGGTGTTTCGGGTTTCGGTTTTCGGTCTTGGTTTCCTCTTTTTCGGTTTCGGGCCAAGAACTTTCATTTCGGTGCATCCCTAGTATTTACCAGCAAAAAAAATAAAATAAACTGTGTACGCCCAGATGAATTGCTTTAAAATAAAGGTTTAAAACCCAAATGTGGCCTAAGACTTTTGCATAGTGCTGTGTGCTTACAGCCATTGTGTCGGCTACATCTGTGCGTAACATTCGCAGGTGTTAAAACTACTGAAGGATTGTCCGGGGCTTCTCAGTTACCTGCTAACTTGACAACGGTCGCTATCCAGTACACCCTCATCGGGAGACCACTGTCCGTGTTGGGAACCTCTACCCTCACCCCCTCCGCAATGTCACCCCAAGACGTTCCCATGGGAACCTGAGGCAGGGAACACCACACTCGGAATCAAACACTGCACACAGAGAACGACATCAAAAAACTAAAATATATCACCTGAAGGGGAGAGAGCTGCTATTCAATTTGAGACGTACCGTCGGTTTAATCAAAGGCATCATGCTTCCTGGCCACTAGACAACCTATCCTGACCTGAGCGCAGCTTCGACCGAGTTTCCCTCAGGGCAGTCAGATAACGAGGAGACAATGTTGTGGAAAATGGAAGTATCTCATGACCTCATACTGGTAAACGTCTCTCTAATTATGTGGTGTATTCTAAAATTCACTTTTCTGTCAAGTTTTGTCTGACCTATATGCTCACGCTAATTACACTGCGCGCATTATAGCACAAGAAGTCCTCGAATTCAACAAAATATCTTCACAATAACACAATAACCCTTACGCTCAACATCTTTATATTTATAGTACTGTCAGATCCCAAAGAGGCACTTAATTCGAGAGGCAACGAAATATGCATAATTTATCCATAATTATGTGTGTGTGTGTGTGTGTCTGACCTTTGGCACACGGTAAATGTTTAATGTCCGTTCAGATACACCGCGTTTGCTGTGTCTACACGTTCCATTAACCTTCACTTTCTCTGAGGCGGCTCTCTGACTGTGTGGGAGGAGCCTTACGTGTTTGAAACAGCTGACGGGGGCTCCGTTCACGTCCCCGGCTCCGATGTAGCGTCCCCAATCAAAGCCCTCCACCGGAATCACTGCAACCGCCGACCATGTGATGTCATTAGAAATAACGGCAGGAAATCCACAACCATCATATCATCATCATCAACACCACCACCTTCTTCACTCACAATGACATAGCCGAGATATCATCCAAATCTGGATTAGGTAGAACTGAAATGACTGTTCTAAAGACACCCATGTGGCGTAACGGCTGTAACTGGTAATGAATGCTTTTCACATGGACTTTAACGTGGAACCTACCTGATTTGGACTTCACTTGATTCTGTTGGTTAGCCTGGTACTGGGCATAGGCAGCCAACTTGGCCATTAGAGGTTGTTTCTGTAATACTTTAGCCTTTTTTGTTGGTGGCTTCCCCTTAAAGCAGAAACACATAGGTTGACAGGACAGCAATCACACACTCGCTGACAGCTACACAGAGGAAAACAAGTACAACAAACACAACCTGTTTTCCAAACAACTGACAACTGAGAACGACGGTTATCAAGGAACACGCAAAACACTGCGGTGTGCGGACCGCGGGTTGCCGTGGTTACCTGCAGCCTGGCCAGTATGCTGGCTTTTTTCGAGTTGGACGAGTAGCTCCGGGAGCAGGACACACTGCAGAAGCGCTTGGTTTTAGAGTAGAACGCGTCTCTCACCCCGACCATTCCACACATCTCACAGGTGGCTGGGAAACGTGAAACACAGACACACATGGACACGTGCAGACAGATGGACAGAGGTGAGTACCTGGCAGACAGAAATTGTCACAGAACACAATGCTAACATGTCAGTTTAACACTGTGGCAACACCAAGGCTGTGACCATTGTATTGGGGCAGCCAGGGAACTACTGACCCATCCCAGCCTTCCCATCCGGGTAAGTGTACACCTGGCCGTTGGTCTTGATGATGGGGAGGCTGGCCGGGAGGGAGGGGACCTCCTCATCGCTGTCCTCCGAGCTGGAGCTGCTGCTTGAGTTCTCGCTGCAGCTGTCATAGCCGTCGAACATCCCAAATGAGTCCCGTCTCTTCCTCTCTGAACGAGCGGTCCGTTCAGACTATTAGGGGGGACAGGGAGAGGACTGTGACATTGCTCTGGCAATATAGACTTGCTTAGTGGCATGCCACTTCAGGTGGTTAATTTGTGTAAGAGTCACCTATATTTCAACTCTTAAGTTCCAAGCAATCACTGCATCCTAAACTCTGATCACTTAGGCTTCATTCATGAGTTCAAATAGAAATATGTGGCCATGCTTTATGTGTGCAATGTTTCCATGCAAGAAGACAGACAGAACATTTCAGATGACATGTGAAGGTGACTTACTAAAAGTAAAGTGTCAGTTCAATAGCTACATTCGAGTCCAGTACTGCATGGAACCAGCATTAAACAAGAGCTCAGAGCTCAAAATGTTAACCAATTAGAACCACGTAAAAAAACTCACCTCCTATTTTTTCTGTATTTAAAACAGCGACATGGAGTGTACACATGGAGGGGAGAAGGCTACGCCAAACGTTTGGCACTGCAGTAACAGATACGCTGGTGCACCGCCCCCTTTCTATTCAGAACCGCACGAGCGGTGGCCTATAGGCACAACAACATTGACATGACAGCTGCACGAGCTGGCTTCCGAGCTGATATCCCAGGAATTCAAGACAACACCAAAAAATCCCTGCAGTGCGGTGTTTTGTTTTGGGTTTTTTTTTACACCAAAGGCCCCGTCTTCTTCAAATGCTGGGCTAACCAGCTAACGTTAGGGCTTTATCTTGCACAGCTGTTGTTATACAGTCGGACACACTGCTGCACTACATGGTTGGATGGTTGTTGAAGTACTAGCACACATCACCAACAACAATGGCAAACTACATAAAAAATGAAAGGGAGACAATGCAAAAATATGGTTGTCTGATTTTTTTTACAGCTACCTAGCTGGCACTACTACTATTGCTTAGCCTAGCAAGGTACCTAAACTAGCTGTTGCAGTCTGACAACCACAACAAAGGGGATATAGGATTGCACACTAGCGGTGTATATACACTTAACATCACAAATAATACAGTGCTCACCAAATCTCTTGACTTTTCCATCAGCCCTTCATGTAGACCGTTTCTATTTTTATAGTGATGCGGATAAGTAAATAACCCTAATTGTAGCTAGCCCTAAATGCAAAATAAACTCTTCTAGCATAGCCTGGCTAGCATATCAAAATTACCATATTTCACATGCGCATGCGCGGAGTACGCCTACTGTTTCCTGATTGGTCAACAGACTCTTCTTTTACCGGTTTAGCGTAGAGGTTTAGCCAAATTAAAGTAATTAATGCCACCTACTGTACCATGTGCGCAAAAAATATACAATCGAAATATTTTTTTTTTATATTTTAGAAATGTATTGTCTTATGTTTACAATTGTCTTTTGTTTACAATTGTTTACAAAGCAAAAGGCAGGTTTGTCTATTATTCATAACACACAAGACATCAGTCTATTTTCACTGCGGAACATAAAGCATCACATTATGAAAGACTCCTTAACACCTTCCACTGCAACAGAGCAGTGAAGTAATAACGCAACAAAGAACATTTGCTCTGTCCATGCGAGGACTTAAACCCTAATACTAAAAAACTATGCCCTAACCCGACCTTTAACCTAATCCTACCTTAACCCGTAAACCTTAACATTATGCCTACACATAATGTAGGCATAATGCCCTAATGCCTAACATTATGCCTTATACTTATTTTCCACCATAATGTGCAAATAAATTCGTTAAAAATCCTATGTGTTTTTCTGGATTTTTTTTCTCATTTTGTCTCTCATAGTTGAAGTGTACCTATGATGAAAATTACAGCCCTCTCATCTTTTTAAGTGGGAGAACTTGCACAATTGGTTGCTGACTAAATTATTTTTCGCCCCACTGTATGGGCCTCCAAGGAAATCTGGGTTAGGGAGATGGGAGCGGAACGGGCGGCCTTCCCTTCATCTGCTGATGAAGGCCTTAATATCACCTATAAGTTAAAGGGCCCGGGCATACAGCTTTTCAGGGGGCCCAGGGTTACTGCATTTACTACATCTCAACAATAAATATGATAATAACAAAGCAACTAGTTTAAAAACGTTGACCTAATAGGGTGACTGTGTACGTCGTTTATGAATGTAACATACTGTGTGGCAAATAGAGATCTGGGACCCAGCAGCATGGATTCGATTCTGGTCCACTGCTCTTTGAGATAACTCTGCTCAATCTTTCTGGACAGTCTAGACACATATGAAATGAATGAATGTGTTTATTTACAAAAAGAGCACAAAATTGGACAATTTGACAGATAAAAAGCAAACCTGAAACTAACTATAGATTAGATGGAAATGTCTGTATTTTAGCAATACATTTTTGGTGAATCAAGCCTTTGAAAAAAAATAAAGAAACATAATGGCATATAATATATTGGATGGCCTTGACTTGCTAAATAAATAAGGGGATTTCTATTTCACAAGCAAGGTAATAGGCATATAATATATTCACTTTTAGGCATGGATCAATATCAGAGATTCGAACAAATCGAAGCTCACAACAGCCAACATGGAAATCACATACTAAGCATTACAATGTAATCAACCAACACATAGTTTGTATTATATTAATGCCAACAATATGAAAGTGGCTATGAAAGTAATTTACAAGCCCATAATTAATCAATGACCTCAGAATGTCATTTCCTCGATGATCCACGACACAAGGACTGGCATTTTCTATTCTGAGCAGCGCCTGCACCAGCGATGGTTTTTCTGATTTCGATTTACACAACAGGGTTAAGCGCGCCGATGCGAATAGGACCAGTGGGAATTAATGGAGAGCTAAAAAACATTTGACCACATGCAAAAAGCAATACGTTTTAAATGCATATATGTGTTCGATGCAGACTCAAATTTTATTGTGCGCATGATGACGCGCAAAGGCACGTCTGCTGTCTCCGCTTCACACCGCCTAGCTAGCAGGAAGTATGTTGAATCGGTGGGAAAAAAACCCGAAGAAGCAAAGTCGGTTGTTGATCAGAAAAAAAACACGACCGCTAAATGAAATAGCAAATGCTGCGTTTTGAGATTTGCCATCGGTCGCTCGGTTGCAAAGAACGCCATTAAACGGGTAAGTTGATCGGGTAAAACGTTTTAAACCCGATGTTTTTCATCAATGGGCCACCGCGTATGTCGATATCTTTGTGTTGGTTCTAGTAACGCGCTAGTTAGCCACTATCAAGCTAACCTCTGAGTGCAGCGGTTATTTTGCTTTCTGGTAACGGCCTTACCCGTGAAAAATAATATTGTTTGTGCAAACACCAAGGGAAAACGCATGCATTGCTACTGGAAAATGCACAAGGATTTCAGCTAGTAAGTTCTACAGTTCGTTTTAATGGCTAAATCGACTTCCGTTTGCTAGCCTTGTTAGCATCGTGGGGGGTAGCGGGCTAGGCGGCCGCGCTAACCAGGAATAACTGGCTTGTCTTCTATGTGCAGGTTGTACGTTAATAGTTGGTCAGAATGTCTAATATGTAACCACCAGTCACTAAAACATTAACTATTGCGTTACAATTATCGAATATGCATGTATCGGTGTCGAAATTATCCGTTTTGAAAACAGGCCAATGTTTGCACAGCTAGCGAAAACGTTGCTAAAACCCGTTAGCTCCAGAGGTAACTGCAAATAGCCTACTGGGGTAGTAGAAAACTGTTCATAATGAAAATACTGTAGGTATGGTTAGAATTTTATAATTAGACGAGAATTGAAGATGTAGTGTAACATTTGGCGACTCGATGCTTTCGCCAACTGTGCTGTTATGCGGGAAAAATCTTCAAGAATTTGCTTTTTTCCGTCGTCCGGCCTTGACGTTGCCTAATTTGGGGAGTCGTCGGGTGGAAAAGAACACGGAATGTCGCGCGGACCGGCGGGGGTAAAGATGCTCTGCTTTTGTCCGGACAAATGCACGCTGTGTGAACTCGGTGGAAGAAAAAAAACAATGCACGCCAAGGTCAGGAAGCTCGTTAGATTCAGCTACTACCACAAATGCATATTCAACTTTATTATCACCATTGTGTTCATATCTCGTATGAGTATTTGTTGGAATGTAGCGAGTTGAACAAACACTCATTCAAAACAATGCACGTCATGTGTAAACAGCCAGTCACATTGGAAAAAAACATGTGTACCGCTATACATGTACACCTATCAGAGGGGTCGATTCGTAGTAAACCACAATGGTTGTCCCTTTGTTGTCCATGTTTACCGATGTGCACATCGTTTGGTCAGCATTTTTCGCTGTGAAGGTTGTAATATGCTGGTCGTTTTAATAACACCAAAAATTATTGATTTCTTCAGCTGTTTTTTTGTGAGAGGCTAACATCTGTATAAACTTAATGACAATTCTTGGACAGCATAAATTAGCTAGTGGCAATTGGTCAAGGAGGTTATACTGATTGCAGTAAAAGCAGATAAATTACTTGTTTATCACAGCCTGCTGGCATCATTTTACATCACATTGGATGTGCTAACAACGCTAATATTCATGTTTAAAAATACATTTCTATTTTACACTACCAGAAAACTGCTGCCCATGGTTTCAGAAAACAACACAATAATTATTATACGAGGCAAATAGCCTGGCTAATTATTTTTTTTGCATTAACATTGAGATACCCATCACATGGCTCTCATTTTAATGAGCAGGCCTAAATTCCAACTTGAGCCCGCCTTCGCAGTGTCAACAACAAATAAAAATCGGTGGAAATATTACTACACAGATCTTGGTTGACTCGAGGAGACCCAGCACATCCAGATGGCTTGATGTCATGTCCCTGGGTCAGGGTATCTGCCGAAAGGACCCGCCGAGGCTTTAACTTTCACAGAGAGCTGTGAGACAAACTGAGGCAGGGTTTGAAATGTATTCTGATGAGGTCACTTGACTACAGGAACAAATACTGGTAGGTCTATGTCAACAAGACATTCAGAAATGTGCTGCCGTGTCTTATTCAAATGCAGCACTAGAAGGGTAGACATCCCTACAATGGGGTATTGTTGGGCAAATATGTGAGGCTAAGACTGGTCCGTATTACATTACAGTGGTTTTCCCAATTTAATTAGTGTGTTTTTACGTACACAAATACTTTTATATGAAATTAAACCAGAAAGTCTGACTGCTTATAATCGGCACAGAATAAAATCCTAATCAAAGTAAGCGTATGCTAATTCAGACACCATTTTCCCCCTCTAGGCAATTATTGAAATTAGGATATGTAAACAGCTTTATCAGCAATTTCTCTGTGTATGTACAAGCGCAGTCTGCCGAAACCGTCCTTAAACACGAGCAGGGTGAGTTAAAATACCCTTATAAGTATGCATTTTTTGTGAGGTTCACATACAAACTTTTCATGTCTGACCTTTTACTCAAATATACTTTTGGTGAATAACAGGATTTTGATTGGTTCCTGATCTCACATGTGTACCAAGATTATTATGGAAATGTTTCTTATTTCGAAGCCTGTCATCATTTAAATAGAACTCATTAGCCTAATGACTGCTCACAATCCTATTGGACGATTACATTATTGCAGTGGTCCATTCTACCCAGGGACCGACAGAAATTCGACTTCAGATTTTTGCCTCCGGTAATTGAAAAAGTACTGGGTGCTGCCGTATTAGTTGTTTGTGGAGTTATTTATTTTGAACTGCCTTGCTCAGGGCCAGAATATGTTTTTTCCACCCATGTCGCTTTTTTGTCCAATTTTACCCACTGCTAAGCTGCCAGCCAAGCATTGTTATATGGGTTAATGATACTCATTATATTATTAGTCAATACATTTTTAGGCCTATACAACAAATCATGATGAATTACCACAACTTTTTTTGAAAAACAAAAAAATAAATAATTCCCCAATTCTGTGTATTGTTTTATTTTGTTGTGTATTAGTGTACATTTGGATTTTGCCGGTGTGTGTTTTTAAGATTTTTCCGGAATAACTTTTGAATACGCGTTGGGTGAAAGCAAGCGCAAGCTACAAATGTGCCACGTCTAATTAAATTAGAGCACTGTCTTAAAGTTAACCAGTCTTCGTTTAGTGAAAGTCTGATGACTGCCATTAAGAAGTTCAATCTATAATATCACTTGTCAGCTGATTATAAATGATGAAAGGTTTTTTGGCTGGAATCTGTATAGTTGGCATGGTTCACAAGTCTCACTTGTATTTTTTTAGTTTTTAACACAGTTCCAAGTTAATCTCTTAATTTACTTTGACATAATCTGAAACTTGTGGATGCATCTTTTCCTATGTCAATAATTCTTACTAAAGCTAATTGGTACGGCTGTTTTCCCAAACTAGTCTTGTGTTATCAATTGCTGTTTTTACCAATGGACAGTCTTTCCTCTGTCAAAATATTATAGCTAAGATTTTCTATAAAGATGGCACAATTATAAATGTATGATGATGTCTGCCATTTTACCTCTTCTACGAGTGTCTACATAGTATGCAATATGGCCCTTAGTGTAAATTCTGTGCCGTGAGAAATTTAGCTTTATTAAAAAAGAATAATCTGAGTTATTTTATACAAGGGACGCCAGGTGAGTGAAATTAGGGATGAGCTAGAACAAACACTAGCATTCTGCATTGTGAATCAAATTATCGTCGGTTTATTTCAACCCACAATAATCTTTTTTTTTGACTGAAGTTATCCACACAGTATTTGCCTTTTGTTATATGATTAATTAAAATATATAGTGGAGACATTGTTTTGAATGGAAACTCCTGCTACATTCAAGACTTTTCTATGCATTTTTTAATCTCATGTATGTTATCTATCTTTTAAAAAATTACCCCTAAATGTGCTTAGGACAGGCATATGAATATTTTTTTTTAGATCAACACTGCAGGTATTTTGTTACCTGATAATGAATTGCATTAGTCTCATGTGGCTGCGGCATACGAGACTCTGATTGTACACGTTTCTTCGTGTCACTCTTAATTACACACACCACATAAGCAACGGTACATCGGCGTAAATTTAGGAACGATGAAGAATGTACGGATTGTTTGGCACAAATCACGCACCCGGAGTTGCTTGTTTTCGTAGGATGGTATTTTTGTCCAACTGCTTAAGTTCACTAGAATGGATTCATGTGCTAATGTGGCTTTAAACCATCCTGTCTGCCACTAAGGTCTTTACGATCTTCAAATGTTTTTTCGAAAGCCCAATAGTTCAGATTGTACATCTCAAGGGTCAAAGAAGGATCGAGGTGATCAATGATGAAAAATATACATTTTACATTCTAAAGCAAAAAAAAACACTGATAAGAAAGAGTGACGATTCTAAAGGTATTGCTTGTCTTCAAATGACTAATTCCCTTGATAAAGAGTTTAAAGTAGAGTAGTTTTGTTCTGACTTGCTGATGTAGCTGTTTCATAGCCTTTTATGGCTGTAGCTGGACATTCTAATACAGCAATGCCTGTGCTCTGTGTCATATTTGTTTTCCGCATGGATTACCGTTTAATTTCACAGGGAAAACCGCCAGGCTTTTCAGGATGTATCATCTTTTCTGAGTTTGGTCTCTTCCAAAAAAATTAACTACCTCCTTGATGTTTTCTTCAGCAGTTTTCTTCCAGTGCCTGTTCTGTGGCCAAATCCTGCCGTCGCTGCCCAGACAGAGTTGTGTTGAATGGCTGAAAGGAAAGAGGCAATCTCCAGCTCTGGAAAGACAATGGCTCACACCATGGAATCCAAGAGCTAAGACTCTTTACACCTTTGTCTACTTTGTTGATTATCTTTAGACTCGACCCCCCCCCTTTCCATATGTTTAAGCCTACTATGGCAATGCATGATATGAATCGTGCCAAGGGTTTCCCCTGCAAAGAGTGTGACATGGTTTGCTCCAGTACGCCCAGCCTGTTGGAACACATGAAAGCTCACTACCAACAAGAAGAGAACGGCAGGTTCGAGTGTGAACAGTGTGGCCGCGTCTACAAGCACGCCGGCAGCCTGGCCAACCATAAGAAATCCCATGAAGTGGGATCCTTCCAGTGTCCCGTCTGCACCAGAACTCTTCCCAACGCCGTCGCCCTGAAGAACCACCTCCGCATCCACACCCTGTCGCCTAGCAGCGCCCAGGCAGAGGAGGACGGCGGCGACGAGGTCCCCGAGGAGAGTCACGACGAGCGGGACTACGGTCTGGCACAGGACTTGTCCGACGGTTTCGCCCGCAGTCACCTGAACAACAGCGGGATGGGCCACAGCGTGATGTCGGGCCACGACCCGGACGATCACAAGAAGTCGCCGGTGAACGACGACGCCTGGGATCGGCCGTTCAAATGCGACCAGTGCGACCGCACCTACCGCCACCACGGCAGCCTGGTCAATCACAAGAAGTGCCACCAGCAGGGTGCGTTCAAGTGCACCGTCTGCTACAAGCAGTTCAACAACCTGGCCGCTCTTAACGGCCATGAGCGCAGCCACTCTAAGTTCAAGACTCCCGGCGCATCAATGGTCAACAACATACACGACCCGGTGACCGACCAGCGCTCGTCCGCGCCCCAAGCCGACGACGCGGCCAACTGCTACTGCCACCTTTGCCAGGTCGCCTTGCCCAACAAGACTGATTTCCAGGAGCACGTCCTGTTGCATAACGCCGCCTCCTCGTCACTGGGTCTCGGCCGGAGTTTTCCCGGGATAATGCCGCACAGCCTCGGCGCCGTCCGCTCGCCCGCGTACACGCCCGCCTTGGGCGACCCCCTGCCACTTCCTCCCTTGCCAACCGATAAACGTGGCCCCTTTGACCCGATGCTTGGACCCCCAGTCAATAACCCCATTTACACCTGTGCGTACTGTGGGGCTGGGCATCCGGATCTGGAAAGCCTTAAAGTTCATTATCTGACCCATGACCCCCACCCGGGCTCCCACAGTCAGGACAGTATCCTGAACACAGACGGGATTGGCTCTAACTCTAACCCGTCGCCATCCGGCGACAGAGTGCAGTCTTCATCGGACGACGGCGACCGTCGTTTCAAGTGTCAGGATTGCGGCAAAAGCTACCGCCACGCCGGGAGCTTGGTGAACCATAAGCGTTCCCACCAGACCGGCCACTACCAGTGCACCATCTGCTGCAAGCAATACCCGCACCTGGCCGCTCTGCACAGCCACCTCCGCAGCCACAAAGGAAGAACGTCCAACCAGTCGTCCCTCAACAATGAGGGCGACTGGTTGTCCTCGGAGCCGCTGACGCTCGACTCTCAGAACAGCTATGTGCAGGAGGGGAGCGGCGCCACCACGCCCATCTCCCTCCCGGGGAATCTCGGCGACGCCGCTCACTTTGTTCCGGACGGCGGCCACAGCAGCGGGTTGGATTCCCTGGAGTTTCACGATCGATTCGACGGCTCCCTGGCTCAGAGCAACTCCGGACACTCCCCGCTTCCCCAGAACCACCGCCAGGCTGACCGGCACATGTGCGCCGACTGCGGGGAGATGTACGGGGACATCTCGGGCATCAAGTCTCACATGTGTCCCCAGCGGCGACAGAGCCACGGGATGTCCAACGGGTTCATGGGCAACATGAGTGGCTACAACGGCTCCGGCGGCGCCACCCTGCCTTCGAGCGGCGGAAGTGTGAAGGAGGGAAACGGACAGCGTGCCCAGTACAGCGCCCAGCCCCAACCTCAGGGCAATGGGAAGAGGATGAACAAGGACGACGAGGATGACGGCGAGGTGTACCAATGCTCCGTGTGTGGCAACCATTACGCCAGCCTCAGGGCCCTGAGGAGCCATCTGCGTAGCCATGCCAACAACCCTACGGGGCCCGGGACGTCAGCCCTTGCCCTGAACAGTGAGCCGGACTGGAGGATGATCTGCAGCACTTGCGGCCAGAGCTTCTCCAGGAAACAGGACCTGCTGAACCACCAGCTGATTCACGGGCCACAGCGGTCCGACGCGGCGGCAGTTCAGGGCATGACGAGCGACCCGGCCAATGTCAACGGCAAAATGGACGGCGACGGGAGGAATCACATTTGCGTCGACTGTGGCATGTTCTTCGCCGATCGCCATCACCTGATCACCCACTTGTGTCCTGGGAAGGGGAGGGGCGGGGCGCTGAGCAAGGAAGGATTGAATGGCGCCAAAGGGATGGCTGGCGGCGATGGCGGAGTTGGGGGACCAGGAGGCAGTCGTGATATGGGGGGACAGGACCGCAGGCAACAGATGCCAGATTCAGATGACCGGCCCCACAAATGTGACCAGTGTGGGCGGGGCTACAGACACCCATGTTCCCTGCTCAACCACAAGAAATCACACAAGACGGGAGTCTTTAGGTGCCTCGTCTGCCAGAAGCGCTATTATAACCTTCTAGCCCTCAAGAATCACCAGAGGACCCACTTCGACCTAAAAAGGTAGGCTTTTGTTCAATCCCTTTCGTCATTGAGACTTGGTGGTGTCTTTGTGGGTCTGTGAACAACACCTTAAGACCTGTGTGCTTAACGTATTCATCTAAACATCTTGTTGACAGCAATTGGAAGTTTCACATCGAAATCTCAGTCATGCGTTAATCTTTATTTAATGACATGCATTCTTTTTTTTATTTATTTTTTATTTTTTTTAAAATCTAGTCTTATGACAATTTCCCTAGTTGAGCGCTTCAAGATTTATATTTTAAAAAAATAGTTGAAGAAAAAAACACCGCTTTTCCCTCGCTGTTCAGCGGCACAGAATGTAAGCGTTAAGTAGCCCACTCTGTGCCATGGTCCTAAGATTTGATCTGTACGACTAATACAAAACAAAACACCCCTTATGCAAGGCTAAGGAACCCATGTCATCTTTGAATCCATTCTAAACGGTAAATGTATTTCTGACTGGTGATTTCCGTTTATTGGCTTGCTACAGCAAGGCTGCCGCTGGCACAGGGAGAAGCGGTTCCCAAGTGGCGCCCGATTCCGAAACGATGGCTTTACTTGAATGGTAAATAACCTCCCCAAGTTTGCTTTTATCATCAACAATAAACGTAGCTAGCCCCAAATCAGCCAGCAGGCTGTCAACTCTTGACGATAGGAGCAAGTTGGGCGATTGGGGGTAGATGAAAAAAAGAGAAAAGTAATGTTTACTAGTTTCTTGTCCGTCACTGATCTTTGCCTCGCTTTCTTTTGCAGGCACAAGTGTGAAGAGTGTGGGAAGGCCTTCAAAATCCAGAAGCAGCTGGAGAACCACCTCCGGCTCCACGAGGAACACCGAGCAAAGGCCCATGCTCAGCTGGCAAAACTCGGCAACGGAAGGTATCAAGGAGGACCCTCTGGCATGCCGGCCATGAGAGGAGAATCGTCCAAAACTCAAAACCCTGGCATGGGGGGAGTGAAATACAGCCAACACCAGCAGCAACCGCAGCAACACAGCAGCAGCAGCAAGGTTTCAAGCCGTCATACTCACAGGCCGGTACCTCAAGGGCTCAGAATTTCGATCTCCAAGAAGGTGCGCGACGGCCGTTTGCGTGCGACGAGTGTGGGCGGAGCTATCGCCACGCCGGCAGCTTGGCCAATCACAAGAACCTGCACAAGATCGGCGAGTATCACTGTAACGTCTGCAACTCCACCTACCCCAACCGGCTGGCCATGAAAAACCACCTGCGTCTCCATTTCGCCCTCAAGAAGCACACTTGCCAGGACTGTGGCAAAGGGTTCCGCACCCAGAAGCAGCTGACCACCCACCACTCGGCGCAGCTGTGCAAAGGGGTGCCCGGTGTGGCCCCTCAGATGGACTACGAGTGCGACGGCTGCTGCGAGGGCTTCGCCACCGCCGAACAGCTGGCTGCGCACGACTGCCCGGCCCAGCAGCTCCCCTCGTCCTCCGCCTCCCTCAACAGCTCCAGCCTCAGCATGGACGGCGTCGACCTCGGATCGGACGAGCGACCCTACAGCTGTGACCTCTGCAGCTGCACCTACAAGCACGCCAGCAGCCTGCTGAACCACAAGCACACACACAAGACGGGCACATTCACCTGTACCTACTGCGACAAGCCGTACTCCAACTACATGGCCCTGCGCAACCACATGCGCATCCACACGCAGAAGAAGAGGCACATCTGCCACCACTGCGGCAAAGCCTTCCGGTTGGCCAGGTTCCTCCGCAATCACCAGAAGGTCCACGAGGAGGGCCACACGCGCTTCGGCTGCCCCAGCTGCGGGAAGAGCTTCCAGGGGAGGTCTGGCCTGGCGAGGCATCGCTGCGGGGAGAACCAGGTAGGCAAGGAGGGCAGGAGGATGGCCGCTGCGAGTACGACAGGGGGACAAGAGTGCCGGTACACGTGAGTTCTCGTCTGTTGTTCGTGATTCTTGTGAAAATAGTGAAGATCATAGGTTTCTACATGTCTATTACAGGTATATGATCTCCAATCCGGCTTCCTCGGGACCATACGCGTGCCGGAATTCGGATTTTTCTGAAGTTTGGACAGATTGATTAGTGGAGACCAGATAAGTCACCCCTGTTTGCTTTCAGTTAGCCATTATCCATAAGTTTCCTAGGACACCATGAATCTAAATTGATCTGATTGTGTTCAGTTGGATGTTTTGTTTTCTGCTTTTACCAAAGACTACTACAATTCATTGATATAATTTCCCAGACGTTGACGTAGTGTAAAGAGTAAAGTCTCGTGTGTTCCTTGTAATTGTTTCCTAATTTTAGTGCTCCTCTGTTTGTGCTTCCTCGTCTCTTTTCATAGGTACATTGACAATAAGGTTGTTGATAGTATGAAAATAGCTTTCTTTCTTTCTCATTTCTTTGACAAAGTAACGGCAGGAAAGATTGTGTGAAAATGCAAAAAGACTTTAGCAGTGAGAAGACCCCTGTGTGTGTGTGTGTGTGTGTGTGTGTGTGTATGTTTCACTTTCTCAGACGTTGATTCACAGTATGTATTTGGTGCTTGCTGCACTGCACATGATTTGTAATTTATTTGTTTTGTTTTTTAGGGGAGATGGGGTTAAATCAGAATTCACAGTCGCCACAGTTGCAGCCAATGAGCATTTTCAAATTATTTGAACATTTCGACTTGGAGAAGTTGCATTCACATGTGCAGTGCATTGAGCCACTCAAACCTTAAATTATTCCTCTGTTGTTTTTAACAAGGAGAGTCCATTATTTTGTTGCCCTATATTGTCTAAATTTAAAATGTCTTCTCATAGGACAAGGTAAACCACTTCTAGCAATCTCCAAAGCTTTAAGCCGGATTCAAGATCATATACCTGTACAAATGATTATTTTGAGATTGATATAAACTAGCTTCAGAAGTTTTATCTAATGGAAAAGTGGTAACCAGCAAATTAGATTTGTCAATTTTAATGAAAAAATGGGCGGTGGGCAGTTTCTAATGATCTTATTGTCTTTCGCCTCTTCACAGATGTGACCAGTGTGGCCGTTCCTACGCCCACGCCAGCTCCCTCCTCAACCACAAAAACACCCACACTATCGGCATTTACCACTGTGCCGTGTGCCTCAAGACCTACTCCAACCTCCTGGCCCTTAAGAACCACCGGCGCATCCATTCAGAGATTAGGCGTCACCGCTGCCCGGAATGCGGCAAGGCTTTCCGCGTCTCTTCCCAGCTCAATAGCCACCGCCGTGTACACCTCAAAGAGAGGGAGCTGACTTGTGGGCCTTGCCAGCGCAGCTTCCCCAGCCACGCCAGCTTCAGGCTCCACCAGGAGATCTCCCACGGCCAAGCGCCCAGGCCCCCCCAGCAGATGCAGGCCAGGGCCGGGGGAGCGTCCGGGAGCACTTCCGGGGGTGTGGGTTCGGGCCTGAGCTGGGACTCTGGCCTGGATCTCACACTGTTGCAGGCCCAGGGACTGGATCCTAACGGACTCAAAATGAACTCCCCGTCTTTCCAGGGCTCCAGTGGCGGCCGCGGCCGTGGGTCGACGGGGACCAAGTCGCACGTCTGCGACCAGTGTGGCCGCGGGTACCTCCACGCCAGCTCCCTCCTCAACCACAAAAACAGCCACAAAACGGTGCATTTACCACTGCAACTCCTGCCAGAAGGAGTTTCCAAACCTCCTGGCCCTTAAGAACCACCGGCGCATCCACACAGAGGAGCACTTCCGGGGGTGTGGGTTCGGGCCTGAGCTGGGACTCTGGCCTGGATCTCACACTGTTGCAGGCCCAGGGACTGGATCCTAACGGACTCAAAATGAACTCCCCGTCTTTCCAGGGCTCCAGTGGCGGCCGCGGCCGTGGGTCGACGGGGACCAAGTCGCACGTCTGCGACCAGTGTGGCCGCGGGTACCTCCACGCCAGCTCCCTCCTCAACCACAAAAACAGTCACAAAACCGGTGCCTACTTCTGCAACTCCTGCCAGAAGGAGTTTCCAAACCTGATGGCCCTTAAGAACCACCGGCGCATCCACACAGAGCCCAAACGTTTCCAGTGCCCCGACTGTGGGAAGTCCTTCCGTGTTTCCACCCAGCTCATCTGCCACCGGCGCATCCACACCAAGGAGAAGCCGTTCTCCTGCCAGCACTGCGACAAGCGCTTCTCCAGCAAGTCCAACCTTCGCCACCACCAGAAGGTGCACTGGACCGGCTCAGCGCCCTCTGCCACGGCCACGGGCGCTGCCAGCTTCCTGGGTATGCCCTCTGGCCCATTTCTATGAGTACGGGCGGGAACGGGGTGTGGGGGAGGTGCTAGGTTCAGGCATGTTGGCGTGTCGTGGTTCTAGGTGCTAAAATCCCCTTTTGCCGCTCGTTCACTGCCGTCCCTCATGTAGTAGAGCGTGGGGGTTGATGTCTTGAGGGTTTCTCTAACATGTTATTGGGGTAGACATCTCCACCTGCATGCAAACTAGGGCTGGGCGATATATTGAGTTTCTCGATGTACTCGTGTTTGTCATTTAGCTCGACATGAATAATGCCTATATCGCCAGTGTCGAGGTTCTGTTATGATGTTGTAACGTTTTACAAATGCGTTATCTGGCTGTCTCCTCTGTCTCCCCAATGCCAAATAATGGACCAATGGCGTGACAGCACAGAGGTTATCCACCAATCACTAACATTGAAAGCCAGTCACACATAACAGGGCGGGTGCAGTTGTAGTGTAGCAGCGGTAAGAGCGAGGAAGAAATCATCCAGAGAAATGCCCGCAATGATTCTGAGGTAAATGGTTCGGCTTTAAAAAAGTCTGATATTGAGCAAATTAATAAAAATTTGGCGAAAGGCCATTCCCACTAAATGCAGCAGTACAACTAATCTCTACCGTCACCTAAGACAGAAACATGACAAAACAAAGTTGCCGAATATATTTTGTTGGACATAATTTTATAATGTCATTTATTATTGTGCAAAGTCTTCTTAGAGTTACATTTCTTCGTTTTTGTCATTTAGTTTGGTTTGCATACGATGACAGTCTTGCAAGTAGTGTTGTTAATTTGTTTTGCACAAATGGGCCTAGTTCATATCGAGGCCTTGTACAATGTCATTTAAATGAAGTTCTTCATTTAATAATGTATTGGCCTTTTTTATTTGTTTTTAAAAAAATACATCGAGTTAGATATCGTGAATCGATGGAACCTCTGAAAGATATCGAGATATTACTTTTAGGCCATATCGCCCAGCTCTAAAGCACACCCAGACACTATCAGGGGACGGTGGGAGTTAAAGCCACTGGGAGGGGGGATGTCTGCAGATTAGGGCACCGGTTGCAAAAGCCTCCCCTGTCCATTTCACCCCGACCGGCATGGCTACGTTTCCCTGTGCTTGATGACGACACCTCACCCGCCCCTGAGCGGTAACTACGGATGACGACTCGCTCAGTGTAGGAGGCGCTAGACCCCCTGCCCTTCCAGCAGACACTACAACGTTGTTGCTTCCTGTTGCATGTTACACCATAGTCGATGGTAGATTTCTCAGTGTTTTTTTTTTTTTTGACGGGCCGGTCACAATACTACGGGGTGGGGGGGAGACCCACACGCCGTGCCGACAATGAGCATAGCGACGGCGCTCGACGAGTCGTGCGATTCCATCGGTTTGAGCGTCGTGGAGATCGGTGTTTGGCCTTTTTTGGGTGTATTTGCAGTTGTTGTGGGTTTTCCATCGAACACATCATCCCTGTCGACCCGAGGTGACGCCTGGGCCTCTGTGGTGTCGCCCCGAAATGTTTTGATCAATAACACATTTTGATTTCTAGCCGTATTCATGACGTCAGCGACGCATCGGGAGTGAGGAGGTTTTGTTTGACATCGCAAAAGATTGGGGTTTTAATGGTGAATGAATGCAGTGGTTGGAGATGTAACATTTCTGTAATATACAACTGACTTGAGGGTGCACTGCGGCTCTCTTGTGAGGTTTTAATTATTTTCTAACTTGTGTGTTTTTTGCAGCACGAAGATAAGAGCTTCAAACCCTATTATTCTGCAGATGACAACAAAGCTCTTTATCCGTTGCGTCTTTCGGGCATCTCATTTGTGTATTCCTCATGACATATTTCAAAAAACCTGTTTCTAGGCACCAGTATTTTCAACACTGCTCCTAACTAGTTAACTTGTATAGGCAATAGGTTGTGGTTGAAAAAAAAAAAAGTAAAGAAAATGTACCATATTGTTAGGCTCGTGCTGGCGTTTGGTTTTAAACTGTATCGTAATCGTACTTCTGACTGTATAATGAGCAGTACGAATTTTATAAAACAGATCATTGTAGTATGCATTTATTTATATTAACACTTGTAATGGGAAATGCTAGTTTTAGGATCACTCAGTTTAGCAACTGTATTGTAACAACCCTCTTCCCCTCCAATTCCATCTGACTCTTCATCCTGTGTTCATGACCTGGAGTCGAGGACGAGGAAATCCCAAATAAAACTTGTTACAGTGACTGTACTCCTTCACTTTTAAGTCTCAATTTGTTTTGCTTTTTAAAAAAAATTATTTGTCCCTTGTACGATGAACAAGGGCCTGTTTTTGATGTGTGTGTGTGTAACGATTGCAGTACGGAAACTTAAGATATTTCTAAAATTTTTGCCTTTTACAAATGATGATGTGGCCGTCTCCCTTCAAGTCAGACTGGATTTCCTTTTGTTTCACTAAATGATCACTATCAAAGGGATGACTTTGTGAAATGTTCGCCCTCATTCTGTTAAGTTTTTGTTCCATCTTATCGTAACCTTTGTATTTATTAGTATTTTTTTAATGTGACTGCGTTTGACTATTCGAAGCTCTGTGTGAACACCTCTTATTGGAAGCACAGGTGTGACATTTTAAAGTGACCGTGACGTGATTTAGGAGTAATGTGATAACTAGACCACAGGACGAGTAAACTGGTTACTTGAACCCTGGCATTTTCACCACGATAGGTTATAAGCAGACTATTGCAACCTAAATTGCGGCTTGTTTGAGGAGGACTGATTTGAACAAGTATATCGAGTCTTTTTAAGTTCAAATGTTTGGTTTCATGCATATATATATATATATCTGTAACGCCTACTATTCACTTTTATAGACCATGTTTTGATAATTGATTTCTTAACAAAATCTGTCCATATTATAACCCCCTAATGCTGAGTACTGAAAAAAATAAATAGCTGGAAAAAAGTTTGAAGAGCAGTGTTGTGAGTCGATTGTCCTTTGAACTGTACTCTTTGAATGAACATATTGCACGTGTTACGTGTGGTTTCCGAGTGTGTAAAGTTGTAACATGAGGCCAGGTTTTACACGTGGCGAGGAATCAACCTCGCAGAAGACATTGGTTCTATGTATTCAACATAAATAGTCAAATTAATTATGTCAAGTTTCGGATATATTCTGAAATAAAATCATGCTCTGTTCTTAGGATGTGGGTGGAGAGGGGCTTTAGAATTATACATAATCCAATAGCGTCCAATTAATTAGGTGCAAGATAAAGTTTGGCTGTGTGTTTTACCTGGTTGTCTGGGGTGAAGCTGACGCATTCGCCAGTCGCTGTACTCAGAAGAATCGTTTACGGATATGTTTCCATAGGGTGGAGAAAATAAAGATGACATGTTATTTAATGATCCCTTGATACCAATGAACTTTCATTGGCGCACAATGCTTGCTGATTACAATATCCGTATGTGACCTATTGAACTGACAGGTAACGTTTATTTCTAAATGATAAAATGGTGTCTTGTAAATTATCTGTTTGCTGCTCAAAATAAATCTGATAATTTTTTACTTAATTTATTAGGGTAATTGAAAACAACCAAATTAACTTGTTTTCTGGGGAAACTGTCTCCTGGCTGTTGAATCAACAGGCACACTAATCTCTGTATCGTCACCACGAAGATTCAATGAACTCATTTAGAAAACCAAAGATGCCAACCACTCGACCGTATTCCTGTCTGTATGTGGACCAATTTCACACACGTTTTATTGAATTTGATGTCAGTCATATTTTCATTTGAACAGTACAGGACGTAGTGCTTAATAAACATCCACTGGTGATGTATATTATCAAGTCAATATATCCGTTAATGTTCTGTATTTAGGGCATCCCGTTTTCTTCGATCCAAATCAAGGTACAGTAACCAAGCTACGTGCACAGCCACATGTGGGATTGTAGTTCCTGGAAACACGGGATCTCATGTGCTTGTTTAGTGGATACGTGTTAAGAAGTACAAAACCTGTGGCCTCGCAATTTCACCTCAGGGGCAAGTTTTATATAACCTTAGAGCATGGTCATTTGAATTAAGAAGCTACAGGTGATTTGGACAAAATGTGTGGATCAAGGTTCATTTAGATTTTTAAAAGAAGGTGACTTGTCTTAACACTTAATGTTAAACAAATGTTTAACAAAGATATGCCGCAGATTGTGGTTTCTGAGGCTGCATGGGACTGTGCCAATATAACAGTTATTTTTCTTTCATTTTATTTTATGATGATGATAATGATGTAATGTACTTTTTGTTGTTGTAAAATGTCTGTGTTTTCATGGTTGAAGCTCCTCTCAAATATGTATAGAAAGAAAATGAATGAAGCACGGCTTGACACAATTCTCACAATTTCCGTTTTTAGGTCGTCCGCTGACCGGCTCAGGGACACCGCCCAAGTTGTACGTCTGTGGCCAGTGTGGCCGTGGTTATCGTCACGCCGGATCTCTGCAGAACCACAAAAACACCCACAAGACGGGCACCTATTCCTGCAGTGCATGTCAGAAGGAGTACCCGAACCTGATGTCCATAAAGACCCACAGGCGCATCCACACCGAGGTGAAACGCCACCGCTGCGCCGACTGCGGGAAGACCTTCCGTGCGTCCAGCCAGCTCATCGTCCACCGGCGCGTCCACACCAAAGAGAAACCCTTCTCCTGCCCCCAGTGCAACAAGCGCTTCTCCAGTAAGCCCAACCTGCGGCACCACACGCGGCTGCACTGGAGTGGCCCGGCAGCCCCCGGGTTCCTGGGCAGGCGCCCAGGCCCGTGTTTATAGGTCTGGGCGTGTGGGCGATACTCTGATATACATTGACTAGCAAAGATGTCTGACGGTTTTGTTTTTATCCAAGTGGTTTATTTCCACCGCCAGGCCATCCGGTGATTGGCCAGTATGACCGGGCCCACCAACACCACGCCAGCTCACTTTTCGACCCCCGGGAACGCCCACGTGACCGGAGCCTATTTCCGCCCCAAGGAGTTTCACAACCTGCACGTCTTTAAGAACTCTTGGCGGATCCACACAGAGGTGCCCTTCCTCTGCCACGCGTGTGACCGGCGCTTGGGAATGGGAAGGTGCACAGGGCGAGGGTTGTGATGGCCCGGCACGGCCCGCTGTCTCGGTGCTACGGCCTCATACCGGGACACCGTACTGGTCCGTTCGGGGAAACGGGAAGCGCTGACGTGCCGCGTTTCCTTCATACTCACCGTCATCACCGTTTGGCATGAAGCAGGCTAGGTGGTCTGGACACGAGGTCCATAAATATTGCACTTGGACGGGGAGAACGTCAGTACAGGTTAGGACACTGATGACGAAGAGTTCCCCGATCGGCTTTCATCCTCAGCTGGCAGTATTCACTCAATGACCTTTGCTCCTGGAGCGACGACCTCCAGTCTCTGCGTGGTGGCACCCCCCTCGGGTTACTGTTAAAAATTCACAGTTAAGACTGTGGGATTGTTTGTCAGACTACATTACCCATCATGCCATTCCTGGCCGTATCTGTTCATATTCAGTTAAGCCTTTGCTTGCGGCTCATGTTGTTTCGCACGGTATTGAAGAAATCGATGAATGATTCGTGTTTCTTCAACGTAAAATATATCCACTGTGCCGGGTCGAGAGTGGAAATTCGACGTTTTAAAGGGAGACCACGTGACATTTCTTTCTCTTTAGCGTTTATTACTTTTTCGCGATGTGATGTAGGTTGTGAGGGGCAAAAACTAGATTGTAGATGTTTCATGTCGCCGGGTGACAACACAGCTCCTAATAGTTTGCTGCGTTCTAGCATTACGTCTGTGTGCGTTAGTCGTTAGTTTCTACGCTTCGACGTACACCAGATGTAGGTAGACAATAAATAGAAAATAAATGTATGATGTTTAGCCATTAACTGCGTATGGTTTTATCCTGTTTCGTAACTTTACTTGTATAATTAATGGTACAACTTTTATATGTGTAGTATTCATTAATTTCTCTGATATATATATATATATATATATATACAGTAGTTTTAGGATCAGTTTGAGAACTGTGTGGATACCAACTGACTGTTCACTGTTCGTGTAGATAACATAGAGTCACAGATTAATGACACTATTGATATCACTCAACTTACCTGTACTGCATTTCCGTCGTCCAATAAAAATTCAACGGTTGTATGTGTTTTGACTGCAGTATGACAGTCACAGGTTATTATTATATAGCTGGTATGTGTATACATATTCAGTGAACATCGTAATTTATAGCACAGTGAGATTTTTTGGCCAGGGTCCATTGACAATGTGGTTGCAGACTATCAGCTTTGATTGCAGGGTATTTACTCCTGGTGACGCTACGAGGGGCACAGCTACTCCTGGTGACGCTACGAGGGGCACAGCTACTCCTGGTGACGCTACGAGGGGCACAGCTACTCCTGGTGATGCTACGAGGAGAATTTTATAACCGCTTCAAGGTCCGTCTCCTTTTATTCTGACTGTGTTTCACCGGCTCGGGCTACACAGTAAAAACCTTTCAGCGCTTAATGTGAAATACACAAGTTAAATTTCAATCCGTTCAATCCGTTTCAAGATGTTCAATCTGGCTGTGGCCACCGGGCCCCAGTTTCCCACAATCCCAAGGTGGATGGATGGGTCATGGAAAGGAGAGCTAGTCCAGATTACCACGTTGGCCTTTTGTTTTATAATATGTGTTCACACAGGGGGACGCGTTCCTCCATCAACACGCCTGCTCTGGATTGCTGTCCCCCTGTGGGGACAGCAATTATCCTCACCAGGACATTATCCTCACCAGGTGTCACCGTATGTAGTGAGCGAACTCCGTCACCTCGCACAGCGCCACCCGGGTTCGTGTCGATCGACTCACCTGAGCGAACCCGGGTCTGCAGACAGGCCTGGCTACTAATGGCGGACTTAGAGTTTACAGCAGTGCAGTTATAATTATCCGTTGTTACTGAGCGGGACGAGATTCAGTCGATCTGCCCCTCGACGTCCGTGGGCCGACACAGCGATTGCAGCAGGACGCGTCACAGCGGCGAATCACACGTTTTTGTCAGATAACGGCGTTGCCGCTCGATCGGATGACGCGCGAGGAAGGAGACGACAATGAAGACCAAACCACCGCAAAGGTACACTGAACAATCCTTTTCTTTATTCATTTTTTGTTATCATTTCAATATGTCTGTCGGGGTATTTTTTTTTCATTTTATTGTTTTAAATTAAAATTTGACACACTTATAAAAGACAGCATCTGCATAGAGTTGTCATCTTAAAGATTCATGGAGAAAAGGGAGAGAGAGAGAGAGAGGGAGGGAGGGGAGATTGCGAAGGGGAATACTGGCACTTCACACTAACTAAACAGAACAGCAAACAGCAGTACAAGAGAGGGAGATAGAGGGACAGATATTTCTTTACATTACGGTACACACACACATACACACACACAAAAGAAACGGGACACAAGTTGCATTTCCGGTCAAAGTTGCAGCAAACGATCCGACTGTCCTCGTTTTTGAAATCTCTCCGTCTAATTTTCTGGACAGCCCCCTCTAACTGATTTCTACGGAACTGGACGGAGTTGTCCCCCTCAGACCGTGTGCTGTCACACATTTCCAATCACCTCCGCCGGCCGCGGCTATTCGTCTGAGCGACCAAAACTGTGGCCGGTTGAGGTCTGGCTAAATTTCGTTAGAGAAAGCCCTTTGTCTTTTGTATTGCACTTAAGAGGTGGAGTTTTTACATTGCAACGGGCCAATCTGTCAGTCGTATCCACGAGCGAACGATGGAACAATCCGACCCATTTGGGTGGTCTGACCGTCGAGACGGGGAGCTGTTAGCGCCTGGTCCTCGAATATGTCAGTAGGAAAAAAAGTCACGACTCAATGCAGAGACTGACTCATTTCAGAAAGTCATCAGAGAAATTTTGACAGTGGAAAAAATGTGCTCTCCTGAACACAGGAAAGTGGCAACACTCGCTGGACATTAAAGAGCACACAGATGATAACGTAATGACTCTAAATGCCACTACATATTGGGTTCAATTAAAAGGACTTATTTTACCACGGTATACTTGAGAAACCCGGGGGCGGGGCCTGTGAGAAGCCCGGAAAAAGAAAAGACACGGTCGACATTGTCAATATAAACACGACAATATCGATCAGTATGACAGGGCCCATTCCGAGGGCTAATAATTGAAGACTGAGAGAAAGAGAGAGATGGGGAGAGAGAGGGCGTATAGGTTCAGATTTGGCCTGGAAGCAGGAAAACCAGACGCGCACACACGGCAACATGGAGGTCGCCGCACCGCGTCTCACTAAGGATGAAGGGAAGCACTATTCACCAGAGGCAAAGGCCTCGGGACCAAATCAAACTGGTACGTGTCGTTTTTTTCCACTGATATGGTTGGTTTCACAAATTATTCTTTATTTGTCTCCAAACACTCCCCAAACATGCGTTGAAAACTGAAAGGACACAGATGTACAGACAGTCAGTCCAAAGAGAGGGGGGGTGTGTGTGGGGGGGGTTCAATGGATACAGGGCAGAGATCGAACCACTTCACAACTTTGACGGGAACAAGTTTCTCATTAGTTTTATACACGGACATGCAAGTCATTTTTTCTCTCTTTGAAGTATTTACAATAATTACAAGACACAAAGATCCGGTTCAGTTTGACAAAATTGCGAGCATTCAATATTCAATATTACTACTATTATTTTGTTGACATAACTTCTTTATTTCTTTGTCATCATCATTGCTATGATATAATCGCACACTTTTTTTAGTTCAGCATTTGATCATTTTGCCATTTCACCGTCAGGCTGCAAATGTTTACCTCATGTTATTCGTTTCCTATTCAGTTCTCAGCAGACTCACTGTAAGGATCATTTAGGTAATTGACGATCTTTCTGAAATCACAATATCAGGGCGCCCTTCCTAAACCGCCCACACCCCCCATCCACCCCACCACCCGCCCCTGTCGCCCAATTAAAACACTGACACAAGGGAACACTGTTGTGAGATCGAAGGAGTACGCTCCAGGAAAGGGACCATAAAGCGAATAAAACGACAGACGCTCTCGTTGTGGCTAATGACAGCAGCGTAATAGTTAGCCTAAATAGAAAATACCGTCTCTCCGAAGAGGGTCCGGTCGGTTATTGAAATCCTTTCGTTTCGAGAACAACCCCCTCTGCGAGAACAGTTTGAATATTCACCGGACCAGGATGTAGTCGGAAGCCAACGGAGGCGGGGCCTCGAGTCTTCTGGTGGCTACAACAAGCGAAGATAAAAAGGGCCCCGTAAATTACCGTGTGGAAGAGATATTTCGTTTTGAACTATCTAGCTGGTCACATTTGTCAAGTCGAGATCATATTCAAACCCTCTCCGGAAGAGGTTTTTCCTTCAACCGGCTGCACTGACTGAAGCTAAATGGCAAAGTTCATCAAAGTCTGTTTCCCTCCGCTCATTAACGGAGCACGTTCTCTAGGCTTCCTACGTTGGCTGCTGCAGCTCCTCCCGTTGTCCAGAGCACACACCCCCGTACACACACATTTCATTTGTAAATGACAAACGGATAAAAACATAAAAGCCTTTGGTTCGTCCAGGTCAGTGCCTTTATATTCACCAAAGTTGATCTGGGTCCACTCTGTTCAGATATGTTGCCAGCACAGAGAAAGCGCAGTAAGAGCTAAGCTGATTGGCCGCAGAGACCAAAGCAAAAAGCCCAGATATGTTGGATGCATAACGACGGGTGTATATCCCACACACGTATGTGAATGGAAACGTGTATCTCACCAAATATACGTGTGTTATTATAATTCGGTAGCAATCACAATATCAATGATCAATAATCGCTGCGATCGTCGGGGGTCTCCTTTGGGATCAGGCCGAGAGGACTACATGCACGTCAAAGTGTGAATCCGTTTCCACGACACAAAGACTACAACTACGGGTGCCTATAAAGGACATCAGAGGGAAGTCAATTCGACAAGCGGTGTGAGAAGTTTGAATGAATTACTTGACGGAAGTGGATTGAGGAGTTGCCCGGGTGAATACTAGCGATGACGGTTATTCTAAGCATCTTTTGTAAACTTGACTTGCTTTGTGCTCTGTGAATAGATTACTCTGAGAACACGTGGGACAAATGCTTTGGTTTGAATGCACTAATATATAAATACGTAATAATATACTTTGTGTTGTGTGTGTGTGTGTGTGTTTTCGACATAAAACTGCAACTCAACAGCTAAAAGCTAAACGGACCTGCGAACTGCCAACTGCTGACGTAGCGCCTAGTCGCGTGCTCAGAGTACAACGCAGCCGATGTGCAACAACTACAGTCATGCACACACACACACACACTCACAAACACACACACACACAATCTTTACACAAACAAACATTCATGCTCAAACACACATCGTCTTTTTATTTTTCACAGACGAGGGGTCATGCACTCAATAGTCCGGGAGAACACCAGTAGAGGCGGCGCCTTCCCGGATCCCGGTTTCTCACAAAGGACGGCGTACGCCGCCGCCGAAGCAAACACGAAACGGAGTGGCGCGGACAGCGCGGAACTAGACTAGCGGCCGCGGTTTACAGGATGGAATGTATTGTATCAGAACGACTAGCGTTGGTCCTGCCACAGTGGAAGAAGTCATGCGGCAGTACTCAGAAGCGGGGTCGGGGGGATCCCAGTGTGTGTGTGTGTGTGTGTGTGTGTGTGTCTGTACACACTCCGGACACGGAGCTGGAAATGTGTGCTGCCTCGGTAAACTCAACATAACACACGCCAGCGACAACAACATCACCAAAACCCCAGGGGGAAAATATAAACAACCGATCTAATAAATCAAACGGCGAACGCGATAGAGACAGTGTGTTTTCTTAAAAAGTGTAAAGTGCGCACATGATCCAGAGCAGAAGTCACCATGCAAACTCACAAAGCCGTTAGTCGCATGCCTTAACAGAATAAGGGCCCCCTGGCCATATTCCTTGCTTTTTTTTTTTTTAAACAACGACAACATCAATATAACCCCGTTTTAACTGTACATGTAAGTGGTTGGACACATTAAAAACACAGAAGCAAAAGAAAACATGCTGGCCAATGCTGAAATGACTCGAGGAATACAGACAGTTCCCTTCCCGGATCTCTGGTAGTCGACGTTAGCTGAACGAACCTACGTTTCCTGTTCACCGTAAATATGCACTCGAAAACCTCTAGCTACGGAAAGACATCCCTGCCATGGAATAGTACGAATTGGACGTCCGAGGCTCAACAGAATCACACCAGAGCCTCGGCGCCCCACACGGGGCCGGGAAATCACTTGTGGCCATCAAAGTCATACTCCAAAGTAGTCGTGGGTTTGTCACTAGTAAACAGTGGCATGGGTTGATCCTAAACTAAAATCATGTTTGAATCAAGGCCATCTATCGCTAAAGGTGCTTCAGTGTGTAAGTGGGAGCCAATCAAACGATGCCGTGTTGTTGTTCCCGTTGAAGGTAAACAACACAAACCTCGGCACGAGCTACCTGTCATCTAAGGCCACTATATTTCTCTCGGAACCATGGAGCATGGATATGTGAAACCGTCATTTAATCTCTTCAAAGCACCGGCTTCCTATTCATTGCAGCTGCAGTTCTTATGGCGACACAACAGGCCCTGGCGGAATGCCCAAACACACCAGCGTTTTGCACTTTACCGAGCAATAATTCAGTTGGCTTCTTAGCCCAACGTGCAACATAACTGTAAAGTTTTGACAAGCAACGGCTAGTTCGACGAGAGTTAGTCAATGCTGCCATTATGGAAGTTTCGCCAAAAAGCCCACGACTCATTATAGGACGTTTCTTACGGATGACAGTGGAAGGGAACTCATCATGCCGCAGTGAAGACTTATTGTAGCCAATTGGACATTTTGAATGTAGCTGAACGAAGATTCGTACTCTTAAACTTTGGAAAACAGAGCTGGCTCCTCCCTTTCAGTATACAAGAAGAAGGACATGCTCAACAAGAAATTATTATCTCAAGAAAACATTTGTCGCCATATTGTTTTTTCCCTTACAATTATTACGTATACAGGCGAAGTATCAATTACAAGAATACACAGTTTCATTTCGTGGAGGCTAGCATAGTCTGTTTGGGCACTTTAAATTAACAACATTTTAACGTTTTATGTATCCTCCTAAAAAGTCTGAGCTAATATCATATTATAAAAACATTACTTTTAAAATGGACCATAATCAAATCTATATTCAAATCAAAAAGCATGTTATTGCTTTTCAATATCCATCGATCATCGAGTATATAATCTGATTGGTGCTGGTTCTGTCTAGACAACACCTCATCATGCCAGTCACAGATGGACCGTTTTCCACAGTGGTGGCCTCAAAGGACCAGAATGCTTCAGCTCGTCTGGTTGGCACAAAACACTGTAACGTAAGCAAGGGAGTTGGGACTCTGACACCAAGGCTTGTGAGTCATAATTTAGATCTGTTTATTCCCACAGTCGGGTCTTAATCCGTGACTGACATCACAACTTTGACATCACAGCGCTGACATCACAGCGCTGACATCAACCCGAGTCACTGTGACCGACGTGTCACGTTGCCATGCATTTTTCCGTTGGCAAGGGACGGGGTTTGCTTCAGACGAACATAGCAGCATTCGCAACTGTTCTTAGCCTCAAAATGTCATAATTCAAATGTCATAATTTACTACTACAGTGTGCAATCACAGAGCACAGCCCTCCATCCCCCACGCCGACGGGTTTAAACTATTGTGGCAATACTTCAGCACCATCAACGGAATATTCGTAGAGAAATGCCCGTCTTCGTGATATATAATTCACAGTACCCCATTTGCTTTTATGTTTTCTGTCTTTGATAACAAAAGATAGCCAAGAGCCAAACCCAAAATATAGCCAAAGATCTATAAAGGAAACATGTGGCCAATTTGTCACAGGACACATCACACACTACAGGACAAAGCAGACGGTAAGCACTTCCAAGGTAAGACAAGAGACTCACTCCACTGTGTGGCAAGACAGCATTTCAGGTTTTTCTTCTTTACTTTTTAATATGGTTCCTAATATATTGAAAAATCTATAGAACAGGCTTGACGGCTAAACGTCACTTCCTTACAACGCCATCTCTTCCTTCTCTCTCTCTCTCTGTGGTGTATCTCGCAACCTTTTAACCTTCTGTGCCAGTCGGCTTTCTTTGTCAAAACTGCATAACTTGACTGACAGCCCCGCCCCCGACCCGCCCCGCCTCCAACCCCGCCTCTAACCCCGCCTAGTCTCGTTCCTAATCTATCTAATTCTATCTGAATTTGGCGACTGCCGCAGGCCTATTGAATTAACTGAAGACCCTGAGACATTCCTCGTACTACGGTCTCGCACTGTACAGATAAGAGCGGAGAAGGGCTCTACGGAAGCACATGCAGGCAAAGTGCTTGTTGTCGAAACCTGCCGCAGCAGTGCCACGCCTTAAAGGGGAGGGCCTCCACCTGTCTATGGGCCACCGCCCCTTTAAGAACTCTATGGGTGTGTGCTCATTAATTATAAGCTCCTTTCCCCATTGGTTAAAAAAGGCTTGCAAATTATTGACCATGTAGGATATTTAGTTCGTCTATCGGCAGGTTGGTCCACTACACTCAACTGCTTGACATGATTGATAGGAATTTTCCACCAATTAGACGTTCAACCAAAACCTAAATCAGCCGGTTCCGAAAAAGTTTATTGTATCTATGACGTAAGCTACAACAGCCATCCTGTTTCCTCTCAGTCAGGTATTGAACGTTCTCATCCAGAGTGACTTACAGGAGCACATATTTAAGTTAAATACCTTGCTCAAGGGCATATTCACAGATTCTTTACCATGTCAGCTCAGGGATTAAAACCGGTGACTTTTTGGTACACCACAAAGCTATCAGCCGTTGTATGTTCTTGAATGACTCTGACCATTAAGCTACCACCGTTCTAGGTTCTTGAATTATGTCCAAGTAAACTACATTTGCTGGAACACAATTTAGCAGTCATTGGCACTGTCCTGGAGATCCCAAAAATATGGAAAGAAACTTAAAAAAAAGGAAAAAAAGTTTTACGTCATATTTCTTTACAGGTAGCTAGCCCATGTGAAAAATAAGATAAAAACAAATGTTTTATGTCATATTTCTTTACAGGTAGCTAGCCCATGTGAAAAATAAGATAAAAACAAATGTTTTATGTCATATTTCTTTACAGGTAGCTAGCCCATGTAAAATAACTGGATAAAAACAACCCTTTTAAATCATATTTCTTTACAGGTAGCTAGCCCATGTGAAAGAATAAGATAAAAACAAACGTTTTGACTCATATTTCTTTACAGGTAGCTAACCCATGTGCTGTTTCTTATGTTCAATACATTTACATGTACATATTGTAAATATTATGCTTAGTCGTACCCTCTTTTGTTTACGTTATGTAATTAGTCAGCTATAATGTAATGTCGTTTTTTTTGTCTTTTTTTTTCAACCCCACCCAACCCCTTTAGAACGTTCTCCTCATCTCCTAATGTAATATTTTTCTCCCAGCGAGATCTCTTCCCTCTTGCATCGTCGTCGACGTCACTAAAAGCCGAGGGTCCCGCCGATGGTGGACGCCAGGACGACTCCGAGGATGACGCAGCAGATAATGATCATGATCTTCTTCTGCAAGGGGGACGACAAGGCAGTGGAGGGGTTAGCGTGTGCAACATGAGGAGACCTAGCGTGTGCAACATGAGGAGACCTAGCGTGTGCAACATGAGGAGACCTAGCGTGTGCAACATGAGGAGACCTAGCGTGTGCAACATGAGGAGACCTAGCGTGTGCAACATGAGGAGACCTAGCGTGTGCAACATGAGGAGACCTAGCGTGTGCAACATGAGGAGACCTAGCGTGTGCAACATGAGGAGACCTAGCGTGTGCAACATGAGGAGACCTAGCGTGTGCAACATGAGGAGACCTAGCGTGTGCAACATGAGGAGACCTAGCGTGTGCAACATGAGGAGACCTAGCGTGTGCAACATGAGGAGACCTAGCGTGTGCAGACTAGCGTGTGCAACATGAGGAGACCTAGCGTGTGCAACATGAGGAGACCTAGCGTGTGCAACATGAGGAGACCTAGCGTGTGCAACATGAGGAGACCTAGCGTGTACAACATGAGGAGACCTAGCGTGTGCAACATGAGGAGACCAGCGTGTGCAACATGAGGAGACCTAGCGTGTGCAACATGAGGAGACCTAGCGTGTGCAACATGAGGAGACCTAGCGTGTGCAACATGAGGAGACCTAGCGTGTGCAACATGAGGAGACCTAGCGTGTGCAACATGAGGAGACCTAGCGTGTGCAACATGAGGAGACCTAGCGTGTGCAGACCTAGCACATGAGGATGAGGAGACCTAGCGTGTACAACATAAGGAGACCTAGCGTGTGCAACATGGGGAGACCTAGCGGAGACCTAGCGTGTGCAACATGAGGAGACCTAGCGTGTGCAACATGAGGAGACCTAGCGTGTGCAACATGAGGAGACCTAGCGTGTGCAACATGAGGAGACCTAGCGTGTGCAACATGAGGAGACCTAGCGTGTGCAACATGAGGAGACCTAGCGTGTGCAACATGAGGAGACCTAGCGTGTGCAACATGAGGAGACCTAGCGTGTGCAACATGAGGAGACCTAGCGTGTGCAACATGAGGAGACCTAGCGTGTGCAACATGAGGAGACCTAGCGTGTGCAACATGAGGAGACCTAGCGTGTGCAACATGAGGAGACCTAGCGTGTGCAACATGAGGAGACCTAGCGTGTGCAACATGAGGAGACCTAGCGTGTGCAACATGAGGAGACCTAGCGTGTGCAACATGAGGAGACCTAGCGTGTGCAACATGAGGAGACCTAGCGTGTGCAACATAGCGTGTGCAACATGAGGAGACCTAGCGTGTGCAACATAGCGTGTACAACATGAGGAGACCTAGCGTGTGCAACATGAGGAGACCTAGCGTGTACAACATGAGGAGACCTAGCGTGTGCAACATGAGGAGACCTAGCGTGTGCAACAACATGCAACATGAGGAGACCTAGCGCAACATGAGGAGACCTAGCGTGTGCAACATAGGAGGAGACCAGCGTGTACAACATGAGAGAGACTAAGGAGACCTAGCGTGTGCAACATGAGGAGACCTAGCGTGTACAACATAAGGAGACCTAGCGTGTGCAACATGAGGAGACCTAGCATGTACAACATAACCTAGCGTGTGCAACATGAGGGAGACCAGCGTGTGCAACATAAGGACATAAGTGAGAGACCTAGCGTGTACAACATAAGGAGACCTAGCATGTACAACATAGACCTAGCGTGTACAACATAAGGAGACCTAGCGTGTACAACATAAGGAGACCTAGCGTGTACAACATAAGGAGACCTAGCGTGTACAACATGAGGAGACCTAGCGTGTGCAACATGAGGAGACCTAGCGTGTACAACATGAGGAGACCTAGCGTGTGCAACATAAGGAGACCTAGCGTGTACAACATAAGGAGACCTAGCATGTACAACATAACCTAGCGTGTACAACATAAGGACATAAGGAGACCTAGCGTGTACAACATAAGGAGACCTAGCATGTACAACATAACCTAGCGTGTACAACATAAGGAGACCTAGCGTGTACAACATAAGGAGACCTAGCATGTACAACATAACCTAGCGTGTACAACATAAGGAGACCTAGCGTGTACAACATAAGGAGACCTAGCGTGTACAACATAAGGAGACCTAGCGTGTACAACATACAACATGAGGAGACCTAGCGTGTACAACATGAGGAGACCTAGCGTGTACAACATAAGGAGACCTAGTGTGTTCAACATAAGGGTGTGTGGTTCAGTGTGTGTGTGTGTGTGTTTATTCATATACAGTTTAATATGAGGGGGTGGTGGACATGGTTGGCTCTACAGGAGGTGGCAGTGATTATGACTGGGTGTGTGTTTCACTGTGTGTGTGTTACCTTGCGAGCCTGGCTCTGATATTTGACAGCCTTCTTGGTGTCAGATACCGCCCGCTCCACGAAGTCCACGGAGTGCTCCACGTTGTACTCGATTCTGTCAATCATCTCTCCCTGTTGAGAGCAGAGAGCACCGTCATCAGGAAGGAGGGTGAGCGCGAGGGAAGAACCTTGTCTAGTCAGCCTCATGTTTTTTCTGCTCTCACATATCGTCCGAACGAGACTACCGGGACATACACGTTGTTTTTCCCCGGCGAACATGGTAGCCGGGTTAATGCGTTAGTCAAATTGGCTTAGCCTCATACGTATCCTAAATCACCGTTCTTTCTGGCAATTCTATTTTGCCCTCAGTGGAAGAGCCGAGTTGTCACTCACACGTCGTTTATTTTCCTATTGTTGTTGAATGAAACGATCCAATGTCCCCCACCCACAGACGCTGTGCGGTGCACGAGCTAAACTTAGAAACCATATTTCCCTGTTACCCCCGAGCAGTTTCATAATTCAGGTCGTCCTGATGAGATTTACAGGCCAGGCGAAATTGGAAACAGTATTCAGATGACATTTCTCGCGCAGAACGTTTTCAGATGCTCGGCGATATCTATATACACACATTTTTTCACAAATTCGAAATTATATGAAATCGTGAATATGTTTATCCTATTCCTTTTGTCACAAACTGTAGCATGTCTACACCACATGCGTCCAGAAATCCGGGAATATATCCACCTCTGTCCCCTTCCAACTTACGAGCGAAGACGACTTATAGCTTCGACCAGGCGCGTGTAGAACAGTGTCTGCACAAACTCTCCATTAATTCTGATTATTGAATAGAAGCAGCCTGAGACACTGACCGGCACGCGAGAAGGACCCAGAGGCTGCCTGAGATCTTCCTGAATGGATCAGCACAGTGTTGCTAGGGCTTTACTCACAGCTTTACTCACAGTTTAAATAATGCCATGGTACTATGTGGAAAACCTCCCCAATCTAAAACAAAATTACTCAAAAATTCCGGGCGGCCCACGACACCTGAGGTATAATGTCAACACGACCAAATATTGGTCCTGATCTGAATTTATTCAGACATCACAATTACTATGACCCCATAGTTGCGGAATTGTACCCTAGAAAAAGCCTGAGGTAACCCTGTAGCTTTCTATATTCAACACAAGGCCTTGGCAGTTCTGAGTTTACGTCTACTAAGCACTTCCTGGTTTCAAACGGACAGTGTCGCACCTGGCTCTCGACCAGCATGGCCATGTCGACGAACATGTCGTGAAGCTCCCGGATGCTGTTCTCCAGCTTGATGATCTCAGTGTGTCGGGTCTCGATCTCGTTCAGGGCCTGCTTGGTCATCTGAGAATCCATCTTGATCTACGGGGCCAGAACAGAGGAGTGTCAGCGGCACATCGAGTTCAGTGGCGGCGGATGTGGCCAGCTGGCCGTTCATAGGCACGCGGCGCATTAGCATCTCCGGACGGGTGCCGGGGCCACGCGGAAACCGCAGGCTCACGTGTGGAACTCACATCATCGGTGAAAATGGCAAGCTTCCCACTCTCCAGCATGTCCTCCAGCTCCTCGTTGGTGGTTGTTCTCCCAGCTGCCCAGTTAACACACACACACACACGGACGCAAACACAGCGTTAGCTAACCGTTCCTCAAAATATATCGCCTGATGCACATCAAAATGTTACCCTGGGAAAATTTTAAATGTCCATTGTTTTAGCGCCGCTCGGGCAACTAATTCAAGTTCATCAATTAACTCTAACTACGTGTCTGGATCAACTTCGTAATCTTGGCTAAATAAAGAAACATGAATGATTCAATAATATGAAATAAAATACCGTTTAAATAGTGGAAACATTTAACAACTTCAACGGTTCCAGTGTTACCGGAAAGTTCTAGCGGAACACGGGGGATCACATTAAGATTCTTCACCTGTTTAAAACACGTGATTTTGCTAACGCGTTGCCACACGCACGTCCTCGCCGCATAGTATTAAACAGTATCATCCGAACATGTACACTTCACACACACATCTACACTACCGGGGGGTCGCCGCGCCTGTCCCCGGTCTACGGCCATATATGCACATCCTGCATGACATCAGCTGTCACATGGTCGGGCATGTCAGCGTGTGTTAAAACCATAATCGCTGTCTGTATGTGAAGGTCATCAGGGTCTGCTTGGGGAATCTGCCTACGTCTGTAGAACCCCATTTCTTGTGGACCTGCGTGGTTGGGGTCAGTCGCAGTGTATTTAGTCAGATTGGCTGGTTCTGTTTGGGATACTTATGTCAGTCAGCGTTTCCCTGTTTGCTGTCAGCAGATGTGTAAAGCGTTCTTCTGACTTATATACTGGGTAACCCATTAGCAAATACCTTTTTTTGTCTTTCTTTCTCAGTACCTCCCTCTCTCTCTCCCCTCAGTCTTCCAAACACTCTATTTCTCTGCCTCTGTCTTCTCTCAGTCCCTCCCTCCCTCTCTCTCTCTCTCTCTCCCTCCCCCAAGGTATCTCTTTCTCCCTCATCCTTTCTTCCACATTCTTAGTCCCCGTCTATACTATCCCCTCTCTCCACCTCTCTCTCCACCTCTCTCTCAGTCTGCATATAAATATATTAAACAGGACGTATTGCGTCTCCATTAAGTGTCATCCCTAAGGCTCTGGTGACGGCGGTGGGAAAACCTACTGATCTCCAGCTGCCTCTGGATGCGGTCCTTGCAGCGGTCCCTGTATTTGGACTGGGTGGTGTTGTATTCGGTCATCACCTCGACAAACTTGCGCGACAGCGTCGAGTGCTGGAAGGACAGACACAGGGTGGTCATGGGGGGAGGGGTTGGTGGGCGGCCACCGGGGAAACACAATCACAAGGTCGATCAACACCGCTGCCCCCCCCCATGGCAAAACGCATTTGGCGATCTGCAGTGCACACAGCCTTGATGAAGACACCATAAACCTCTTTGCATGCACACGGGCACCTCCATTCAAATGACGGCATCTGCATTTAACATTTTGCTGATGCTGCAAAGCCGTGTCAGTTGCCCTTTCCGGCCACCAGAGGGGGTCAGTGAGTATCAGAGAGCCCAGTGAGTCGTATTACTGCCGAAGGTGACACAGCTAGGGGTCAAAGCAAAGATGGATCAATTCTGTGTGTCGGTGGTAAGGCTTGAGCCCAGCGGGGCAGTTTCACCCAGTCGTGCTCGCCTGAAAAACGCAACTCGGGAGGGCCAAACCGAGCAGAAGGGAGGGCCGACCCGAGGAGGCCGGATTAGTGGCAGTGAGTCAGTGGATCAGGTGGTTGAGAGAGTCAAGATGGAGAGCCTGAATTGACAGATGTCCTTTCTGGCCACCTCCGAACAACATTGGTTCACAGCGCGGGTAAGGAACTGAATGTCCAATTAACCGAAAAACATTCGGATGGTTCGTAGGGATTTGGGTCGTGAAAATGTATTAGGTCATTTATTGGTGATGTTCTACCCTCACCTAGTAGTTTAGGTCTGAACTGTTAACCAATTTAAAGGAAACACCAAAAACCTGCCTACACTAAGGTGGAATCAGTTTGGCAGGATTGTGGTGAGCGTCATTTACAACGCTAATGTGAATGTCCGGCAGCAAAAGGAATATGTGATGAAATTTAAATACATGCCACCCGAATATGTACGATTCTGGTTATGACGCTGTGTCTCTGTTTAATACCTCCCTGTTTTCCTACTGCAGGCCAACCGGGCCACTTAATAAATGGGTTCCAAGGAGAACAGCCTCCCACCTGCCACAAAACACAGTTGATTATGGAGCTGCTTGACAATCTCGACAAAGTTCGTCGGCGCGCGATCATGATTTCGCTTAATAATCTAAAGAAAATCCATTCTTTTTTTACCCTCTAACCAACAGCTATACAATATGTTCCTAAATACGAGTAGTGTATGACGCACACAGAAGAGGCAGTTGTTTAAATAAAATAAACTTTGACCTTCTTTTCACCGTCGCAGGTTCCTTTGAGAACACGCGACAATATCACTGATTAATGTTGAGTCGAGGTTTCAAGCACATTCTCCCCGTTTACTGACAATGAATGTAGGCATGACTGTAAATGCCTTTGGATAATAGCATCTGCGGCATGTACATAGGCCTTTATATTATCATTTAAGGTGACTAGTTTGTATAATATTAAAAGTGAATTTGAATGTATATTATCCAGGGACTTCCCTAGACGCGCCATGATCTCATAGTTTGGCAGTCATTGAAACGACGAGATCGATTAATCCCATTCAGTTTCGTGTCAAAACATACATGGGTGTCAATGAGCGATTATGGCGCGTGAAGGTTCACGGTCGTGGTCGACTTGAAAATTCCCTCTTCATAACGTGATCTCCTACACCCGGTAGCATATACGAGATATTATTGGGTACACCACAAATGGGGAGTCCTAGGAGGACTGTAAAAAAACAATTGTTTTTACCCCGGACCTGCGTTCAAATAGTATTTCGGGTGGTCCGGAAGCTGTGTATTCTCACCCTCCACTATCGATCACTTTTTGGCCGGCTTACCTGGCTTTGTCCGTCCGGGTGAAGGAGTGCGCGAGTGACTCACCTGTGTCTTACGGATTCGGAGGTCGGCAGATGATCTGTTCAGGCCCTCTTCCTGTTCGATGCTCTGCTCGATTGCTGCGAAAAAGGCGAGAGATGGCGAGGGAACAATTAACTTCCCCATCTTCGGCCGAATGCTGGTCAGCTTGGAGTTCTCACTATCTGACTTGGTAGCTCGTACGCTAATATGCTAATGTCAGGCAGTTTGCTCGTGTAGCTACATATAGAGCTTTATTATATTTTTATGATGATACAAACCTGCTCGAAAACAAAAGATGAGGCATCGGACCTCAGTGCCCCGCTGATTGCAAACCAGACGTGATTTTGTGTATAATGTTCGAAATGTGACGTAACCAGTGTAACATGCCGGTGGTGCTTTTCATTTGGATGAACAGAACCGAGAGAGATGGCAGCATGACGGAATGTCAAACTGTGTTTATGAAATGCCATCGCTACAATGTTTTCCGAATCTATAAAAGTTTCGAGGGATAATGTGCTGAGGCATGGCCAGATC
Organism: Dallia pectoralis; assembly: GCA_029465975.1. Taxonomy (NCBI): domain Eukaryota; kingdom Metazoa; phylum Chordata; class Actinopteri; order Esociformes; family Umbridae; genus Dallia; species Dallia pectoralis. The sequence continues at coordinate 4,028,657 of CM055752.1, read as the reverse complement.
CAAACGGTCCTTTTTGGGGCCATGTCCAATAAAGCGAGGGCCTATTTGTTTGAGTTATTAAGCTTGCTCAGGGCCACATGGTGAATTTCTCACAACTGCGAAATAATATTGTTAGTTTTTCTAAGTAATCCGCTAAACGTATCCGAGCATCGTGGCACAGATGGTTCTGCGGTCGTTTCCAGATGGTTCTGCGGTCGTTACCCCTCCCTGTGTGACCTTTCCCGAACAATAAAGAGAGAATAAAACAATAATACCAAACAGAAGCACCAGATGTAAGCCCCAATACATCACAGATAGTAGCTCTTTCGCCTGTACTCGATGTGTTCTTTATAAAGAGAGGTATTTCGCCTGTTGCTACTGGCGACTGTTAGCTAGGCCCACTGGCAAACCTCAGGGAACAAATTGGCTTAAACGACTTTGTTTTCAGGAAACTTGTTCATTCACTATGATGTTGAAACTTTTGAGACACGGTTCGGTTTAGGGCTGAACAATTTTGGAAAATAATCAAATTGCATTGTATGATCAACACAATATAAGCTAGACTAAACATAAACTGTTCTTTCTTGTAGGCCAGGCCTGAATGTTATGAGGAAAATTAAGAAACATAGTAGAAACTTAGTTGTATAAAAATGAAAATATCTGACGTTGTTCCTTATCTCCAGTTCCTTATGTCCTTTACATGGTTAACATGTGAGCGGCGACGGTTGAGATGACAACTCAAACGAAGATCTGACAATTCATTGGGATTTGGTCGCGGCGTCAAACAGTTGTAACCGTGGCGATAACACATTGAGAATTCAACCGACATCTGGCCGGTTTTATGACCGTGGGGCGAAAACACGTTCAAATGACGTTGACATAGGTCTCAACCAAATATTACCCACAATTCCACATTGAAATGCCATTGGCGTGCACAGCGGGAAAGAGGCTTTCCATGCTCCTCATTAGATGCTTGTTGCTTGGTTCCCAGATGCCACCATCTCATCGCAGCTCATTACCTTTCATGGAGGAATGAGGAATTTCCCTCACTATCAGTCTGTGTGATGCGATTTAGGAAGAAACAACCAGACGAGTGGGAGTCTTCCGGAATCTGCGAATGGGACGAACGTAGAGGAAGGCAACTCGGCGTCTTTGAGCAAGCGTTCGCTGTCTTGTCTTCAGAGGAAGCGTGCACTTTATGCATCGAACACGATTAGTCCAAAATCCACGCTGTCCTTTGAATTCACAACCCGGATTTATACCTCGTGTTTCCTCTGGTAGCTCATCACAGTGGCGCAACGTCACCTGGGAATCAGTTGACTTTCAATTGTTGTAAAGGTCGGTACACATTTGACCCCTTTGACAATTAGCATTTCCCTTCTGGTGCATCATGGGTGCTGCCCCCAACTAATGTATAATAAGGACTTGTTTAAGGTCAACGCTAGGGCACCCAAGGTCATGTGGATGACATGGTGGCAAATCTATTCTATATTTACCCGAAAGCATCTACGAGGTCATCTTGTGGGTCCCTCTGGAGGAGTTGACCAATCTACAACCTGACTCTAAGCCTGACTCTAAATCTATAGTGTAGATATAGTGGCTGTTAGCCTCTCTAGCCCGAGAAGAGCAGCCGTCCCCAGAGACGCTTTTCCTCTGGCTGGTTGCCCGGTGCTTTTTTATTTCCCATCTTCACTCAATAATGACTCGGCAAATTTCCGCCATACAACAAACGGGGGTGAGGGGGTCTCTTTTAATGAAGGGGTTTACGTGTCTTCGAGTTGATATCGACACTCCATCTCGGCTGACTGGGAGTTGTTCGGTCGGCGAAGTGCTTCGTTTGACTGGATGAGACAAGAGCTGATTGTCTCCTCCTGGAGCACAAAGCTACCAAATGACATGCAGACGCGCAGTGGAGGTTCAGCCACAGGATATCTGATGAGATGTTTTACATTTCTTTTGGACGAGACATTGACTAGACCGGCGCGGCGTGTGACTCAATTCATCCGAACGTTAAACCCCTCCGGGAATACCGAGCGTCGTGGTACGGATGAGGCCGTTTCGGAGGGCTGAGACGACGGAAGGATCTACGACGGCGGCGTGAAAGTTTGAATGACGGTTCTTTTTGTACCACTGGGGAGAACCGGGGGGAAACATTTTTATTTGATCACGAGTCACAAGGGGGCATTCCTCTAAAGAACATTGAGCCCGGAACGTAAATGTTGACGTTTGAGAAATCGGATTGCCTACCCGACGCGCCCTATTACGGTGTTTTGCCAGCGTTTGTAAAAATGAACAGAAAACACACAAAAAATCAACTCTGCGCCTCATGGAAACGTAGCCCCTCGGCTGAAATGCGACCTGACGTGCTGCCAGACTGAGGGCGAAGGCAAGGGGCTGAAGTTGCTCGGGTGACCAGAGTGATGTCATCCCGATCGCCGCCTCGTTTTTCACAAATACGCCCCTCGGGGGGACAGCTGGAGAGACTACCTCATTTCTACAGCTAAACCCCAGGAAGTCTTTTCTCTGTTCTCTGAGCTACGCTCGAGCGGGTAGCGACCACGGCGATGATCAGATGATTGGCACGGACTCTCAGGTTCAGTGGGTACGGCTGAAATGTATAACGGCGACGTGTAACAGTGTTGCTGTTCATTTTGCGTTTTAACAACAGAAACCCGGGTCGGCGGAGACATTCGCCGGGCTTCGGTTTAATGCGTTTCATTTTTCTCTTTACTTCCTGCTCGGTTATATCATCAATCTACCGCATAAGAGAGACTGTCATACCGTAAAATACAAAACCCAACGGACCGTGCGGTTGCCGTTCCGGGCATATCTCTACCGTCCAAGTATTTTCCCGTGTCCATGCGGTTCTGTGAGTGTGGACGGGACGTGTCGGGGCGAACGACTGTTGGAGATCATTCCAGGCTGGACCATCGCACATCAATGCGGTAACGTCCTTCAACCATGATGACATCAGTCGTTAACTCTCAACGCAGTTAACGTTCACCTACGTTTAATTTCGGCCCTTAGCTACGCGTCTCCCTCGTTCGTAATACGACGACGGAAATACACACTCTCCGGCTTAGCTGGCGCTTGTCGTTAATGGTCGTCCGTCCGTCAGACGCGTTCTTCACAATAGCGCTCGGCGCTTTGAGTATTTTATCGCGAGCCTTTTAATTCAATGATACTGGGATCATGGGGGTTTCGCTAACGAGGCAAACGCTCTCTTTGACTTAAGGGGTTGGTAAAGATTGACAGGTTTTTTTTGTCCTGCTCCTGAAATCTACTGTAGTGCTGTTATGTACATGCCTTTATTTGCTTTATCTGACCATCAGAGTTCTAGTCAGGTCATCTTCTCAACTGTTCTGGCTCTGAGCAAGTGTTATTGAGTCGCGTTATGTACAATATATAAAAAAAAACATGAAAGAAATAGGCATCCTTTTCTTGTTTTAATCGTATGTTCTACGACTAACTGAGGCAGGGATGACTTCACACGCCCTGCAGTATTGGTTGACATGGTGTTTTTCAGACAGTGTATTTTTCAAGCTTAACCCAATTCTCCCCCCCGGAATTCTGTTATATCCAACTAATGAATTAATCAGTGGTTCACTGCAGCAACTCCCAGTGACCTCGGGACAGACGATATGGAGATGTGAGTCTTCTCGAGTACACCCGATGCGGTTCTAGTCGTTATCATGCTGCTCCCTCAAACAGGGGTTCTAGATCAGAGGCCTTACATGCAAGAGCAATCTGGTCTTTCGTCTTAACTGAACTCAAATATGGCCACCTTGTCGGCTGTTTGTGGGACCATTGGACTGAACCACATGCGGGATTCAAACCGTATCTCTTGCAAGGTTACCTTTTAATTTTGAGCGAACTTTATTCGCTGTCTTCTTGATGTCCGCCGTGAGGTCCTCCAACTCTTGCTTGGTCTCTGAGGAGAAGAAATGGAGACATAATTAAGCCCGGCTGAACACTTTGTTTTCCGGGCTGCCAGTATGTGCGGTCAATGGCCACTTCAGAACATTTACGCAACACACAGCCAGTTCCAATTAACCGACGCTGATTAAACCACTAAGGGTACCTGAACATGTACGTACACATATGTAAATTATATTAAAATGTTCTCATGAAAGGATGAAATACTCAAGTAAACTTCAAATCCGTTAAATTGCAAAATATTATAAATACATCCAATGTTTTGCAAATAAAGTACTCAGGTTCTTAAGCACTTAATTCTAAGCATTAAATGTTCTAGATCGGGACTGGCAAAACAAATCTTTGTGAGGGAGGTAGTACACAAAATTAAGTTCACTTCGAATCTATAAAATAAATTATTTATAAACTGTTCCAGTTTTGATCGTTTAAGGTAGATAGTGTATACGGACTTCTGAATGTATTCCACTTGGTTCACTGTGAGCAGGCATATTGGTGAGAGACAAGACCTCATCAATACTTTATTATCTCATATCTTATCAAGTGTTGTGCCCGGTTGAGTATCGGGGTGGCCGCGTTAATGTACGTTTTGTACGTGTGAGTGTATGTCAGCGTCTATAGGAGAATGCCTTTATGCATTAAACGCTGGACATTGTGTGCGTGCGTGTGTGTGTGTGTGTGTGTGTGCTCTAGCTGATTTATTACAGCTGCAGTGCCATTCAGTCACTGGGAAACCAGCTCAGCCCTTTCTGTCATTCCTCTCCTCCTAGTCCTGCTCTTCCTCCCACACACACATTCTAGTCCCTCTCCTCCTCCTCTTATTTCTACTACACACTTCACTCTTCCTCCCACCTAAACACTCCTCCATCTCTCTCCCTCTTTCTTTGCGCCCTCATTCTCTTGATAACTTCCATCTCTGTCTTTCTTTCCCTGCCTTTTCTCTCTGTGTCTCTGTGTCTCTGTGTCTCTCTGTCTCTCTCTCACCCACACAACACTCAAACACTCAAACACCCCAACACTCTCGCCTCTCTAGTCTAGTGCTGAAGTCTGTTTTCCAGAAGCCACTCCACTAACGAGTGGAGAACCAACTAACACGTCGTTAGCTGGTAATAGAAACTAATATGCATGATTTGTTTATCTACAAATAAATGACGTCTACCCGTGATTACACTAACTAATGAGGTAAATGCAGGCATGTGTCTCTGGCGTTGTCAGTTGCCTGTCAGCTAATTATGGTAATTTGTGCTTTATGCAATTTATGGAAGATAGGATTTTCCCCATCGGAGGCACCTAGATATCCGGCTTGGATATCCAGCGTGGCTAACCGTTGGACGAAGAAACACGGATACTAAGATTTCAAGAATTCCTGCGTCAATACGCGTAGATATTCACAGTGCACACAACATGCCAGGGCTGTTCTGGCAAATACGGACGAGGCAATTCAAATGTTAAATCAATTGCATTGTTGGCATTGTTTTGTCAGTAACTAACAGCTAATTTACACATTTACAGGCCAATTAGAATAATCTGCCACTTGTATACAGACAACATAGTTAGGTCAATTATCGTTTCAAGTACAAAGAAAGCCATTGTACTTAAATATATATATTGTATATATTTAGTGTTAATTATTACCAATTAACCTATAATTACTGGAGTAATTGCATGTGCTATCAAACAACCAATCAGATGCTCACAAGCGCCCCCCTGGTACTTCAGAGGTTAAAACTGCGTGCGTGGGGGGGAGTTGTGTTTTGAATGTCGTGTTTGTTTCAGTTTGATCGTTGTGTGTTCGTGGTGTCCTATAGAATTCTCCAAGTGTATGAGATGTGGATCCTGACTTTATCTGTTCGCACACAATGGGAAGTGACAGGTGAACTTTCCAACTGACGAAGACTGAACATTTGGTTTCCACATAACTTCTGCACCAGGCGACTACACTTCCCATCATGCATTATTTGAGGAAGTTCACAGGAACGCATTTTATTTTTGGAGGGAAGGGTACACTGAAGGTTTCAGTTCATTTTGATGTGCGTGATTAAAATTACAATGACCGCGTTATTATACACACCGTAAACATCCGGAAAAACCTGTGGTAATTCTAACGTTACCGAGAGACAATTCAGAAGGTGTCCCGTCCATTCGACCCCTTGAACCCGCTCATCATATAGCGAAAGTAAAGAACACACAACACAGGCACGGCATAGTCATCACACACACACACCAACTAGTTAAACCACCTGGGTAGTTAACTAGTAAACAGTTGAGCTCACTCACAAAAAAAATGAATTCCCGACAAACTAGTTCCCCAGGGGCAAGTCCTTCATGAGAGCATGCATGGCAAGAAAAGAACGGAGACAGAAAGAAGTAAAATAAGGACAGAAATTAAAGACATACAAACAAAGCATGAAAAACATTCCAACAACGATACATAATATAAACGGTGAATGCGGTAAACATTGGGTGAAATTCTTCCGGATACATTTATTTGACCAAAACAGCGTCCTTTACTCAGTTGCTCTGTGAACATTTCACGACGCTACGACTAATAAAATGTATCTCAATAGCTTCTGAAGGTTTGTGCCACGCTCGCTAATGGAGCACTGCAGCAGTTTCCTCCCCACCATTTTCTGAAACATTCCTGCGTCGAGGGATACATTTACCTCAGACAGCCACGGAGTGTATAAAAATCAAATCAAACAGTAAAAAGCTAAATATGGAATGTAGTATGCATACACTTTGCTAAGCAAATACAGGCAATCTGTACTGTAACAAGCAGGTGAATGTGTGAAGAAAGGACACAAAACAAGGCCTTTGTGACTAGATGAACCCGGACTGGAGATGGTCTGATGAGAGTAGAGCCCGTAAAGGACCACTGAGACTCTAGAAGAACCAGGACTGGAGATATCGACCACACTACACTCATCCCGTTTCTACCACACTACACTCATCCCGTTTCTACCACACTACACTCATCCCGTTTCTACCACACTACACTCATCCCGTTTCTAGCACACTACACTCATCCCGTATCAACCACACTACACTCATCCCGTTTCTACCACACTACACTCATCCCGTTTCTATCACACTACACTCATCCCGTTTCTACCACACTACACTCATCCTGTATCAACCACACTACACTCATCCCGTTTCTACCACACTACACTCATCCCGTTTCAACCACACTACACTCATCCCGTTTCTACCACACTACACTCATCCCGTTTCTACCACACTACACTCATCCCGTTTCTACCACACTACACTCATCCCGTTTCTACCACACTACACTCATCCCGTTTCTACCACACTACACTCATCCCGTTTCTACCACACTACACTCATCCCGTTTCTACCACAATACACTCATCCCGTTTCTACCACACTACACTCATCCCGTTTCTACCACACTACACTCATCCCGTTTCTACCACACTACACTCATCCCGTTTCTACCACACTACACTCATCCCGTTTCTACCACACTACACTCATCCCGTTTCTACCACACTACACTCATCCCGTTTCTACCACACTACACTCATCCCGTTTCTACCACACTACACTCATCCCGTTTCTACCACACTACACTCATCCCGTTTCTACCACACTACACTCATCCCGTTTCTACCACAATACACTCATCTCGTTTCTACCACACTACACTCATCCCGTATCGACCATTTTCTCGGTTGTGTGTTCTTGGCTGACTGACTGGGGCATCTTTAACAACCTATTGGGGATTCATACTCCAGTTGTCAGTAACAGTCATCATTGACTTAAGGATATTATTCAAGGTCGGAAAGTATTAGATTGCAGTTAAAATAGTAAAGAAAATACTAATATTGAAATATTTACACGCTTCTATACTTCATACCTGGTTTGAACTACATTCATAAGTGCAATAAGTGGTAATATCTTAGGGCACTCTAGTGTAGTTTTCACTTCATTTAACACATAATTTACTTAACCTTTCAATTTACGGCATTTAGCAGACGTTGTTATTCGGAGCGACTTTTGGTCCTTTCATCTTCAGATAAGAAGAGCACACAAGTTCTATTGCTTAGTTAAATATTGATTATAAAAACACGTCCCTTTCAGACATGCCCTGAAACATCTAAATTTCATGTTAGGGCAAAACATGTGTTGTCTTCACTGACTGTCAGATTAAAATATGCAATTACAATGACAACCACATTGTTTCATAATGAAGAAAAAAGAGAAGATCTTTTTCATGATCATTTAGCGACCTCGGTGGTAAAACGTGAAAACAACCAGCGGGTGGAGTCCAACACTTGAAAATGAACACATTGGATGTAGTGTGTGTGTGTGTGTGTGTGTGTGTGTCTGTGTGTGTGTGTGTGTCTTTGTGTGTGTGTGTGGGTGGGATGTGCGTGACTCAATAAGAGATGTGTGGGTGAGGTCACATTTCCTGGGAGTGTGGGCGGAGCTATCTAGCCACGGTCACATGCACACTCAATCCAATGTTCCTCTCCCCAGGCTAATTCCCTTTACACCTCCCTCTGAAACGTCGTAATGACTGGAACAAACTGCAAAAGCAAAACCGGTCACTGCAGGGGAGGCGGAGTCTGCCGGAACTGAGGTGGAGGGCCGGAGGCCCCGCCTCCGAGATGTCAAGATCCCGGCTGATTGGTGTAGCCCGCGGACACCGGCACTTACTTTCATCAGGATTGGGCGCCGCCAGGATGGCGCTGTGCTGCTTCTTGACCTGCTCCACATCTTCTGACAGCTTCTCTATACAGCCTCGGATTTCCTCCACCTGCAGAGGGAGGAGGCGACAGGAGAGAGGGGGGGGCTGGGTGCTACGGCAAATGACTGCAGCCGCGTGGCCTTTTGCATTCTAATAGCTCCTTGTATGGAACGACCCGACCGCAGCGCCACATAGATTGGATGTCAGCAGAGCGCAGGAGAGAACTAACCAAAGGGAGGGTTACCTCACACTCAATCATCTACTGACATCACAACCCAACCGGAGCCCTTGTGACAGCCGGGAGAGACGGGGAATCTTTATTGGATCACAGGCGTCAATACCCGACTGATAACGACCGCCAGCGAGGCAACGCGCAGAGACAGCACAATGAGAAAACACACCAAGACGACACAATGAGACAACACACCAAGACGACACAATGAGACAAGACAACACACAAGACAACACACAAGACAACACAATGAGACGACACAATGAGACAACACAATGAGACAACACAATGACAAAACACACCAAGACAACACAATGAGAAAACACAATGAGACGACACAATGAGACAACACAATGACAAAACACACCAAGACAACACACAAGACAACACAATGAGACGACACAATGAGACAACACAATGAGACAACACAATGAAAAACACACCAAGACAACACAATGAGAAAACACAATGAAAATACATTTCCAATAACGTCAGCCAGCAGCCCAAACACACACTGTTGTGTTCACTGTACTTTAGAATCCAAACCCCAACTCAGACCAAACAAATCTTTAACTAAATTCCCCGCACCCGGTGGGTATGTGCGATGTGGCGACTCGGTGATGGGGTGCTCTGGCAGCGTCTCGGTAGTACTAAATATTCCCCCACTGATAGTGTGGCCCCCTGCCGGTTCATTATGGCGGCAATAAGAGTAAAAGCTGTTCTATTCTGGCATATAAGTAAACCGCGAGCGACGCTAAGACTTCAACGCTTTAGCGTCCCCAGTGTCTGGGTCTTTCATTTGGTTCCCCCTCTACTGGATCTAGACTTCGTATGCTAATCACCTCAACAGACTATGGTTGAATACGCCAGACATTGAAACACCAAACCAGTAGAACCCCAAACCGTCAAAACAGCGAACCGTCAAAACAGCGAACCGTCAAAGCACCAAATCATCTAAACATCAAATATAATCTTACTGTATTGAAAATTAGGAGGACAAAAATAAGTGCTAAGATGAGAGAACCTCCCACAAAAAAATCTGACATGGTAAGGAAACCAACGTGTCATTTTGGAGATTTGTCTGAACCATCTCTAATTGATCAGTAAATACGTGCATACAAGAACCACCACATACATTTGGAATCATGGTTGGAAAGACGTTACGTCCGCCATTCAATTGGGCACCTCGTTTTTCTTGTACTGACCTGTTCGAAAAACTCATCCATGAAGTGATCCCGGTCGACCTGGACGACTTCTTCATCATCATCGCTGTCCTTAGCCTGAAACAGAACCAGTGAAACACAAATATGAGTCCTCTGTTTTCCACATACTGTGGTCTACTCTGGTCATGCTTGTACGTCCGTGGTCCGTGCGAACCACAGATAACGCGCACTCGGCCATAGATCTCGGCTGTGAAGGTTTTTTTTACGACACTCGGGCCAGTGAAAGGGATTTGCTTGAATCCATATTGCTCAGCGATGCGCTAAGGTACGGCGGCCATTTTAGATGAAGCTGCACAAAGGGATTTGGAATGGAGAGGCGTTCCGAAATGCATTTGGAATTCTGCGCGTGATGCCCTGCGCAGTCAGTTCACAACCTGTGATACGACTGGACTGCTGAGTTACCTGACCGCGAAAGGGTCAAAGGTCATAGGTCAGTCACATGGAGTGCCTGAGTACAAAGGTTGATAGATGGATACAATGGATAGAACACGTTCCTCAATAGAGACGTGTTCTCTGGGACATGGGGCGTGTGGGGTGAGATATGTGTGTGCGCTAGTGTGTGTGTGTGTGTGTGTGGGTGGATTGAGGAATGTGTGTGTGGTTTGTGGGTCTGGTGTGTGGGTGGGTGGAGGAATGTGGGTGTGGTTTGTGGGTCTGGTGTGTGGGTGGGTGGAGGAATGTGGGTGTGGATCTGGTGTGTGTGGGTGTGGGTCTGGTGTGTGGATGTGATGAGGGTCTGGTGTATGTTGTTGCAAGTGAATGTGGTGTGTGTGTGGATGTGGTGTGGGTGTGGATGTGGTGTGGGTGTGGATGTGGTGTTTGTGTGGATGTGGTGTGTGTGTTTGGATGTGATGTGTGTGGGTGTGGATCTGTTGTGTGTGTGGATGTGGTGTGTGTGTGTGGATGTGGTATGGTGTGTGTGTGTGGATGTGGTGTGTGTGTTTGTGGATACAGGTCACACATCTACAGGTCACACATCTACAGGTCACACATCTACAGGTCATGCATATACAGGTCACACATCTACAGGTCATACATCTACAGGTCACACATCTACAGGTCATACACCTACAGGTCATACATCTACAGGTCATACATCTACAGGTCACACACCTACAGGTCATACATCTACAGGTCACACATCTACAGGTCATACATCTACAGGTCATACATCTACAGGTCATACATCTACAGGTCACACATCTACAGGTCATACATCTACAGGTCACACATCTACAGGTCATACATCTACAGGTCACACATCTACAGGTCATACATCTACAGGTCATACACCTACAGGTCATACATCTACAGGTCACACATCTACAGGTCACACATCTACAGGCCATAAATCTACAGGTCACACATCTACAGGTCATACATCTACAGGTCACACATCTACAGGTCATACATCTACAGGTCATACATCTACAGGTCACACATCTACAGGTCATACACCTACAGGTCATACATCTACAGGTCACACATCTACAGGTCATACATCTACAGGTCATACATCTACAGGTCATACATCTACAGGTCACACATCTACAGGTCATACATCTACAGGTCACACATCTACAGGTCACACATCTACAGGTCATACATCTACAGGTCACACATCTACAGGTCATACATCTACAGGTCACACATCTACAGGCCATAAATCTACAGGTCATACATCTACAGGTGATGTTTGTGTGTGTAGCTCTGATAGAGAAGCAGCACTAAGACTGACAGATTGTTTCCTAGGACAGGAAAAAGGATAAGGCTCTGGTTTAGAGTGTCGGCTAAATACGTTAAATGAAAATGTTTCATAACTAAAAGCCATCATTATCAGTTATAATGTGAAAGTAGAGGGTCGATTGTGACAAACCCAGACAAATCATTAGGGAAAAATCAACCAGACAACCCAGAGACAACAGCCAGCAGACAGTGACGTCTGTTTAACACATTATGGAGATATGATTATTACAAACAGGGATCTCTAGATGGACACCCTCTGAACCACCTTCACTCTCCCGTCCCCTCGTTCTGCCTGCAGGCCAGAGGAGGACATCACATCTCATGCCAAAAGAATAAAGTATAGGGGAGACTTGGGGCCAACGTTTTTTTATTTATGCCAGAGGTGGGGGTGGGGGGGGTAGCTACAAAGTAGAATAAGCTAGGAGGCCTAGATGCTTTGTCGGGGTGTTGTATTTGAGCGCTAGCTTGCTGATTGTAACGGACAGTTAGCTCTGCTGAATTTAGCTACCGGGGCTTTGCCTGGGTTAGATATGTTTTCATCCAATCCAATCCCAGACTCCAACATGCCAACTTTACCTTCAGGCAGTTTGGTCCAAGAAGGGTAGCTTAATGGGAACGTGAACCGGCTGAAAATGAATGACGTACCGTCGAAAAAAAACGATGAAAATACATTGGTGGGCGGAGCTCAGATGTAGTGTAATTAAAATAAGAGATGATGTGCGTTGATTCTGCATGCAAAGCGGACGCATGGAGAAACAGATCTGCTTTCTGTGTGCGTCTACTGGCGTTGATCGCCATGTTGCGAGCAAGCAAACGGAAAAAACATATGTTGAATGTGTCCAACTGGATTTGAAAGCCACAATGATACAGTAACATTCAAAAAATCCCTTCAATCGATCGATTCCTACAACGCTCTCCAGACCTCATACTTTAAACGAGGTGACTACTTTGTGATTTTAGAGGTATGGCTACGAAGACCAGGGCAGTTTTTTAAGTGCACAGCTTTATTCAACCACTTTGCAAATGTCGGATCTTTCTCTTAATTCGTTTTTTTGGCCTTTTAAATACTTTTCTGAAAAATAATAGAATTGATCTCTTGTTAATTTTTTGCTCCATATAAGCAGATAATGGACAATGGAACATGTTGAGTTTTTACCGCAGCTCTCTAGCTAATGAGCACTGACTCATATCCAGGGCTTCATTCATACAGGCAATATCAATGGCTGATTGTGTTTGTATCAAATCCTAGCAAAGCACTTTTAAAGCGTTTAGCACCGGCTCCATTTAAATGGCCATAGATTCAAAATGTAATCGCAGAGATTGTCTGATTAAGTGACATGTTGCTACAATTTTGGAATGTGACTCATGTTGGCTGCTCTGTATCTGTATCTGGCCATGGAAACATGGGAATCTTATACGACAGTCGGAAAGTGATTTGCTGTTGTCCGGGAGATTCTGATATCAGGGGTTTCTTGTAGAAATGTTCAACCAAACAATGCAGAAAAACACTGACATTCTTTCAGTGAAGGAAAACCGCATTCCAATGGTGCCGCGTGAATTTGCCAACGTCATACTTCACAGGATGGTTGTGTTAACGTATCCACAGTTACATTAGGTTGTTGTGTTAACGTATCCATAGTTACGTTAGAGTGGCGAAGAGAAAGAGTTATCATTTATAGAATGTTCAATTAGAATGAACAACAATACCTTTTAATGACAATCGGAGCGAAATTGTGAATCCTTTTAGGTTCTTTTGTTTTCTTTGTATGTTTTTTTAATTTAGGAAGTTAGCAGAAAACACAAATTAATAGCAGCCAGTTTCCCAACCAATTTAACCCTGCATGTTAGTGCTCAAACCTTCTATGAAAAATTGCTGCCTGCACAGGGAGCTAAAGTGACCTGTCTCGAATGCATTGGGTGTCCTTCAAGCTAAATTGGTAAAACGGTGTGGTCACCAATTATAATGAATAATAGTAATGCTTATCGAGCAAATACTTGAATTCCGTATTACATTATATATTTACACTGCCTAGTCTGAAACCCGAACACAGGATATCTAACGACATAGAGACATGTTTATTTTTGTTAAATATTTTAGGTCTTTCTCCGGGTCCAGGATGCTTCAGGGAACCTCAATGGTGTGTTCATGATCCACTGCTCAGATTTCCTCCTTTCAGGAGCTGAAATATTCTGTCCATTAATTATTCATCTCCTGATGGAATCGTCTACTTGCAAAGGGCATGTCCTCTACATGCATATGGCCCGCCCTCCACTTGCATAAGGCCCGCCCTCCACTTGGATAAGGCCCGCCCACCACTTGGATAAGGCCCGCCCACCACGTGCATATGGCCCGCCCTCCACTTGCATATGGCCCGCCCTCCACTTGCATAAGGCCCGCCCTCCACTTGCATATGGCTCGCCCTCCACTTGCATATGGCCCGCCCTCCACTTGCATAAGGCCCGCCCTCCACTTGCATAAGGCCCGCCCTCCACTTGCATATGGCCCGCCCACTACTTACCCCCGCCTGTCACTCAGCACAGGCGCTCACAATCCTCAGCCTATTTGACTGCAGCAGGTATGTTCAAACCTGTATTCATGTGCAGTACGGTGAAATCCAAATGCATTCACCAATACGTACAAAATAACTAGTTTGATCCGGACGAGAACCTGTGCACGCGAGCGAAGAGAAGTCACGCAAAAGCACATCAGTTTTACACTGCGAGGGAACACACGCGCCCAAATCACCGCACAAACGCACCTTAATCACGGTTTGTTAGAGACTGGAGGGCCGCCTCAGACAGCCATCACTGAATCACCGCCCCCCCCCCCCGCAGAGCTCAACAGATTCGCCAGCTGACTTGTTCCGCCGTCGTGGTCGCCGCGATAACCCATCGCCACGGTAACGCGCAGCCACGCAGGCTACGTCTGCCGCGACGAGATACCACCGACGTCAGCAGCACTGACTCAGCATTGACACGCGTTTGTTTATCTTCCCATCATTCATCGGTGGGAAATGTAGATTTCAGGGCAGTGATGGCAGCCGAACATTTCGACGAGACGCTTCAACAAGTTCAGCGGTTCGACAAAGTCATACCGTTCGATGCGTTTTCATGAAAGCCGACCTCTGCGGACGGGCGACGGGTCCCGCACTTCACAAGGTCAGCCGGACATTACAATCTTGATTCCTCTCGCCAACGCTTATTACATTAGCGTCTTACCTACGCACCCGCGGAGGACCCTGCTGAATCAATACGTCTATAAATAGCTCCGCCTGAACAGATACATTTGTTTGCTTGCTATCAGCCCACACCAGAACGGCATTGTTTGCACATACATACGTGTCTGTGTGTGTGTCTGCCGGCTCTGTCCCGCCTGTTCAGCTAAGAAAACAGGATGGGGCTTCGAACGCAGGCACCATCTGTCTGGGAGTCCTACTGATGCACTAGCACAGTTTAACACAGACATCCCATGACACACACACAAACACACACGCGCTTAAAACATGTCTAGAACACGTCTAAAACACGTCTCATCTAGCTCCTGATTGAAAGCATGAGGTAACGACCGGCCAGTGGGTTTACACCGGTCTGTTTTAACCTACGGCAGTTATTATTTAGAGAACTGTGCGTGAGTGTTACGATTGGAGCAGGATAAGTAACACATTAACAGATTGGTCCTCCGCGGCCCCTGTAAAGACCCGATTGGTCCTGGTACCCGCCCATGTCGTGTGTATTAAGACGTGTAGTGAAATGAGCAGCGGCGCTAATGCACACTCATCGCTAGCTCTGTCGCCCCGTTGCCTCGGAGGGCATCTCTCATCATCACAGTCTGCAGTTATGTCAGATGAGTTACACACGCACACACTCACACACAAACACATACAGAAACACACAGAAACACACGGACACAAACACACAAACACACACGCACACAGAAACACACATCAACACACACAAACACACACTCACAAACACACACACAAACACAGCATCTCATCTTGAGCTAGTCAGCTTTTTAAACCCCCCTCCTCCCCCCAACCCTGTCCACTGACTGTTGCTATATTTGGCTGTACTCTTCACCCATCTCTTCCCGGGCCATCGCAGCATTCTGCCTGTATCCGGCTCAACCCTGCAGGGGTACGGCAGCTTGTCTTGCCCTCGCTTGCCAACGGACAGATATGGTCGGTGGCAGCTCACAACGCCCATGTGAGAGACATGCGCGTGCTGTTGCCAAGGGCCGCCACATTCCATGACAACAGATATCTGTGAGGAGAGAGAGAGACGGAACGGCCCGGTGGATAGGCCTCAAAGAGATGGTTAGAGGACTGACTGGGAGAAAATGTGCTCGCGTGGGGCCGGGTGGATTCATAGAGATGGTTAGAGGACTGACTGGGAGAAAATGTGCTCGCGTGGGGCCGGGTGGATTCATAGAGATGGTTAGAGGACTGACTGGGAGAAAATGTGCTCGCGTGGGGCCGGGTGGATTCATAGAGATGGTTAGAGGACTGACTGGGAGAAAATGTGCTCTCGTGTGGCCGTGTGGATTCATACAGATGGTTAGAGGACTGACTGGCGAAATGTGTGGTTGTGTGGCCATGTGGACTCATAGAGATGGTTAGAGGACTGACTGGCGAAATGTGTGGTTGTGTGGCCATGTGGACTCATAGAGATGGTTAGAGGACTGACTGGCAAAATGTGTGGTTGTGTGGCCATGTGGACTCATAGAGATGGTTAGAGGACTGACTGGCAAAATGTGTGGTTGTGCCAGTCAGTCCTCTAACCACACATTTTGCCAGTCAGTCCTCTAACCATCTCTATGAGTGGCAAAATGTGTGGTTGTGTGGCCATAGAATTGCATCAACCATTTTAGTCACTTGGGTGGGACTTTCCATCTCATTGGCCCTCATTTATCAAAAGTGCGTACACCAAATTTCCAGCGTACACCTGGCGTACACCCAAAACCACGGTGACTTTGAGATTTATCAATATGGACGTTGGCGTACGGCACGCTCAAATCCTACGCCAGCTCAGGAGGTGGTGTACATATATACGCACGTTTTGAGTTAGTGCGGAAATGCGCAGAAAAACAATTCCTAACACCACAAAACGCACTGACAAACTAAAAGATATGATATATTATGGCCCACTGTAAAAAACAACAACATAGTAATTGTAAACTTTCAGTGTTTATTTTTGTGCAACATGGGCTTCAATGTTTAATTTGTGTGACTTTACCAAAGCATTTGATTTGTAAGAATATGTATTAGGGATGCACCGAAATACTTTTATCACCGAAACAATACGGACGAAATGTTGTGATCTATTCGGATCCTCTGCACATCATCACGACTGTACTTGATCCGCGTTATAAAGACCATTACTTGGATGCAGAAATAAAGCAGCGCGCACAAGAAATGATCCAGACGGCAATCGATGCGGTCATGCGGAGAACCCGCGTGGAGACGGAGACGGAGCAGCGCACGGAGCAGGAGATCAGAGCGCAGAAAAAAAGAGAAGAGGGGCATGCACCCTCGTTGTCTGATATGTTAATATGGGTTCAGTAATGAAAGGCTTTCGACCAAAAAATAATTCAGACTGACAAAATAATAAAAATGACATTCTTCTTCTTTTAAATAATAATAATAATACAAATAATAATAATGACATTCTAAATAACAATAAGCGTCATTAATAATAAAAATAATAAGATGAAGAATATTACAAATTGTCATGCAATTATTAAGGTGAATGAATGTTACTCCACATCACATCATCATCACTATTGTACACCCCAATACATGTGACGTGAAACGAAATTAAATGCTAATTGTTTCAGAACACGTGCTGTAAAATAATGCATTGTGATAGGTCATTTGATCATCCACGTCGGAGAAGTTTCTCTTCTTTGCCGTAAAATGAGGGCGTGGGGGAGGCGGAGACTTGAATATATAGGGGCGTGTTATTCTAATAACGATCGTTTTCAGCCGCGGCATTTATCAAGGGCAGGTATTGCGTACACCTGGATTTCAACGGTACGCACAGCTTCATAAATCAGGTGGTGAGAGGAGTGTAAGCATAATCTTACGCCAACATATACGCCCGTTTCTACGCAAGAATGATAAATGAGGGCCATTGTGAGGGAGTTGGTTGTGGGCAAAACGTTTCTGATGACCTAGTTGGTCATGTGACTACAACTCCAATCGGATTCAGCCAATAAGTTATACTGAAATTGACTCTTTCAACATGGAGATTGCCTCACTGCTTGAAGATGGCCAAACTATTCCCATTTCAATAGAAAAGTTACATAGCTGCAATAGGTGTTGTTGATTTCCTACAGACACGTGTGTAGTTGATTCCTTACAGACACGTGTGTAGGCTTTCCTCCAGACACGGGTGTAGTTGATTCCTTACAGACACGTGTGTAGGCTTTCCTCCAGACACGGGTGTAGGCTTTAGCTGGTTACCGCAGAAAATACGACTGTGTGACCACAACAGAGCGCAACATGCCTGCGCTGCAGAGATAAGGATTTTAAAAAGTTTGCTGCAGTGACATCATCAACAGAATCTAAATTAGGGTTCGCACATCTGGACCGATCGGTAGAGTTTGGATAGATTTCGGCGGCAGATAGATGAGTCTGGTATTCAGATTAATTCAGATGACAACGGTGGACACCAGACTGTGGATTCAAATTTCTCGCTGGAATATAACGGTGATTCATAACGTGAATGAGAAGGCTGTCACAAGATATTGTCGGTGGTATTTGCCAGGGGTTGGAAAACAGACCACAGGAAATGCGGTCACGTAGAGGCTAGCATAAACCACACCTTGTCGACCGCTTGTTCAGACCGATGGGTGATTGCAGCAGCTGGACTAAACAAACAATCAGGCTGGCACCCAGGCTAACCTGAACAGACGTAATTACTGGACAGTCTAAATCAGGGCTGGAACAAAATAATGATTAGCTAATGCTAAGTAGGTTCTGTGGCTAATTCAGAGCATATGGTTAAATCTATGAGCATTAGGCAACTTATTGCACACTTAACAGCAAGCAGCAGAAAGACTTTGAGCTGACAGGAATGACAGACCACTGTTCTGGGACATTGGTTGTGTCACCCCATTTCATTGGGTAAACTGTGTGTCCCTCAGCTAATTTCCTTTGTAATTGAACGCACGCAATATTGCTGAAATAACCACAGCCCTATATGATCGAACAGTATACAAAGCATAGCATTGGATGTTTGGAGTGAGCGTGTGTTTGAGCGAGTGTGTGTGTGTGTGTGTGTGTGTGTGAGAGTGTGTATGTGCGTGTAGGTTCACGTATGTTTAAGGTTGTTGTTTTTTGGGTTTGTGACAAACCGTTTTGCCAAATGACCGTTGTCACAACTTAATTTGCCTGAATAAGAGCAGTGTTGTTGTAGTAACAAGGTACTGACCAAACACTAAACAGTCTTTAATAAATGTATACAGTCACAAATTAATAGTAATAGTTTTACGTATAACTATCCATTTGGTATTTCCAACAAACAACAATTATTGAGTGATTGAGTGTGCCTTTTTTTCAACATTTACAAAGAAACAGCCCATATCATTTTCTAATAAACTTGCCCTCGCCTCTTTATTTTGTCACACTCAAAAGAATCAACCAGATGGCTAAGCAGTAAAGAAATAAAGATAAAAATGTAATTCACACTCAAAAAATGTAATTCACACAAAACAGACAAAATAACTCCAATTACATTGTCAGTAATAAACACCAGCAGTGAGACTACCACCACCACCACTACTGGTCCTGCCCTTATCCGCCACTCTCCAGCCTACAGAAATACCAGAACATTTAAAACACATTAACAGCTGGGTGTGAACGCGACGTCTCGCCGCACAGAACAGCACATAGGGCACCGCGCATCTGGGAGTCTCCGGGGCACCGTTTCTCCAGTCCCGTCGGAGAAAAAAAACGCCGCCTTGAGCTAAATGTGGGGCACGACTGCTACACCTGGAATCTAAGCCATGGGATGTCTGGCCGGGGAGAGAATGTGGAACGGCACTCTGTTCCAAACTGTTGAGGGATCTCGGTCGCCCTACTTCGAGGATTGTCTCTCCTCTGCGTGCGAAACGGAGACCCGGATGTGCACGTCGCAGCGAGCGGGTAACCCACAGGAAGAAGCCCCGTTTGGTCGCAGTGCGCCCTGGCTTAAGCGACCAACCCGGGCCAGATGGACGCCAGCGACCCGCCTCAGAATGTAGCCGCGGACGACCACTGAGCTAGCCGCGGGGATTTATCGGCGAGCGGATTGCGGCGGGCCTTTTCAAGTCGTTCGTTTGTGGCGTATCCGCGGAGAGACATGCTGAGGCGGAAAGCTGGCGGCCTAATTTTAGATCTCTGGATGTCAATGCAAAAAAAAGAAAGAAAGAGGTCATCTTCTGTTCATCCTCTCCCCCCAGTAGGTCTTTTGCTGACACCGGGACAACAGCACGGAGGTAATGTCACCATGGCGATACTACGGACCAATCACCAGGAATTTGTATTTCATCAATAAGACCTTCTGAGGCGTCGTATGTGGCCAATACACACACGGCGGCTGCAACACAGATTACTTTCAGAGAGCACTTAGCTGTGGGAGCCGTATTGATATTAAACACGGGTTACCAACGGAATATGAACAGTAAACCACTAGGGTTGCATCCTTCGTGACAATACACATGTTATCTTATAAGGCGGTTCATCACCCAGGACCCAAATCATAATTCACAATTAAGCCTTTCGAAACGGCACCGTTAATTACCTGCCAAACCACCGTGTTAGAAATGACACGCACGCCTCATTTGGGACGCCACACCAGACTGCCCGTACGCGGTCGTCTCATTCGTCATTTCCGCAAAGCAAATATTTTCGTTTGTCACATGATCATCGGCCTGTTGACAGCCCGGCCGGTCGCTTTTGCCCCGGCAAAAGACAGAAGACAGAAGCACGCAGTCAACGCCCCCGTTATTATCACAGGAAGCTGAAGCACAAGACACTGGGGCACTGTGGTGAATATATATGCCTGTAAAATCCAATGTGCATTATCACTCAGAGAGGGCACCATGGACACCAATGCGCTCTTGTACGGCGTGTTTCTGTGTGTGTATGTTTGCGTGTGTGGTGTTTCTGTATGTGTATGTTTGCGTGTGTGGATATGCGTTTCCAAAATATCCAGTGTGGGTTAAACTTAAACACACAATATATGGAATGTCCATGGGTGGTCCAATGTTCTTGACAACTGGCAAATTATCATTTTGAGTGTCATCATTATGATCTTGATTGAGTTAGTTGTGCTTATTGTGACTGTAACATGTGGTTGTCTCAAACTGGCTTACTTAAGCTAGCCACCTCAAACTGGTCACCTCAAACTGGTCATCTCAACTGGCCATCTATAACTGGCTTTCTCAATTGCCCGTCTCAAACTGGCCATCTCAACATGTGTGCATTCAATATACACGTCACTCTAGACAAGAGCCGTTGGCAGATGACTGAAATGTAAATATACAGTAGTTTCGCTTTTATTGGAGCCATTGTGGCCCAACAACATCTGTGATCACCTGCCAGCCAGCTGGCCGACTGCTGTGAGCGGCATGCGGACACGGAGGACCGGCTGAGTGTGTCGGCTCCGCCTACAAAGGAAGGACACGGATTCCTACCTGTGATTCCAGAATAAATGTGCCACTTAGAACTTGACGGACTGGACGGGCGCGTGTGCGGATGCTCGGTCACTCGGCAGTGTCAGGATATGTGCCGTATGCACCGTGCATAGGATAGCAGTGTGTTTACGTGCATATTAATCTGATTAATTTGACTGACTGCACTCCCACAGCCCTGCGGCAAAGACGGGGCAATGGTGGCGAGTGGGGCGAGAGGAGGAGGAGGGGAGACGCAGAGGAAGATAAAATGAGAGAGAGAGAGAAATGGAGAGCGAAAGGGTCAAGAGAAAGGAGAGAGCGTCTGTGGGGGAGGGGATTTGAGAGAGAGTGAGTGAGTGGAGGATGGAGAGGGAGGGAGGGAGGGAGGGAGAGAAATGGGAAAGAGATGGGGGATGGGGAAGAAGAAAGACTGTAGCAGGCTAACACACACATGATGTAGGTTAAACAGCATCTGTTACCCCGTGAAAAAAGTCTCACTGCTCTGATTTCACATGACGACAGGGGATCAAACGGGCCAGCGTGATCCGTCCAGGGGTCGCCCATCCCATCCATCCATCATCCCACCCCCAAGCCGGTCGCCCGCGTCCGTGCCCAGGATCCCCCCGCCGGGCACAATTATGTAAGCCCGAGCGACGTCAGGTGCGGGGGTGAATACAAATAGCACGCGCGTCCCACAATGCAACCTGGTCCATCTGCACCGGGAGTGGGGGCGAAGCCAACGGAGGGGGAGGGACTCTACCCCCCGGCCCCCGCCCAAGCACCCCCACCACCCCCCCGACAGCGGCATTCGGCCCCGTCTCAAAGCGGCGCACGCTGGGTTCGGGTCGAACCGGGGCCGTTTTTTTTCCACGACCGGGGGCCACGGGAGGCTGAGTGCCCGGCGGAGAAGAAAGCTGGGATAAAGTGCCCCGATGTTCACGCCCGTCAACTCTCATCCACCGTCGGCTCGTCTTTTGTCAATCCGTAGTCGGCTATCCACTTCCAGGGCTATAAAAAGCATTGATTGTCGACTCGCGCGCTCCGCCATCAGCCGCCGGTCCGCTGCTGCGAGGGGGCCAGTGGAGAAAATGGAAGCGTCTTTTTTATGGCCCATAATGGAAAGGTGGGGGGGTGGGGGGGCGGAGGAGGAGGAGGCGATGTTTAGATAGAAATAGATGCTTGCCGAGGCTTCCAGACTGACTCAGCAGCGAAACTCAGGGGAGTGTCTTAAGTGAAGTAACGACCGGAGTCGGGACGGGGTGACTAAACGCCAGCCACCCCGGTCTCACGGAGAGAGAGGGGGGGCTTTCGTTACTCGGGCCGGGCGAATCTAGGGGGAGTGTGGAAGTGCTGACGCTGGGAGGGATTGTGGGGAATTGGGAGGCGCCCCTCACTGATCCATCAACGCCACTAAGTCACTTAAATGTTCAATCCCAATAAGATGCCCCTCTGGTGCACTGGACGCACACTCACTGTACACACATCCACTTTACACACTCACTGTACACACATCCACTGTACACACACTCACTGTACACACATCCACTGTACACACATCCACTTTACACACTCACTGTACACACATCCACTTTACACACTCACTGTACACACATCCACTGTACACACACTCACTGTACACACATCCACTGCACACACATCCACTTTACACACTCACTGTACACACATCCACTTTACACACTCACTGTACACACATCCACTGTACACACACTCACTGTACACACATCCACTTTACACACTCACTGTACACACATCCACTGTACACACACTCACTGTACACACATCCACTTTACACACTCACTGTACACACACTCACTGTACACACATCCACTGTACACACACTCACTGTACACACATCCACTGCACACACATCCACTTTACACACTCACTGTACACACATCCACTTTACACACTCACTGTACACACATCCACTGTACACACACTCACTGTACACACATCCACTTTACACACTCACTGTACACACATCCACTGTACACACACTCACTGTACACACATCCACTTTGCACACTCACTGTACACACATCCACTGTACACACACTCACTGTACACACATCCACTGTACACACACTCACTGTACACACATCCACTGCACACACATCCACTTTACACACTCACTGTACACACATCCACTTTACACACTCACTGTACACACATCCACTTTACACACTCACTGTACACACATCCACTGCACACATCATCCACTGCACACACATCCACTGTACACACATCCACTGCACACACATCCACTTTACACACTCACTGTACACACATCCACTTTACACACTCACTGTACACACATCCACTTTACACACTCACTGTACACACATCCACTGCACCCATCATCCACTGCACACACATCCACTGCACACACATCCAGAGCAAATCCCCAGATGTAATTGGTATTTATTCTGCATGCAAAGCCACTAAGATACATTAAGGCTAAAACCCACTTAATTCCTGTGTGAACACGTCTGGGTCAACCACATTAGCAAGACTGCCAATACGTTCTTGAGGTATGGTATATATATAAAACAAAATAAATAAAATAGTCAATAATGAACGGTTTTGGTTGCTTTGTTTAAAAAAAATCCCATAGGAATTTCAGAAGAATTTGCATAGACCAAATGTTGTGTTATTCCTCTCAGATAGATTATTCCGACTTGTATAAATAACTGTTAACACAATATAAAAATACTCTAACATTCCAGATTACAGTTCTTCAGAAAGCGTAATTGTCTTCTGCCATCAAGTATCCAGGAATTGCATTGATGTCGGACGTCAATATTTGTGTCTCATCAGGCCGAGAGGTTCAGGTATGTCATTTGTTTGCCAAGTAACTTGTGAGCTAGAGTGTGACATAACAACTGAAAGCATGGAGTTGACACAACAAATTTTGTTTTTCCCCGTCTGCGAGTTACACTCACTTCCTACGATCAGATTTCCTCGCGGGATGCCTGTCACCTTCCTCCCGAATTTCCCTCGTTATAAAATCCCGCCGTGATCACCTACTCCTTCGGACAATCGACAGAGATTTCTATCTGTGTGATGCACACAAGCTTTCGAGGCGCCATTTAAACGTACCTATGTCCTGTTGTTATAGATCGCCATGGATACCAAGAGGATAGAAAAAGTAACATGGTCAAATAAAGGGTCTGTGTAATTCTACTCAGATATACGAAGGACACTATTTTCCAATATCTATTTTGCTAAATCTTTGTATGAGAATTTGCAGCAGGATGTCCAGAAAAAAACATATTTGGGTTCCCAGCTTTTGCTTATTTTCGAGCAATATCACATAATATGTATTTTGTTTTTGTCTGCATTCAGCTGGCGGAGGCATTTTATGATATGAATAAGAACGGGGAGAGTATTTTATTTGTGAGTGTCGCCTCTTCTTAAAAGCAAATTGCCAATTAGGAAGATGAAGCTGTATTCCCTTATTGATTGATTGGATTTCTGCTGGCGTGCCAAATTCCCCCGCCGCCGAAGATATTATACGGAGCGCTGAGCTGCATATCTTCTCTCCTCCACTCGCTCTCTCCATCTCAGTCCTCGTGAATTAAACAGGAAGTGGGTGATCAATTACACATTCAAAAAAAAGAGCAGTTTGAACTACGTGTGACGGGGCTTACCCGCCCGCTCAGATAAAACAGCAGCCTGCTGCATTGTGCGTTACGTAGACGCTCGGTGAAAACCCATACGCCAATCTGCTAGGCCATGCTGGACGTTTGACACTGCAAGCGGCGGCTATATTTATAAACGAGGTCGGGTTGAATTGTATAATATCTAACTTTGTGATAGACGAATATACACATGAATTAAGATGGACATTCCGAGTGATGGAAAGGTCTGTGCTGTTTCCCATATCACCATCTACAGGAGCTGTTAAGTACCAGATCTCGTCTGGACTTTTTCCAATCATGAAGAATTCAACTGCTGGATGATAATACCGGGGAGATCTTACATTGTTATTAGGTCAAGTTCGTGTGAGAATGGAAACAGACCAGGGGCCGTCATCCTTTGTCGCAGCTCTTCTCCAGACTTCCACATTCACCCGTTAATACGCCTTAACTTAAGGCGCTGTTGTGGTGTAGAAAGAGATATATCACTTTCCGTTTATGTCTTAATCGATAGCTGGTCAAACTAAGGATATGTGCTGGTGTGTGTGTCAAACAGGTGCGCTGATTCAATGCTTTTAGTGGTCGGACTGATATACCAGGTTGGACGATTCTTTCATAATACATTACAATGCACATGCTTCGCTGTGTTAGATGTCGGGCTATTATCTCCCCCCCCATGGTTTAAACAAACATGAATTAAGCTTTCAGCGCATTGGCTGCGATGGTTGTGGACATTAGAAGCCAGGCATTGGTCAGACAAACTATGACCGGCTGAATGTGGGAGGGGGGGTGTAGTCTAGACAACCAAATATTTTTTTTCCAAGTTTTTATTTTTGCCATATTTCTGCCAATTCTCATTCTCAAATTCTTTGGTCAGTCGTGGAGCAAAAAAGGTTCATGATTTTTTACAATCTAAGATTAAGGCGTGTTACAAATGTGATTGGTTTACTAGATTGAGGGTGGAGCTTATTTCGGAACTTTAAAGTCACCCAATTGAAGTAAAATTATAAAAGATTAAAGTTGGGCTACGGGTTAAGATTAGGGTACGGATAGCGGTTAAGTTTAGGTCTTAATGTAAATGTCTCACCCTCACCTCTATGTCTCAATCGGCGGCGTCTTAGACAACGGCGCGCCCGTGAGATGGACGTTTGGATTTTCCAACGATGCAGCGAGAGCAAGCCCTCGGCATGTTGTGTTCCCTTAAAGCAGCGGGGCTTATTTTGGAAGAAATGCGAGTCGATCCCAACGGTGACCTCCCTGATCCGCCTGGGACTCGACAAGATCCCTAAAGGTGACCTGCGGTATCCGGCACCAAGACATTAGCAGCAGATCCCTGAAGGTGTCCTGTGGTATCCGGCACCAAGACATTAGCGGCAGATCCCTGAAGGTGTCCTGTGGTATCCCGGCAGATCCTTCAAATTCTGTCAGTTGGCCGAGGTGGAGCCGCCGTGGATCGGACTGGTTGGTCGACACACGTACACGTCCGTCCACGTGATTTAGAAGAAGAAAACGTGACTCATCGAACCGATTAACCTTCGCACAATGCGCCAAGGTCGAGTTCTGACGCTCGCGTGCCCATTGTAGGCGGTAGACAGCGGTCGTCATGGGCACTCTATACAGTTTGTCCCTCCTCTACGCCAGTGGTTTTCAAACTTTTCCTGGGGATCCCCAGCATGTATTTGATGTATCCCAAGGCTAGCACATCTGAATCAACTTGTTAACTAATTATCAAGCTCTTGCTGCTTGACTCAGGTGAGCAAGATCAGGGCCAGAACAGAATTGTGAGACGGCCGGGGTTCCCCAGCAGAGGTTTATTAACCACTGCTCTAGACCGCTGTCAGTAGATATCGCTGACTGGCAGCTCCCCACAAGCCTTGTCGTTTCAGAGATGGTCACACCCAGTCACCATCTAATCGACCCATTCACAGCACCTGTGAGTAGTTATAATGTGTTTTCACCAAGTGGTGGAGTACATGTTGTTTGTAAAATTACTACGTAGTTTTAGGGGAATCTCTCAAGGACAAATGGCAAGCTGTGTTGAGGTGAACTTAACTATATCAAAAAGCAGGACAGACGGACAGTTTAATAGCAGATCCTCCCATTGAAATATGTGAGGCTAAACAACAACATAATCTACATCAGTGTGGGCAGCAACACTCAGACCCAGAATAGAAGTGATGGAGAAGTGATCTGACAGTGTCGGCCTGGGCAGCTTTTGAAGGGATTGTTCAAGATTTTACTAATGTGTCAGCCGTAACCAGGGCAGCGCTAGCGCTAAGAGAGACCCAATGGGAAAGCAGATCGAAACAGGGCGTGGCACCGCCAAGAGGGCACCAATGGGAAGGCAGATCGAAACAGGGCGTGGCACCGCCAAGAGAGCACCAATGGGAAGACAGATCGAAACAGGGCACGTGCGAATGCGGTTTTGTGCTTCGTATCTTTATTTGGTTGACTGACTGAAAAAAACGAGGATTCAGCTACTCAGCTACTTTCCCACGGAGGACTTGTAACACAGTTCCTATCCAACCCGGTGCAAATTTGTGTAGCGCAGTAAAGCAGCAGGAAAGCACCGTAGTTAGAATATAGCAACTGCCAATGTCCTTGGTAGCGGATGACCTCACAGAACACTGCATCTGTCCCCACCTCATCCCCCGTTATCCCCCACTCCAACCGCAGACACACACAGACACACACACACACACGACTTCAGGGCTAATCCAGGAAACCGTGACTTTTCCCCGGGTCATTCGTTTCCGGGACACGGACTCACCGTCGTGACTTCCTCGTTGCCTGACACCAGCACGTCTTCAGACGGTATAGGGAGTCTGGCAGAAATCTGCAATCCATCCACGGAGCGTCACACCTCGACAATAAATCATCCCTAACAACACGGGGAGGTCAGCATTCCGGAGCAGGCCGCTATTACGCCGGAGCGGTGACTAATCGGGGTTTGTGTTCATACATTATGTATGACAGGCTGTGATATTCAGTCACTGGGAGTGGCCTGGTCAGTGGTATTCAGTCACTGGGAGTGGCCTGTGCTGTATTCAGTCACTGGGAGTGGCCTGAGCTGTGGTATTCAGTCACTGGGAGTGGCCTGAGCTGTGGTATTCAGTCACTGGGAGTGGCTGAGCTGGTATTCAGTCACTGTGAGCTGTGGTATTCATTGGCCTGAGCAGTCACTGGGAGTGGCCTGAGCTGTGGTATTCAGTCACTGGGAGTGGCCTGTATTCAGCTGGGAGTGGCCTGAGCTGGTATTCAGTCACTGGGAGTGGCCTGAGCTGTGGTATTCAGTCACTGGGAGTGGCCTGAGCTGTGGTATTCAGTCACTGGGAGTGGCCTGAGCTGTGGTATTCAGTCACTGGGAGTGGCCTGATCTGTGGTATTCAGTCACTGGGAGTGGCCTGAGCTGTGGTATTCAGTCACTGGGAGTGGCCTGAGCTGTGGTATTCAGTCACTGGGAGTGGCCTGAGTTTTGGTATTCAGTCACTGGGAGTGGCCTGAGCTGTGGTATTCAGTCACTAGGAGTGGCCTGAGTTGTGGTATTCAGTCACTGGGAGTGGCCTGAGTTGTGGTATTCAGTCACTGGGAATGGCCTGTGTGTCATCAGAGCTGGCCCAGGGTAGCTTCTGCATTGTGACGCGTTTATAGCACACAAGGACATTTAAAAGCTGCCATATTAGCAGCCCATTAACATTAAATGTGGAATATAATATGATAGAATATGTCAAACCGAATGACGGGAACAAGCATTTCTAGTGCCTCTGCGTGACACTTCGCCACACTGCGGCGGCCATGTTAGCTCTCTTATTAATGTAACACAGGGAATATTTAGACGACGCCGTGAATCATAATGTTCACAATTGGGACAATATTCACAATTCTGTGGTTGACCTGAATCTCTAAATGCGTGGATCTGGGGGTGACGGGCGGGAGGGTCGTGAGAATTCGGAGAGACACCTCGTGACCCCCGTCCTTTGGAGAGCATCTCTGTACATATCCACTTAGAGGTGAAAGTCCTAGCAGACAATTTGTCAGAGGGGTGATAATATAGCCAACGCTAACTGCGCCAAATACAGGACGCCACCGTGGTCTTTGGTGTCATTTGTTTAGCGAACTGCACTGCAGTTTAGGGTCGATTGGGATAACCGTTCCTCTTTGGAACTTGAAAGGAATTTCGGGCAGATATTTAAGACAAGGGGAACGTCAAGAACGGACGCACATGTGATCAAAAGTCTTTACACGGGTCGCTGCGAACGCAAACATGTGAAAGGCATTCAGGTCAGGAGGACCGCCAGGCGAGGCCCGAGAGACCAAACTGGCCTCACGCACGTACAACACATTTAGCACACACACACGCACACGCACACACACACGCGCACACACACACACAACAGTTATTTAATGTGAATATACAGGATTCCGTCATACATTGTGACCGTACTCGACTGTGAGCTGAGGGCGCCTTGATTAACCCCGGTTGTCAGAGGTCAAAAGGTTATAGCCCGTCCGCTCATTCATCAGCCGCTGTCTGCGCATGATGGTGGCCATTAGAGTGATGTACTGTCACCAAAACATGCGCACGCGATGCAGAGCAGATGGCCGTTTATGCACCCCTCCTCTCATGCCCGACTCTGACAACAACATTTCATAGGTGCGTGTAATTCTGAGGGATTACATGCATGTACAGGTGAACGTATTCATGCATTTACGGTAATATGGTGTCTGGGTTGTTTGTACAGGTGAACGTATTAGTGAATTTTCAGGGTAATATGGTGTCTGGGTTGTTTGTACAAGTGAAAGTATTAATGCATTTACGGTAATATGGTGTCTGGGTTGTTTGTACAGGTGATCGTTTTAATGCATTTACGGTAATGCGATTTATGTGTTGTTTGTACAGGTGATCGTATTAATGCATTTACGGTAATGCGATTTATGTGTTGTATGTGCAGGTGAACGTATTAATGCATTTACGGTAATACGGTGCCAGGGATGTGAATAGGCCCTGTCAACACAGGGTAAATACAGGTATGCAGCCTAGGTCAAACACTGCAGACAAACTGTTCTCCTATGACACATTCAAGAGTGTTCTGACTTGCTGCGTGACAACTGAAATCTGCCGTTCGGATGGTCGACATGGCAAGGAGGGGGTGGGGGAGAGTTTCTTCTACTTGTCAACTTCTGTCCCGGCCGCCGGGTGGTTAGCGTGAACGCAGAGCGCATGCGTGGGGCTAAATAATGTTTCGACGTGAACCGGGGACCACAAGCTTAAAACACAATGACACAACATCTTCTGTAACTAAGACGACAGGACGTTGTGCTGAGTAATTCTGCATAGAGCACGAAGACGTCACTGGGTGCCGTTGACTAGCTATAGGTTCAAACTCGCTATACTTTACTGGGAAGGTCACAATTGAATCTGTTTAAACGCATGGCTCTGCTTGTCAAGGCCACAAGGGATTCTACTGATATTCAGGACAATGTGAATTGCATAACACTGAGGTGTTTGCAATGTTAAATGCAAAAGTCCTGAAGTTTAACCGTGAAACGTCTCTAACGACTTTGAAGAACCTGGCTAAAATAATATTGCACAAACAATTTTGCACCGAAGAAAAGCATTTCATCAAATTTTAAGATGTTAGTTACAAAATGCTAGTCGTTGAGGGAAACATATGTGTATGTGTGTTTGTGTAAGTGATAGAAAAAAGTACATATTACTTATAGGAGTGAAGAATTCCACTGACACCTCTGGTAATAATATCTAGTATAATGCATTAAGCTGAGTTCATAAGAAAACTATACGCATTACCCCATAGTGCCATTTCAAGCCTCAGAATGTGGCTCAAGGTTGCAGTTTTACTTTTGCTCTCTGATGGGCCAAATATTGCGACTGAGCTTGAATCATGCCCCCCTCCATCACCCCCCCCCCTCTCCAGGCCTGTTAATAATCAATGGGATTAGAACAGATAGGGTGCAGCAATGCGCGTGCGCACCCCCACTCAACGGTCTGCGTGACGTCTCTTTGGCTTTGACACGGAAATAGACCATATAGGCACCTTAAATATAGCCGGCCAATATTTCGCTCACACAGACACGCACACACACACACACACACACACACACACACACACACACACACACACACACACACACACACACACACACACACACACACACACACACACACACACACACACACACACACACACACACACACACACACACACACACACACACACACACACACACACACACACACACACACACACACACACACACACGCACGCACACACATGCAGCACATTCGGTAAACCCGTGCAGACGCACGATGTGGCGCGACGTGTACGTCACTGTTGATTATTACATAAAACGAGAGCATATCACTCAAATCACGCGTTTGCTGTCAGAATTACATCACACATTTGCATTATTATTATTATAATAAAGCCATGAACATGAACACTGTTCTCACGGAGCTTAACACGCACGGACGATAAGGCACGATATGTATCCATGTTACTTCAGATGGCATCCATTGGGCTGCACCGGGGAGATGAGGGGGGTTGGGCCGGGATACAAAGCATGCATAGATGACAGGTGAGGAAAGGAGGAATAGATGTCTCCTAACGAATCAACCAAGTCCACACGCATAATACAAATCACTCACTATATCTATATATGGAGTATATATGGTGCGCCTGGATGTCGGTAGCTCAGTCCTATATAATCTGCAGTGGGCAGTGCGAGGCAAGTGCCGGGTGTTTGACTGATCACGGATCAGCGTTTCAGAGGGCACAGAAGATATCCTGGACATGTGCATTCGCATTGGGACAGTGACACGCTCTCAATCAGGTTCCCGGCAGTGCGGTACAGCCCATATCCGCTGTACATTTCGATATACTAATCGCACACGGACGCACGTACACGCACGCACGCGCACACACTTTATAGCTATAGGTGCAGAGCGGCAGCCAGTCCAGGCGTTTCCTCTTGGAGATTTTATCGATTTCCAGGCGTTGGAGGTTGACTAGGGGAAAGAAAGCCATCGGGCCTCGGTATCGATTTTATTTCTTTCAACACATAGCACAAATTTCGATTCCAATTAAAAAATACACACCGCCGAAGAACGCTATATATGACTGTGGACATCCTCCATGTCATGTATCATCAAGACATCGAATGTGCATTTAACGCCGGCAGCCTATTAAAGTGGTTCTCTATGACAGGGAGATATTAAACCAACCCTGCATGGTGCAGATATGCGGGCACAGCACGGTGCCATCTGAACGAACCCAATTGAACCCTATATCGGCGCATAGTTGGGATAGGACGGGCTGCCCGGGCTGTCGTGCCGGTATAATATAGCCGATAGGTCCAATACACCCAATTATTATTCATCTATAAGAGAACGGCTATAAGAACATGGACAATCTCATAATATGACCCCCACCCCATTATATGACCCCTCCCACCACACCATATAGTCGGCCGCATCCCACTCCTATTAAACGCTCTCTCCGGCCATCTATCTAGAACCATAACTATCACTGGGTGAGGCTACTGTACACATATAGACTGCATGTCGCTCTGCACAGGCTCGGAGAAGCAATTTTTTTTTACGATGTTTGCAGGGATTGCTCGGTCATGGGAGGACCACACACACCGCGGTCTATATAGGTAACATCCACTGAGGGCTATTAAACCACTGTGGCGGGTACATACAGCTGCCCATCCACCCATCCAGCATTTATAATATTCTTTTGATTAATTTCTATCAGGCGCATTTCAGGGGACGATGTGTGTGTGTGTTTTATACGCTGGCCTGCTTACAAACGCTCCTGTAGCCGTGTCATTCATTTTTTTTCTTCAATTTGCTGCAACAGCCACTAATAATACAGAAGTCATCATGCTTGTATTATGGGCTATGGCCGTCGGGGGGAACGCACGCTGGCACCAGCAGATTGACACTGGTGTCAAGGCACATTTGGGAATTCGTCTAAATCCAACGAATAAAGACGTCCGCGGTCTTTATTCTCGGTAAACCTCAGTACACATCCATCTCATTTATAAGATGCAGTCTGTATGCCGTGAGCTATAGGAGGGAGAAGTCAGACGCTGACGCCCGATTGCGGTCAGGATTCAGGAGGGAGGAGGAGGAGAGACTGGGACTAAGCGGGTGCATGTAAGGCAGGAATGGTAGAAATATATATTCGCTTACACTTCGTAGTTCCTGCGTGCGGTCCTTCATTGTCTCCCCGCCGTGCTGGGCTCAAATATAATCGCCTGGGTTTTTTTTCTCCGCCTCGTAGTCTTCTTATGTCCAAGGGTCTGCCAATTGTATATTGTCTTCGCGAAATATTAATATTATGGGGGTAGGCTGTGCGTCTCCCCGGTGCGCTGCCGTCTCCGTCCTTTTTCCCGTTCTCTACTCCCCCCTCTACGGTGCTTTGCGCGTCCTCCTCGGCGGTGCAGTGTCGCCCCGCAGCGCGCTCCGACTCCAGCAGACCAATTCGACGCGAGCGCGCGGTACTGATGCTGCAACAAAAAAAACCGGGATGAAAAAAGAAGCGATGCGGAGGGACGGGTCCGTGTGCGCATGCGCAGCCTCGTTCTCTCTCTCCCCATCTCCATCACTTCACCTGGCACCCCTCCCCCTCCGCCCTTTTGCCTTCAGTGTCTCTCCGCAGCGCGTAATCGTGGTCGGCGCTCCATGCCAACCCGGGAACTGTAGTTTGTTTTACCGGGAGGGGAATGAACATTATTAGGGGAAGGAAACGCCAGCCCTCTCATTCAAATGAGCAGTTTTGCTCGATTCACATACAGCCGTCTTCAGCAGGAAGAAGAAAATAGTATAATCGGAGGATAAGGTGACCCCCTTATCCACATTTGCAGGTCTAATTTTATATGCTGCTTTTGAACACACTCGCGTTTGTAATATTTTCTGTCTATGAGGTATAAAGCGCTTTTTAGAGACATGAAAGCGGTGGTCAGTTATGTTTTAGAGAGTTCAACATCAGAAAATAATTTCTTTTCCATATTGGCCTATGCAGCATTCACTTTTACAGATACATTTTTTATTTCTCATTTTGGCTTATTCTCTTTTTTTTCCTGGAACATTGACATCGAATTTGTTTGAACATTTAAGCATTCGTTCAACTGATAAGAAACGACTATAGTTTGCTCTGCAGCTTTACAATTGATCTCATGCCTGCATATACGTCTGTGTCATATATCACTGCTATTAGCCAATAAGCATTCAGGATTCAAACCCCTTGGCTTATTATAATGCACACTAAACTGAAAACATTGGTGATTGTTGGTCATCTCCTGACAAGGTCACATGTCAAGGTCTGGGTAAATTGACGGTATAAGCAAACAACACATTTCTACTAGTCAACATATTGGATTAATGCGAAATGAGTATCAGAGAGATCAGAGAGACTTAACAAGTGCCAAATTGTTTTGGCCAGAGGACTAAGCGGGGAACATACCACAAACCACAAACCGACGACAAGGTCATCGATGTGCGAGGGAATTGAAGGGTTTCCCGACAGAAGGTCTACTGTGGCACAGAATATGTTAATGATGGTTGCCTGGCACCCTGCTGTGTACTAGGCCGTGTACCAGCAGATCGGTCAGAGTGCCCACGGTTACCCCATGCCAACAGTGTCTACGGTTGACTCGCAACCGTCAAAACTGGATCTTAAAGCGGTGGAACTAGGTTACCTGATTCGACAATGCCCGTTTTCGATCACATCGCGTTGACGGCCGTGTACGAGTGAGCAGTTTACCCATGCAGGGAAGTGACGGCACCAGGGTGCTTTGTGCACGCGCGAGGTCATTCATGTGGGTGTCAATATGACACGTGCCACTTATCTTAACATTGTTGCAGACCAGGTACACCCGTTCATGGTGATGGCATTCCCTGATGGCAGTGACTTATTGGCATAATGCACCATGCCACACAGCCAACATAGTACGGTGATGGTCCGAGGAACACGATGAAGAGTTTGAGGTGTCGCCCTGCCCCCAACCCCCCCCCCCCAACCTGAATCCGATTTAGCATCTTTAGGATGCACTTGACCAACCAAGGCAGATCCACCTCGTAACTTACAGGACTTAAGGATCTGCGGCTGTCACAACCTGATCTGTCTCACCTGGCGTGTCATTGTCTCCACCCCTTCCTACCAGGTGATCCCCATGTACTGATTGTCCCCTGGGCTTTATATGTCAGCTTTTCCTGTTACCTGTTGCCAGATCGTTTGTCCTGTACACTCGTTTCCAGCGTACCTCCCAGTGTTTTCCCAGTGACCTGCCTGTGCTTTATCTTCCTTGTGACCAGTTTCCGTTCCTGACTACGAACCTGCCTACTCCCGGTAACCGAACCTTTGCCTGTCCCCGACTACGGATCTGCCTAATCCCGTGTACGAACCTTTGCCTGTCCCCGACTACGGATCTGCCTAACCCCGTGTACGAACCTTTGCCTGTCCCCGACTACGGATCTGCCTATCCCCTTAATAAATCATTTGATTGTTACCTGGTCTCCGCCTCCGTGTCTGCGCTTGGGTCCTTTACTCTGGTCGTGATAGAACGATCTGGCCATGACGGACCCAGCAGGCATGGAACGTATCCAGAACGCCCTAGCCATCCAAGGAGCTACGGTCGGGCGACACGAAGAAGCCCTCCGGTCAATCATGGAGGAGTTGAAACGCCAGAGGGAAGTTCAGGAGCGGGCCAACGAGACCATCACAGCCCAGCTCGAGCAACTGGTGTTGACGGCTCCCCGCTCAGAGGTGCCTTCTCCGCCTCCGGATATTCCTCCAGCCGCTCCCGAGTCTGCTAGTCCATCTCGGGAACCGAGGCTACCTCCTCCTCCGGGAACGTTTCTCCGGTGAGGAGAGTGGCTGTGGACACTTTCTCACCCAGTGCTCGTTGATCTTCGAGTTACAGCCATCCTCCTTTCCCACGGATCGGTCCCGGATAGCCTATCTCATGACTG
Source organism: Dallia pectoralis (assembly GCA_029465975.1). Lineage (NCBI taxonomy): Eukaryota > Metazoa > Chordata > Actinopteri > Esociformes > Umbridae > Dallia > Dallia pectoralis. The sequence continues at coordinate 3,992,511 of CM055752.1, read as the reverse complement.
TAATGTCGGGCAGGGCATTGACTTGGGCTTCCGCGGTGTGGGAACAGAAGTCTCCGGTGTGTGCCCGCCTAGAGGATTTCACGGCCGAGTTAAAACGGGTTTTCGGTCCTCCTGGTTCTGATCGGATCTCATCAAGAGGATTGTTCCGGTTACGCCAGGGAACGCGCACTGTTGGGGAGTATTCCATTGAGTTCCGCACGCTGGCGGCAAACAGTAGCTGGTGCCACGTATCTCTGTACGACGCTTTTGCTCAGGGATTATCGGGCGAGATAAAAGACGAGCTCGCTGCCAGGGAGTTGCCAAGGGACATTAATTCTCTCATCGACGTGGCAACGAGAATCGATAACCGAATTCCGAGAACGGCAGAGTACCCGTAGCCAGGAGGCACTCGGGCTACTAGTTTTCGTCTTCCTTCGGAGCGGCCCCGCGGGGCCACTAGCACCGCTTGAACGTGGATATCCTTCCGCACTCCACCGTAAGGGACTGAGTGGGGCGGAGGGATCCGACACTGAGCCCATGCAAGTCGGAAGAGCTCGGTTGTCATCCGCTGCTCGACAACTGAGAGTAGACTCCCGTTGCTGTCTGTACTGTGGTGAAGCTGGCCACTTCATTGCGCATTGTCCGGTAAAAGGATCGGCTCACCAATAAATACGGGGTTATTGGTGAGCCCGCTAGCCGCACCCTGGAGATCCACACCCCGTAGTCATATTCACGCCACCCTCCTGTCAGGGGCTAGATCTCTACCCATCCGGGTGTTAATTGATTCAGGGGCAGATGAATGTTTTATTGACGAGTCACTACTGCAACAATTAAATGTTTCCTGTCTCCCACTACAATCCCCCGTTGAAGCCACTGCTTTAGATGGACACTCTATTGGCCGGGTGACCCACATATCCGAACCAGTCACTATGTTAATTTCGGGCAACCACACAGAGAAAGTCCAGTTTCTTCCGCTGCACTCACCTCAGATTCCTGTCATTCTGGGGCACTCCTGGCTGTGTCGCCACAACCCCCAATTGGATTGGGTCACGGGCTCCATTACGAGGTGGAGTTCCTACTGCCACAAGCACTGTCTTCAAGCAGCCATACCAACTACCTCTTCTGACCACTCTGTGACCGAAAGGGAGGTGGATCTAACCTCTATACCAGGCGAATACTGGAGTCTCAAGGAGGTTTTCAACAAGACCCGAGCTACATCACTCCCTCCTCATCGGCCCTATGACTGTGCCATTAACCTCCGCCCTGGTACCACGCCCCTCGTGGACGATTGTACTCACTGTCAGTTCCCGAGACCAAGGCCATGGAGGACTACATTGAAACGTCCCTCCGAGCCGGCTTAATCCGACCCTCCTCTTCATCAGCGGGGGCAGGGTTTTCTTTGTGGCCAAGAAGGACAAGACCCTACGGCCCTGCATTGACTATCGAGGACTGAACGACATCACATTAAAGAACCGCTATCCTCTGCCTCTCATCGCATCAGCATTTGAGCCCCTCCAGGGGGCAGTGATGTTCAGCAAACTGGACCTCCGCAACGCGTATCACCTGGTTCGCATCAAGGAAGGGGACGAATGGAAGACCGCTTTCAACACCGCCAGTGGGCATTATGAATACCTCGTAATGCCGTTCGGTCTAACCAACGCCCCAGCAGTGTTCCAAGCCCTGGTTAACGACGTACTCCGGGACATGCTGAACCAGTTCGTTTTTGTTTACTTGGACGACATTCTGATTTTCTCCCGGTCAGTCCAAGAACATACGGGCCACGTCAGACGGGTTCTCCAACGGCTGTTGGAGAACCAGCTATTCGTCAAGGCCGAGAAGTGTGAGTTCCATAAGTCCACCGTGCCGTTCTTGGGGTTCATCGTCTCCGCTGAGGGCATGTGCATGGATCAAGGGAAGGTGCAGGCGGTAGCCGAATGGCCGATACCGGATTCTAGACTGCAACTTCAGCGGTTTTTGGGGTTCGCCAATTTCTACAGGCGGTTCATCAGGGACTACAGTACGATGGCGGCGCCTCTTACAGCTCTCACCTCCACTAAAGTTCGTTTTGCATGGACTCCCTCCGCCGAGCGGGCATTCAATGCCCTCCGACAACACTTCTCCACGGCCCCAGTATTAATTCACCCAGACTCCAAACAACAATTCATTGTAGAGGTGGATGCCTCAGACGTCGGGGTGGGGGCCGTTCTGTCTCAAAGATCCTTGGTGGACAACAAGGTCCACCCATGTGCGTTCCTGTCACGCCGACTCTCCCGGCGGAGGAGAACTATGACATTGGCAACAGAGAACTCTTGGCAGTTAAGGTCGCCTCGAGGAGTGGAGGCACTGGCTTGAGGGAGCCGAACAGCCGTTCTTGGTCTGGACGGACCACAAGAACCTGGAGTACCTGCGGACTGCCAAGAGGCTGAACGCACGACAGGCACGGTGGGCTCTGCTTTTTGGAAGGTTCCAGTTCACCTTAGCGTATCGACCCGGGTCTAAGAACATCAAGCCAGATGCCCTCTCCCGGGTGTTCAGTCCTGCCGCGGTTTCCAAGGAACCGGAAACCATCTTGCCTGCCTCCTGCCTGACCACAACACTGACCTGGGAGGTGGAGGCCACGGTCCGCCGCCTCCAAGCCACCCAGCCCGACCCAGGAGGAGGTCCGCCCGGCCGCATGTTTGTGCCCGACCAGGCCCGCGCAGCAGTATTGGCGTGGGGTCACGATTCCAATCTTGCCTGTCATCCAGGGGCACGTAGGACGTTGGAGTTTATCCGTCGGCAGTTCTGGTGGCCCGCCATGGGGAAGGACGTCCGGGCCATACCCTTGCCCAAGCTCCCATCTGCTAAAGAGACAGCAGTCCTCATGTTGGAACATGTCTTCCGGACCCACGGCCTACCCACGGATCTGGTGTCGGATCGAGGCCCGCAGTTCACCTCTGGGTTCTGGAGGGCGTTCTGCACCCTAATAGGGGCCACAGTCAGTTTATCCTCGGGCTTCCACCCTCAATCCAATGGGCAAACTGAACGGGTGAACCAGGACCTGGAGACAACGTTACGCTGCATGGTCTCCCACAACCCTACTACCTGGTCCAAGCGTTTGATGTGGGTGGAGTATGCCCACAACTCCCTGCCAAGCTCTGCCACGGGAATGTCCCCCTTCCAAGGTTCCCTGGGGTATCAACCCCCACTGTTCCCAAACCAAGAACCTGAGGTGGAGGTCCCATCGGCCCAGGCATTTGTCAGACGGTGCCGACAGACCTGGGAGAAGGCCCGGGCGGCCATCCTGCGGACCAACACCCGGTATCAACAACAGGCTGACCGCCGCCGGACACCGGCTCCCCGTTATCGGGCTGGACAGATGGTGTGGCTATCCACTCGGGATCTCCCGTTAAAAGTGGAGTCTCGGAAACTGGCTCAACGCTTCATTGGGCCTTTCCAGATTGGCCAGGTGGTCAACTCTGTGGCGGTTCGCCTCCGACTACCCTCCTCCCTTCGTGTCCACCCCACATTTCATGTGTCCCGTATCAAGCCTGTGGTTAACTCTCCTTTGTCTTCTGTCCCCAGGGCTCCCCCTCGGCCACGGATGATTGATGGTCATCCGGCCTTCACTGTGCGCCGTCTCCTGAAGGTTCGACCGCGGGGCAGGGGATTCCAGTACCTGGTGGACTGGGAGGGCTATGGTCCAGAGGAACGCTCATGGGTAGCGCAGGGAAACATCTTGGACCCGGCCCTCATCGCCGACTTCCGTCGGCGGTACCCCAGTCTGCCAGGTAGGCGCCCGGGCCGACCGCCAGGTGGCGGCCATAGGGAGGGGGGTCCTGTCACAACCTGATCTGTCTCACCTGGCGTGTCATTGTCTCCACCCCTTCCTACCAGGTGATCCCCATGTACTGATTGTCCCCTGGGCTTTATATGTCAGCTTTTCCTGTTACCTGTTGCCAGATCGTTTGTCCTGTACACTCGTTTCCAGCGTACCTCCCAGTGTTTTCCCAATGACCTGCCTGTGCTTTATCTTCCTTGTGACCAGTTTCCGTTCCTGACTACGAACCTGCCTACTCCCGGTAACCGAACCTTTGCCTGTCCCCGACTACGGATCTGCCTAATCCCGTGTACGAACCTTTGCCTGTCCCCGACTACGGATCTGCCTAACCCCGTGTACGAACCTTTGCCTGTCCCCGACTACGGATCTGCCTATCCCCTTAATAAATCATTTGATTGTTACCTGGTCTCCGCCTCCGTGTCTGCGCTTGGGTCCTTTACTCTGGTCGTGATAGCGGCTGATGTCTTGGTGCCAGATACCACAGGACGTCTGTGCTTTTATTGGGTCTGTGGAGGACCCACTGTGTATTAGGCAGATGGTCATACTGGTTTGTCTCATCAGTGTAGGTTACATACCAATTAATCAGTACCTATGTCATGCAGATTCAGGAAACGTTGCTAATAAATCGGTTTAATGTACAAAGTCATGTCATTTAGATGTTTTACAATTGTGCTGGCTTCATATTCACTTGCAGCTTGCCCGGTGGTCAACAAACATTCTTTCTTTCACTACTTTCTTTCAGTGCACTATACATTTGAACTAGAGGCCTAGTCTAAAGACCTGAAAAGACCTTTTAAATAAAATTTCCACAGTTAATACTGAGATGTTATGTTTGAAATGTACATGATGCCAGTAAACAGGTGGCTATGAATATTCAATTAAAAATGCATTTTATTATTTCTTCTTTAGTCCTTTGTGAAGCACGTTGAATTGCTTCTATGTATGAATTGTGCTATCTAAATAAACTTGCTTGCTAGTTCTGTGTAAATATGATAGTTTGTCATTTTGGATGCACCCAGTTCACACTCACACACTAATAAGCCAGCAAAATCAATTGGGTCTTGATGCTCTTCAGATACAGCTTGGGTGTGTGTGGCACAAGTGATCCTGGGACTTTAATATATCAGACACAAACAACACAGAAAGGTTAAAAAAACATATTTTATTTAAATTGAGTTTTGTGAAAGAAAACAACAGTATACAAATAAAAGACAACTCAAGCCCTGAAGCAACATGTTTGAAAGATATTTTTTAGATTTTCTGGTACATTTGACAAAAAGTGTGAAAAGACACCGTTTTGCTAGTGGGCTAGATCTCAAACCATAGTGGACATCACATGTGCACCGAAGGCAACATCACAGCATCGCCCAAGGTGAGAAACTCTGGCACAATTAACAATTATTTATCTGCTTAAAAATCAATGATGAAAAAACTGCAATGGACCCAAGAAGACTAGGAAGTTGTGACGAGTAGCTGGTATAACTAGAAGGTTGTTGGTTTGATCTCCGATGAGAAACCCACATTTACTCTAAAATGTACGCATTTTCTCTAACGTAAGCGTCTGCATCATGGCATATATTATTATTGTGTCGTGCTCACTGGAACGTCTCGTTCCGGAAACCGTGAGAGCGCCGGTAGAGAGTCTCATTCGTGGGCCACGTCCTTGATGTAACTCAACCTGCCCTGAGAACCGGGCGAGGGGACATACTGGTTGCAGGAGTTTCCTTTAAGGCTAGGCCCACAAATTACCGTGAGTGAGACATAAAGGGTACCATGATTCATCTTGAAACTCTTTTTGATGTTGATGCCGGGTTTGGGAACTATAGAGGCCCTACCCAGCAGGTCATCATTCCATCTGTTGTCGCGGTCCCACACCTCAAGCTTTATGGGTCTGTCAGGGAACAAAAGGTTTGGGTGAGGATCACGGCACCAACCAATTAGACGTCATAACACACAACATATTCACCAGACACATGAACATAGATTCCAAAAAGTACCTGAGCCCCAAGAGACAAACCTGAGACTGTTGACACCCAGAAAAAACTCACTTTTTACTCGCCAAATTCACTGTTCCATACTGAATCAAGTAGTTCCAATAGGGGAAGTCATTGTTCCAGATCACCGGAGTGGAACTGCCTTGATTTTTGTATAAGACCTTGACGTAGCCGTCCGTTTTGGAGAAGTAGTCGCCCCAGAGTCCCGTGGCCCGGACCACTGTCACGTTCATTCTGGCAACACCCGGTTTACTGGGGCAGCAGTTGGAGTCGACATTGGAGTGACCCGAGCACTTACAGGCGCAGTCTTTGTTGCGAGTGCCCACCTTGCAAGCGGAAGGACAGGAAGTGGACACGGCGTAGCCCTGGATGTAGTCCCTGATGGCACGGCGCAGGTTCTCCCTGAGGCTGGGGTTTTCCGTAACCAGGAAGTGAAGAGAGCTGAGCTCGTAAGAGACGACCCCGGGGCTCTGCTTCAAGGACTTCAGCCAGGCTTTGTACCCCAATTTTTGGTCAGAGTTGAAGAGGACGTCCGCGACGTCGCCGTTGCCACCCTCGATTTCCGTGACGCGGTCCGAGAAGGCGGCCGAGAAGCTTTGGTTCGTCTTGAGTTTTTTGCTCTTGTCTTTGCAGAACTTGGTCTCGGCACTGAGCGTGACTCCCTTTATGGTGGCGCTGGCCTCGACGCCCAGACAGTTGCTGACGCTGTGGACGGAGAGGCCACTCATGGCCACCTGGCAGGTACGTATGGCTGTGGTGGAGTGCACCTTGCCCCCAAGGTGCACCCTGCGGATGAAGTGGGTGCCGTACAGCGAGATGAAGTGTGCGAACGCCGGGTCGTTTTTCTTGGTGTACGTGCTGGGAAGGTTTTTCAGGGAGAGGTCAAACTCAGGGCTAAGTGCAGGGTCGCTTCGAATCCGGAACCTAGGGGTAGTGAGGGAGGCATGATTAGGACAATTTTGACAATATGTGTTTAGAAATTCGTCCGATCTTTGTCGCTTTGTTCGACATGACTCACGTGTAGTATTTGCATTTGAATTCATGGGTCGTGAATGAAAACTTGTCTTTTGTGGAGTGTTCTTTGGCGAATGTAGCCGACTTGGAATGGGTGCCCCCGATATGGAGCCCTGCAACACCTTTAAAGCCCAGTCCAACCTTCCACGAAATGCTAGCAGATTTAGTGCTCTCCTTCAGAACCGAGGAACTTGAATCATAGATCTGGCTATTGAGACTTCGTCGACAGTTCACCTTGGTGCGCCAGTCCAGCACTGACAGGGGTAATTTCTGAACCGTGTTGTTCATCAGGCTGTTTGTGCAAAGAGTGCAGTTACCATCGTTGCCCCCGGCCATGAACGTCCGCACATCCACCACAAAGGCGCCCGAAGTCTTCATCTTGACAATGTCGAAACCTTCTCCGGCCAGGTTGTGTCCGGGCACAAACGGAGCTTTCTGGCAGTCAGTGATATAACCAGTGTGACAACAGTGAAATGCAGGGAGGAAGAGCGGGAGGAAGAGGAGTGGGTTGACCGTCATGGCAGCTGCTGGAAAAAGAGAAAGTTGTCAAATGTCATGTGACCAAGGGGGCAAAGAAAAATTGGTAATAAACTATTTGGATTGTTGTTGAAATTACTGTGTTAGTTGGGTGTATTATTTAACAATTGCAATTTGGAAATGGTCTCAGGTCATTATGAATTCATGTAAAAATCTGTATAAATTTTTGGACTCTTTTAAACCTGGAACACCAGGGGAATACAATTAACCAGGTGAAATAGAAAACCAGCTTATGAGTTATAACCTGTGAAACTGAACAGTATTATAGCAGTAACAGTAACAGTAGTATATCAGAGAAGAGTTCCGGATTCACATAAACATATTTGTGTCATATTCGTGTACGAGACAAAAAATATATTTGAGAATGTCTTAATATTGAATGCAATTAACTTTATGATCAATTTAATCTTAAAGATTAAGACGATTATTTTTTTACCTACTGGAGAAAATCATATTCTGCAAGCATTTGTTTTTTATTCTGAAACGATTTGCTAATGATATTGTTTGTTTGTTTCTTAAATCCTCAAAAGGTGTGATTGACTCAATGATTTTCTCTGTTATAAACTGTCTGATTCCTGATCACTTGGTCTTTCTTAAGTTAATTATGTATCTTAGACAGCAGAGATGTTTTAATGCTTTGCATTCGTTCTCTTTTATCCTGTTTATTCATTTAAGTTAGATAATTGGTTATGGGTTCATAGTGAAGAGATTACTAATCATCATCATTCGTGTATATTTATTTAGTTCAAATCTATATCAAAATAATTTTTATTATTTAGATTAATAAAATGTGAGTGGTACTAATAAATAGATATTCGTTTGCTACAAGGAGAATTTTTTACAAGACATTTGTATTGTAATGATTCGGACTTACCTCAGAGAGATGTTGCTATTTTAAATAGAAATACGTTAGGCAACATCAAACCGAAGCATATGGTTATATACCAGGATATTTCAGAAGGGGAGGAACTAACGATGATAAGCCCTAATATGGAGTGGGCGGTGACAAACCGACAAAAACGAACAACTGAACAGGGGGAACATGCTAAACTGATGACCTAGCGCACATACACGAACACTCACAAATACACACACCCTCTCACTACCTCTCCAAGGGCCAAGTTCGTAGTCTAGGTGTTACTTAGACTCAGATTTTACGTTCACATATCGAAGCGGTCCCCAAAACAGCATTTTAGCATCTTAAAAAAATAACAAAAATTAAAGGCCTGGTGTTTCAAAAAGACCAAGAGAAGCTAACCCATGCATTTATCTCCAGTAGGGTTGACTACTGTAATGGGCTCTTAACTGAACTCCCCAAGAAGACTGTAAAACAGCTGCAGCTCATTCAGAACGCTGCTGCTAGAATGTTAACCAGGACCAAGAGAACAGAGCTCATCACTCCGGTTCTTAAATCTTTGCACTGGCTTCCAGTCAGTTACAGAATTGATTTTAAGGTGTTGCTTTTAGTCTATAAATCACTGGATGGTCTTGGCCCTGAATAAATTTTTTGTATGTTAGAAATTATAAACCGAGCAGGGCTCTTAAATCATTGAACTCAGGACAGCTAGTAGAGCCCAGAGTCTCAAGCTAAACATGGTGAAGCTGCATTCAGCAGTTACAGCAGCATGCAACTGGAATAAACTACCAGAAGATCTTAGACTTGCCCCAAACCGATCAATTTTTAAAGCCAGGTTAAAAACAGTCCTTATTTCACAAGGTGATGACTGAGGGATTAAGCTTGACCACACTGTTACGTTCTTTCTGTTTCCATTTTCTATTCCACATCGATTTGCCTTTTATTTGTTTTTATTTTCGTACATGGCATAAATGAAAGCCTGCAATGTTATTGAGATGTAATGTGTGAAATGTACACAATAGAAACGCGGATGTGAAATGTACACCATATGAATCTGGATGTGAAATGTACGCCATATGAACCTGGATGTGAAATGTACGCCATATGAACCTGGATGTGAAATGTACGCCATATGAACCTGGATGTGAAATGTACGCCATATGAACCTGGATGTGAAATGTACGCCATATGAATCTGGATGTGAAATGTACGCCATATGAATCTGGATGTGAAATGTACACCATATGAACCTGGATGTGAAATGTACGCCATATGAATCTGGATGTGAAATGTACGCCATATGAACCTGGATGTGAAATGTACACCATATGAATCTGGATGTGAAATGTACACCATATGAACCTGGATGTGAAATGTACACCATATGAACCTGGATGTGAAATCTAAACCATATGAACCTGGATGTGAAATGTACACCATATGAACCTGGATGTGAAATTAACACCATATGAACCTGGATGTGAAATGTACACCATATGAACCTGGATGTGAAATGTACACCATATGAACCTGGATGTGAAATGTACGCCATATGAACCTGGAACATATGAACCTGGATGTGAAATGTACGCCATATGAACCTGGATGTGAAATGTACGCCATATGAACCTGGATGTGAAATGTACGCCATATGAAATGAAATGTACACCATATGAACCTGGATGTGAAATGTACACCATATGAACCTGGATGTGAAATCTAAACCATATGAACCTGGATGCCATATGAAATTAACACCATATGAACCTGGATGTGAAAAATGAACTGGATGTGAAATGTATATGAACCTGGATGTGAAATTAACACCATATGAACCTGGATGTGAAATCTAAACCATATGAACCTGGATGTGAAATGTACACCATATGAACCTGGATGTGAAATTAACACCATATGAACCTGGATGTGAAATGTACACCATATGAACCTGGATGTGAAATTAACACCATATGAACCTGGATGTGAAATTAACACCATATGAACCTGGATGTGAAATGTACACCATATGAACCTGGATGTGAAATTAACACCATATGAACCTGGATGTGAAATGTACACCATATGAACCTGGATGTGAAATGTACACCATATGAACCTGGATGTGAAATGTACATTTTGAAAAAAGAGTATATATATATATTGTATTTTATTTCGTACAAGCTCGTGTGTGTCTAGTTGTGTACGTTAGTTATGTATGCAAAGATGTTAAGAGTCTGCGTGTCAAACATGACTCGGCAAAAACGCAGGACGAAATCACACCTTCCAACAAACTCTGCCAAGACAGCAACTTCTCCACCAGCAGATAGAGGAACGTAGTTCTCCATTCTCATGACAACTTGGTCAGAATTGACTTCATCTGCTCGTCTTCACTTCTCACCTCAGCTCAACTGTTCGCCGGCGCGCCGTTCGTTTTCTCACCTGTAGAGGCCCGTGAAAACATTGGTCAGCGAACTGAACACCCAGCCAGTAAGTTTTTGCTGAGCTCATGGGAATATGTGTTGCGCGTTTCTGCATCCGTGTGGCGTTCCATGTTCCGTGTCCTACTGTATAACAGCGCGTTTCAGCGCTGGAAATTGGTGTGTGGCCCGGTTAAATAGAAGTTCTTCGCTGGAGGAGGGGCCTGGGCGGATTGAGACGACGGATGATTGAGCTCCTGAACGATCGCACACGACAGCATCGGAAGATAAATTCAGATTCAGAGAAATGTGTCGTTGCGAATTCGAGATACAAACTATATATGCACCACTGACCTGGTCCAGGCCCAAATGAACAATACATCTTTAACACGGAGGCATCCCCTTCTAAGCAGTTAGGGGATATGCCACATGCTAATTAGGATAAGACCTCAGTGCATTTCCAATAAATATCCCTATACGTATGTTACATTGGTTGAACACGCCCCAATACAAAGATACCTTTCAGTTAATCAAAAAACGATACGTGTGTTTCGTGTGCGTAACTATACATGGGTACAACAGATCAAACGTTCCCATGTAAGTACAGACATCTCCCATGTAAGCAGGCAGGCCTCTGAGAGGCCAAATTATGTTCAGTCTAACTGGCGGGAGGCGGGGGCGTGAGGGGACCGTTGACAGACACATAGATTTACTGTCTCGGTGGAGGCAAGAGCCGAAAGCATCAAACAAAGTCACAGAATGCCAAAATAACCGCCGGGGCCCCGCGCCCACTGCAGCACTTTACTGTCACCTCAGCACTCTTCGCAAGACGCTGCCGGGACCAGGGAACCGACAGGACAGGAAGTGAAAAAGTCCAGAATTAGAATGTCTGTTTTCTGACACACGAAATTCCAGATAAATAAAGCCCTGTTGTTTCTTCGAGGATGTACTGGTCATTTTATTGCCCTTTTAAGAGAAGTGAATAAAAAAAACGACTCAGTTTTGACAATAACTGATTGAATAATGACTGCGCCTTAACAATTATAATTCTCATGTAAATGGCACAAAAAAACTGAAATTAAAGAACTGTAATTTATTCGCCATTAGCATCTAGGTTTGCATGACAATTAGTAATCTTAACCATCATATTAGGGACTATGTAAACCTCCTTGTCATATTTCTTATCACCTCTCTGCAGTATAGCCAGCTGGACCCACAATGCACTGCAGCGCGTTACGCTTAACTGACCAATAGGCCCATTGTGTGTGTGTGGGTGAAATGGTGTTATATTGTCCCATTACAGATCCCTGACACGCCTCCTTGGTCACAGTCACTTTTTCCATCCATCCGCTCTTTAGGTCGATTAAAGCAAATGTCCACTGAGTGATGCTGCTGCAAACACGGCGCCCCCTGGAGGCCAAACTGCGCAAAGCACCACTCACTCACTCGTGTGTTCACAACCGAAATGCTGATTTCCCCCCTCGGGTTTTCCGGTTGAAGGTCGAGATGACAGCTTCAGGTGAGAAAAGGCGCTGGCCCTCTCATATGTCATTAGCACGGGGCACTTTATCTCAGGCGGCATGATTACAAAAGGTGAATCCGTTATTAAACTCCACGATTACGTGACGGAACTTCGATGACAGCGATGAACCAGCGTCTTCCTGTTCCGGTTGAGAGATTTACCGATGCCAGCCAGGAGATTCCAGCTCCGTGGCGGGCGAAAATCCACTCCGACATATGCACAGGGAAAATGGAAAAAGATAAAACACCTGGCTGTGCCCGTTTCTGTGTGTGCCAGCCGAGAGACGGAGGTGGAGGTTTGATAGGCGACGTTCTTTCGGCTCACGGAGAGTGGGCCTCTTTTGGAAAGAAAAAAAACCCAGTTAGAGTGACTATCGCTTGAGCATCCAACGCCGCTTCTATTCTCCCGGGGAGGAAGGAAGAACGGGCTCGGGGCAGAGGTTCACCGTCGTGGATTCTCTCATTAATCTCGGTGTTTACTAAATCCCCCCACGATACATAACTGGCCCGCAGACACCTCGGCTTGTGGCACATTCGCAGGTAGCACACATGAATAATTACTCCGGGCTGAGAGGGAGGCCATCCTGCATTTTTCCGGGGCTGGAGCTAATTATAGTCTGGTGTGACAGGAACGTCTGAATCAATTCCATGCAGGGGGACCGTACAGGAGGTTTGGCCGGAGGCTTCCACACCAAACGGGCGTCTGCTTTTTTAGGTGAGGGCCCGGGTGACCGCGATGAATAATTCGATACGAAACCGAAATTAAAACCGTTTATTGTTTTAAATCGACACGCGGAGGTGGTTTTATATAAATGTATATTTCAAAAGAGTAAAGTGGGCGATGAAGAGTAAGATGTAATAAATCGGCATTCCGAACGACGTTCTTGTTTGTTTTTAAGGATTCTGGAAACGTTTTATTGAATCCGCCTGTCACGGTATAAACCTGTATAAACACAGATAAACATAGAGCAGACAGAGCATCAAGACATCATTGACTCCACCAGTGTCTCTACACTCCCGGATAATCATTCAGTATTTAATGTAAAAAACGCTGTGTCCTGGGCCCTGATCCAAAATAACCCACGGGGGTTCAGTGGGGTCGCCTTGGTCCCAGTGGCGCTTGTGAAACACTGGCGGGTTGATCAGCAATCGTTGCTAGAGTGTCCCCCTGTCAAGATGACCGTTGTCTGGCCCTCCAGCCGTGCACTGACTACAATGTGGAGCTTATAAGGTGTTGTTAATTAAAACTGGGAACCACACCTGTTGGGAAAGCAGCTGTCAGCACAGTCTGGTTTCCTGTACAGAGGCACGACTGCTACGATCTGATGTTGTTCTGGGACAGAGGAGCCGCCCCGATAGACACTGCACTCTGGGCACACAAAGACGTCTCTCTCGCTTAGTTTAAATTCCACCAGTGTGATTTAAAGGAGAAAAGCTTTGTGCGGCAAGCTTCTCTTTTTTTCTTCTGAACTGTCTGGCTCGGGCTAGACAGCGTGTCTCAGGAAGTGTTTATTGCCATAACCGAACGGTCAGAAACGCCACTCTCGTTTGATGCGTTGACAAAAATGAAATCCGTTTAAATCAACAGATGACAAACACAGCACACAGGAATGTGAATTCCACAGGATAATGTTTGTCCTGACATCATCCCAGTATGTCTCCCTGCTCTCTGCGGGGGCAAAAATAGACGTTTGGGTAAATTGAAAGTGTGTTCTAAGGTCGGGTACGTCAATGGCGTCATACTCCAACCTTCCGGATCAACGGCGATATTCGATCGGGCTCTTGAGTTAGTGACTAGGTCTTCGCCAACTCATTCAATTCATATCAAAGCCTTCTAGGTCTCCTGTGAGGATTGCAGCGCTGCAGCTGGTTGGTTCACACCTCCTCTGTGACCCCTGAAAGTCACCGATGACGGCAGATCGAGTTATAAACCGAGACAGACGGCAGAGTCGGACTACTGATATACTCAATGACCTCCAGTTAGTGAAACAGAACTTCGATTTTCTATTTTGCCATGGTGCAGACGGATATAATGCAGTTTCTCCTCATTGTCATGATCACAAGAAAATGCTGCAGGTATAAAGCAAATGCTCCAGTTTCTGGACATAAGAGAACCATCAACAAATCAAAAATTAACTCAGAACCCCTGGAGCCTTGATCTCCATGAAGGCCCTTGTCTCCCGGGAAACTAGACAAATATATATATATATACAGCATATGTTTTCTATCTCAGTTGACAATAATTAAGAATGTTATATACTGAGTATATACTGTGTGTATACATGTATATATATATATATATACATGCAGACAGCCAAATGGCTGGCAGACAGACAAGAAAGTATGACAGACAGGGAGATGGAAGACAGACAGACAGTGGACAAATAGACAGTGAGACGGCAGGTGCACAGTCAGACAGCGTGTGCACAAAGGCATCTGTCTTAATTGTTAACTGCAGAATTCCAGCGGCATCTGTGTAAAAGGGGGAACTTTCCAGAAGAATAGCTTTTTGCCGCACAACAGTCAGCCAGGGCATGACGATCCATTTCAAAGGGCTTCCTGTGCAGAGTGGAGAGCATATCTATTCCCACAATGCAATTCCTCCACACTGCTCTGCCTGATGGTCAAACCCAACAGTGCAGTTAACGTCACTGGATTGAATCGTTATCTCACAGCACATGACGATTCCACCCATGGCTCTGCTTTTAACACATTTCCATGCGCTGAATTTACACAGCTACATTTTGTGTGTGTTGTGTTCAAGTCCTGTCCCATTAACTCCATGGTATACATTCATATGTATATCGGCCATTGTTATCATCGTCTAGGAGTCAGGACCTCTTTCACAGCACTTAAATTGAGTGAAACTTCATGTTTGCGGTATCTGGTTATTGAATGAGCACTTCATGATAAACGATTTATTCTGACTTGACTTGCGTCCCGGGTTCATGCTGCTAAGTGAGGTGAAAGTAGCACAAGCTGCATTGCTGGTCGGTTTTGTTCATGATCTGCCTCTCCATCTGTGTTTCCACAGACCCGGTTTCAAACAATATTTGAGGTAATGAGGACACCTAGCACGATGGAACCAATAGATTAGTCCCTAACGCGCAAACCCCTCTAACCCTGCACTGCAAACAGGCTAGCGCAAACTCTCAGAATAATTGAATGACTTCAGACAGTATTGTAACCCTCAAACTGGCGTAGCAACCGCCCAGCAACGGTATATGCACAGCCAAGTGAGTCACTGAGACAGAACGATGGCAGTCTAATCAAAACCAATCAGATGATACCTGTGTGGGTTTTTACAAAAATACCATGTTAAACTGGTCCTCTAGGAGAAATACAGTATATTACATAAGTGGGTCCATTTGCTTTGTAAAGGAAAGCATTTTTAATATCAGAACCATTAACAAATGAGGAAAAAAAGAACTCCAGAATGCTAGAAAACATGTGATACATTATTAAAGACAAAACTTGTGCTATATGGCCATTCACATGTCACCATAACAAAATGCCAAGGTTGTGGGTTTCAATCCTTAAGGGGAGCAATTACTGTATGTTCCTCTGGATAAGAGCATCGGCTGATGTACAGTGTAAGTGGCTGACACACTCAATATAGATATATTTAAAGGGTTCACATTCAAAGTGTGCATTACATGTATGAACTAAATTTATGCGTTCCATTTAGAACGTTCCATTTTCAGGGGCGCATCGTTCAAAACTGGCAATACTCATACTAACAACACATGTCGTTTAACGGTATTTGTTCCACATAAAAGTCCGGTCAATTTGAGTTTAATTAGATATAGTACCTTCGTGTTCACCAGCTAACTCCATAATACGAAAATAGCTACCACAACACGTCAGTGTTAACTTATGTTATTATAGCACACCCTGAACACTAAAAGGTGTGCTAGGAATTATCGATAACAATACTTACATATGTTGGGTTAAACACTTCAAATAACATTCCCATAATGTCAAACAGTGACGGCATTTAAATTAAAATAATTCACAAAAGGTCACAAGGTCATTTTGTGGCTGGATTTAGTAAGCACTAACGGCAGATTTTGAGGATTTTTTTCCTTCCTAACCCCCAGTAGAGTTCGGGGCCACTGTGAAATGTCAGGCTGTGAGATGCCATTGCTTTCTAGCCAACAAGAAACACCGACACTCCAGCTCAATCTGCTCCACAAAACTGGTAACACAGATTGGGAAGTCATTGTAATGATCTGCAGTACCTTTAAACTCACTCCGCCTACTGGTTGTGTTGAGAACTGTCTTTTTCTTTTACCATAATGTCTAGTGGGAATGGCGCAAATATTTTAGTTGCCACGGGGAGTGACTGGATTTTACGCCACTGTGGAACGTAAAGTAATAAGTTATTTACAAAATCCCAATATGGCACATTAAAAATGTCATATAACCTGTTGGATCAGAGAAATCGCCAGATCGTCAGATAGATAAAACAAGCGTAAACTGACAAAATAAACACAATGGTTAAAGATGCTATCTTTAAAAATGTAAAATAAACACGTGCAAAAGACCAACAGACATTTTGAACTTTCCCTTTTGGGCTTCCCGTTTTACTCATTATCCGTTATATCAGTCCCTAATGAATAATTTCATAAACATGAATTATTATTTCATATTATGTTTAAGGGGATTAAACAAATAGTCTATTATTAATAATTAACCGTTTTATTTTTTATTTACTATGAAAATATCTTAAAGCTTAAAGTTGGCGTTATTCACACAGAAACACAGAAGGGAAAATAACCGTTTGTCTGACGCAAGCTCTCGGAGTCCTCTGATTGGCTGTTATGCGTGCCTATCATGGTATGCGACAATGATTGGCTGTTTGACTGACATTCACGAGTATTGCCAATAAGGCAAAATGGCGTGCGCACATGTGGCGGCCTGGAATCAAAATTGGCCGTGAGATGGGGGAAATGTTACTGCGCGTACATAAGGGGTATTACGGTAGCATCCAACGCCATACACTTGATGCAGTGTTCGAGTGGGTTGTTCTTCTCGTTTCCAATCAGTTAGTTGTCTCTGTTGAATTACAGTTTTGGGGGGTGCGGGCAAGAATGAAAGAGACCTTCCACCGAAACGGACCAAATCATGAACGGCGCCGTGTACATTTCGTTTTTCCAAGGTCAGCTGGAATCCGCGTTGGAGCAGGTCGTGCAACTCGCCGTCCAGGAAATAACAAAGACGGTCGGGTCGAGTTTGAATTCAATGTTGATCACCACGGCCCTGAAGGAAGACGAGAACCGACGGCTGAAGTTGACGCTTCAATCACGGGAGTTTGAATGTAAAAAAGGCGTGGGGAACGGGTCGGAGGGTGCCAAGGAAGACTACGACACCGCCGCGGCGACCGAGCGAACAAAGCCGGAGACGCACACCCCCAGCCCGGGCGCCGAGCGAGACGTCCTCGCCGATAGCCAGAGACTGGAGCAGAGGGGACATGTTGTAGGTGAGGTTCCCAGGTACCTAGAGGTACATAGGCTAGAGGTGTGCTTATTTGTAACACGTTGAGCTACACGACAGGGCCACAGTGCGTCTGTAGCGCTGCAGTCTGTTGCTGGCCGGGTTTGTGTTTATGTTTTTGTGTCTCTGGGCTGGCTGGTTACACGGGCGAAGGCAAATAAACACGGCCAAGCAACCCTGTCCTCTCTTATGACTGTCGGAGTTTAGCCGGAAATATTGATAAACCAGACTTGATCTGAAACAAATATGAATATGAATAATACTAGTAGTAGTTTTTAATGAGATTGCTGTGTTTTCGCTTTCACTTGGCTTCTTTATAACTTCACATTCTTCATGCAGTGTAGTTAGTAGCCGTGGCTTATGCCTTCTCAAAAGAAAATCAGGCATCTGGTTGTACAAGAATCGTTCAAATAAAGTGTCATATCATTATTTTACCATGTAAATATTTCTGAGAACCCATGCCCCGTCACAGCAACGACCTGTGATGTACTGGGGTTGATTTATTTGTCACCTTTCTTGCTGTTGGATTGGTGGTTTGGATCTGATCTGGCCACCTTTCGGTTACTGATCAGATACTCCAATTGTTAGGCCACCTGCTGTCAAGAGTCCCAACTGTGATTGGATGGTACATTGTGACAATTTGCAACTACAAATTGCAACATCACTAATCTTGTCACGCTATTTAAAGCAAACCGCGGACTGTTCCTTCAAACACACCCAATCTTCTGCTCTGTCTTTGGAGATTATTCGGGATCAGTTTGGCGAGTTGACTTTATGCTTGTTGAGCTTTTCCTTTGTGCCATTTTCCATCTGATAGCCCCGGAATGAAAGTCTCCAGTGGGAAACTAAAGCCTGTTTTATGCTTCTGCGTCGAATCGACGGCGTACCCTCTCCGACCCCTACGCCGTAGCTCGACGTGCACCTCCAAAAAATTTTAACTACGCGTCGAGGCAACGCAGACCACAAGGGCTGTGATTGGTCAGATTATACGTCTGGCGGTGAAATGCAACGCAACACGACGCAGAACCATAAAACGGCCACGACACCGTAGGAGCGACGGCGTAGCTACGCCATGGAGTTGACGCAGAAGCATTATGAGGCCTTAACTCCGTTCTTACAGGGGACACGTTTCGGGGAGAGCTGGGGGTCCTGTATCTTACTATCAACATCAATTGGGTCGGGGCCGAAAACCAAAAGACCTTTGCAAAAAATATACACGCCTTGCTGGTGTTCGTGGCTCTGGTTACAAGCATCTGCTCCATTTTAATGAAGTGTACTCTTCTGATAGACTATAGAGGGACTAAAATGCTGGGCCTCTTTCCAAGCGCACACACTTCTTTCTCAAGAAAGCCTCTCTGTTGTGTGAATGTGGAAATGGCATGTTATTGTTTGTTTTGGGGGGGGCCCAAGAAGACACATTTGCGTGTCCCTGGTCACCTCGAAACGAAGACTACGTCTCAAGTGGCTAGAAAGAACAAGTGTTGATGATAATAAAAACAACCCTCCTTTACACCGCTCCAACGGTTTGAGGACACAACCGACGGGTTTTATACTTCAGAACCGCTACACCTCCTCCACGTTGACATAGAGTGGTGTCTCCAAATGTTCTCCACTCTTCTGTGCCCCTCGTTCACCAGTGACATCATTCCCACATACGTTTCTGACTGCAGTTCTAGTATTGTTTTGACGTGGCAGAGGCAGAACTGAGTTCTAGTAGTGTTTTGACTCGTCGGAGGCAGAACTGATTTTCAATATAGAAGAGGAAGTTGGTGTCCTTGCTGAATAGAGTCAGGTAAACAGCCTGTTTACAAACACAAAAGAGGCAGAATGTTGACTGGAGGGTACAAGGGGCCGTGTTTTGGCAGAGCTTGAAGTTCCTCTATGCGCACACAGAGCTTCTTATCCCGCTGCCAAGATCGGTGAAGAGAGCGCAACACATTGCCTCTTCAACCCTGGGCGGCAGAAGATATTTGTACCCTTGCGAATGTTTAAGGATGCGCCATGGAGAGCGAGCTCTCTCAGGTTGCGTCACTGCCCGATACGACAGCGGCCCCACCTACAAGCCTGTGGCTCTTCAGAGGGTGGCGAGGATCTTTCAAAGCACCGTTATGGGCTGGCTCCTGGCCCAGAGGACATTTTCTCCACGCCTAAACCCTGTTCTCTAATGTACAGCTACCACCCAGGTTCTGGAGTGTCATGTTCGGGAAAGAGAAGCTACACCTGACAACTGCTCCGCGCTAATATGCCCCTTTGTGCACGCCTGGCCAACTGGCACACGTCATCACCACATCTTGTTTTCAGTAATACTTTTCAAGTATTTGTTGTGTGTGTGTGTTACATTATGCCTAGGGCTGCTGCCACAGTGCTTTTTCATATTGACAATAATTGTAATAGTCGTGGGTAGGGGTGTGCGATATGACGATATTTAATCGTGGACTATTAAAATGTCTCCACGATTCACTTTTTCGGAAATATCGTAGAATCGCGCTCCAGTGCAGGTTCTATTAGATGCAGATCTATGGCGTTTTTTTCAGCCACGTAACAACATGCAATGCGCGGTGGGCTAGATGTCAGCGTGTTAACACTAGAAGCGCCAACAGCCCATGCCCGCGGGCGTTGCAGTTAGTAATTAAAATAAATATATAATGTTGAAAAGCTACAGCCTCGTTCTTCCATGACTTTTCCTAAATACGTGCATTTTACCTTGTCCCGTTTTCAGAAACTTGACGCGTTTTGGTCTGATCTCGTTTTGGTCCGATCTATATTGAACTCGTTTTGGTCTGGTCTATATGAAACTGGATCCGTTTTGGTCTGGTCTACATGAAAATGGACGCGTTTTGGTCCGATCTATATGAAACTGGATATATGTAACGGAATAGTTTGCCACTCATAAGAACACTAATGAACACTGTGCGCATTGCAACCGGTTAGTATGCGTGTCCTGCTCAGGCAGACAAAAGCTGCGAGATATACATAGATAATAGATTGATTGGCTTGGTTGAATTTGAATAAACTAAAAAAAAGAGGTAGGCCTACGTTTATAAAGAAATATATGTTTTACTAAATAAACAGAACGAAAATATAAAACGAAATTGATTAATGTATCTACCGGGTAACAGCAGAATATACCCGACCGTGACCAATATACAAACTGTAAAATACGTGTTTCATTGTCTACAGTGCCTTAGTTACTGGACTGTAATTACTAAAGGCTAATACATTTTACAAATGTAAATGATCAAATTATACACTGTAGCCTAATGTTTTTATTTCAAGAGTCTGTGTTGCAATATATACGGCCAATCATGCGCAAATCATTTGATTGCGCGTCGCTTGTGATCTAAAATGTTTAGCATTTATTACATCAAAATAGGACATACAGTTTGATGGATTTTCATTTATTCGATCTTTAGAAATTTAAATGTCATAGCCTGTGCATTTTAAAATCATGGTTTTAATTTTGTATTGTATGGTTACATAAGACAATAAATAGGCTACATACTATTTTAGTAAAATGTTTTACTTCATAATTCATTTAATTCAGGATGATAACACAGTAGATCATCTGATGCTGTAGATGGATGGCAGGTTACACAGTGAATGGATGGTGAAGCTGCGGATAAGAATGGGTGCTTCTTTGCACAATTGCACTGCCATTAAATATACACGTGATTAAAATATGCTATTTTAATTCTTTTTTCCCTTTTATGTTTTGTTACCTTGTATGGCTATATTTTTTAAATGGAGATATAATTTGCTTGTATTGCGGCTCAGTAATTTGCAAAATAGTCTTAAAAAGCAACATGAAAAATAATCGTGATAAAATCGCGAATTGTGATTTTTCCTGAAAAAATCGTGATATGATATTTTTCCCATATCGCCCACCCCTAGTCGTGGGAGATAATTGCACTAATTGACTACAGTATTTACTGTGGAAAGCTTATTTACTTCCCTGTGCGATTGAGGTTTTGAACCCCCAATGGATTTGGCTTCAGAACCCCGTTATGCGCTCAGCAATCTGGGAGAATTTCCCTGCGACTACACAGTAATGTTTATATCCCTCCTATTGCAGAGCTTTCAGATCAGCGATTGTAAAACTAAATGTTTCCCTTTCACATTGAATTGCTCTATAAACGAATGGGGTCCAATTGTAGAAACACTCGTCGATTAGAGCTAATTGATTATATCGGCTGCTGTAGTCTTGGCTGCTGTAGTTCGTACAATGTTCAAGCTTCATCTGCTGTAGTCTTGGCTGCTGTAGTTCGTACAATGTTCAAGCTTCATCTGCTGTAGTCTTGGCTGCTGTAGTTCGTACAATGTTCAAGCTTCATCTGCTGTAGTCTTGGCTGCTGTAGTTCGTACAATGTTCAAGCTTCATCTGCTGTAGTCTTGGCTGCTGTAGTTCGTACAATGTTCAAGCTTCATCTGCTGTAGTCTTGGCTGCTGTAGTTCGTACAATGTTCAAGCTTCATCTGCTGTAGTCTTGGCTGCTGTAGTTCGTACAATGTTCAAGCTTCATCTGCTGTAGTCTTGGCTGCGGCGCTGATGCCAATCAAACGGAGAAATTGAAAAGCTTAATCATTGTCCGGTAGTAACTGGCTTCTGGTGAGCGCCACGGTGTTTACAGTGTATTGGTTTTTACGTTCACATTCGCAGTGCTAAAACAGTGGAACGATTAAAATAAAACGTGTACGTCTGTAGTCTTTCTGGGAAGATGTTAAAAAAAATGTGGGGTCGTCGCTTGCCCCTGAAATGTAGGTCATCTGAAGTTATTATCGGATAACGATGGGATTACGTCAGGATTGTTTTTAGGCGGCGATTGTGGGGGATTGAAACTGGATTTAAAACTGGGACGCGTTTATGTGTTGCCTACACAAACACCACAGCTTGGTATAGCTTATGATAATAAAATAATGTTAACAGGCTCTTAATCATGATCTTATCTGTTTAACCCTTCACAGCCCAATATGCGACCTTGTCTTTAGACACCAGCTAGTCTCTCTGCATGACTAAGACACGGGAAGCTACAATCGTCGAGAATAGTCTCCAGTAAAATCACTCCGAATGCTCTCGTGCATTATCCACGAAGCGAATCAGCCGTGAACAAGACCGTTTAGACTAATTGCTCTGAGGTTCTTGTTGTAAAGAATGTGCTCTTGGCTCACTTTGCACACAGCTGGTAAAATATAACCGTAAACATTTAATAAATTGGTCTGTTCACCGCACGTTCAGGAAAAAATCAACTGCAAGAACTTCCGTAACACATTTCTGTTATACACTTTTATTTTGCAGGTCAGCTGAAGAGGGTCATGGAGCAGGTTCTGGAATTTGCCATGTGCGAGTTGACCAAAGTCGTAGAGGCCAGTTTTGACGACCTGCTCCTTGAGATGACTAAGAAGGAGAGGGAACACTGCGCCCTGAAAGAGCGGTTATGCAGCGCGGAGCGCCAGGAGAACGGCAAGGCCGCGGCGTCCAAGAGGAGGGGCCAGGACAAAGACTCCGCCTCCCCAGGCGGCTCGGAGGGCACAAAGGAGTCCGTAAGCGTCCCCGCGAAAATCATCCGGGGGGCGAAGGAGCAATTGGAGACTACACACGGTATGTGTTCTTACCAGTCAACCAACCCCGTGCAACCGAGTTTATGTACTGTCTAACGCGTCTCTCCGTCTGAGCCAGATGTAAACAGACTAGACGAGTTTGTCACGCTGCATGTTGTTAGGCACTAGTCAACAGGATGTAGGGAGGACGAAACCCTGTATGACGTCAGGGTTTGGTGCCTGTCTTCTGTGAAGTTTCGAGACGTGATTAGTAAGACGCAGACCAGGTTATTAGTCTCGGCTGATGATGGCTATTTCGCAAGCTCGTGTTTGTTGTGGTTTTCTAAATTGGTAGGCTCGTTGTCATGGTAACGTTTGGAGTTTACGTTGTTGTGTGGAATTCATAGCACAATCGTAGAGTCCACTTTAATAGGGTGTTCCTTCGTGGGAATATTCTGCAGCTTATCTATTAGTTAGACACCACTTAGGAGGCGATTTTAGCCTTTCGAGAGAAGTTGAGAGAGAGAGAGAGAAGGTGCGCTGTTTTCCACAAACATTCACATGACGTTCCACTCTCCAGACTTCCTGTTTTAGGCCACATAAGGTTTAGGAAATGGCCAGACGAAACGTTAAGCTGCTTGGAGTTTTCCTGCTCTTCCTCAAAAGCCCTTAAATCTCATATGCGTGTCATGTGCTGAGACACCCATCCGAGTGCTGAGTAGAGGGAACTGGTCTCTCTGCCAGTCACACTCGGGCCCTTCTGGTCAGCGGTCTGGTAGTAAGCACACTTCAGAACATTTATTTAGGGAACAGACATTTAATTTTTTTGTTATTCTCATTTGCAACGGCGACCTGGCCAAGATAGGCAAGGAAATGTGCAGGACAACATACAGTTACACAATAAAATACACAGAATGCAATGGGACACACTACGGCAATACTGGGTCAAGTTATACAGGCCTAGATATATGTAATCCTTGGGATTGATCAACCTGAGACCTGTTCTTTGTTTAAATTGATCATACAGATGTGAGTGCTTTTGGTGCCCTGTCCGCCAGTTCTTGGTGTCAGCTGTTCTTGGTTTGTCCTTGAAGTAACCGGCATCTCTGAAGTTAAATCATAACAGATATGTAAATAAACAGACGCTTGATTTATTGTGTTTACCTGTGATATGCACACCCGGGTTCCAAACTCACCTGCTTCTCTTGACTTTTCCTTGACTAATCACTGCAAACGGTCATGTTTGGTCAGTGATGTATTGTAGACTAATCACTGTCATGCGTTTGGTCCGAAAGTATTGTATTGAATAATTGTTTTCCAATTGTTGGAAATGTCTAGACATAAGCTTTCTTGTGCTTGTGACACTGCTTTGATATTCTGACATGGCGCTTTCCGTAAAGTTAACATGAGACATGTCGTCTAGCAGAAGCGTCTCTGGTAGAGCCCAACTGGGAACTGTTAACTTGTTCACGTCGTTACAGTCATGACTGATTTCATGCATGAGTACTGTAGTCCTTTGGTGAGGTCAACAGTCAGCCCCTTTTATCCGTGTTTTAAGCACTGGTGGCTGCGATGTCAATGTGAACACAGTAGTTTTACTCTTGTTTTGTCTCCGTTGCATTTCAGGTATGAGTAGATATTTTGACACTAATTGGGATCAACTTGGTCTTAAACAGATGACACAAATCTAATGTGAATAGTTTGAAAACCGTTTATTGGGCATAAGAGATTTCACAGCCTGTGTATAAAAGCTGCTAAGTTTACTATTTCTCTCTCGGCAGATGGTGACAAGCAGGCAGTTCTGACTGTAGCACAGGACTGGGTCCCCATTCTGGACAAAGTGTTCGGTCAGAAGTGGTGCCGGGACCTGTGGCAGATCCAGGAGTTGTCCTCAGACAGGGGGGGTGTGGAGAGGAGCGGGGGGTGCCCCCTGCCCTGTCTGAACGCCCTGATCCGGGACAACCTGGTGCCCTCCCCCACGTGTCCCACGCTGGACCCCCGGTGGACGCCTCTGGAGGACATGGAGGTCCTCTCATCCACCTCGGACTCTCAAAAGGAACGTCTGGCGTCCGTACGGGCCGCGGCCACAGGTGAGCATTGTTACGCAGCTGGAATAGGACTGGCCACCCCACAGAGCCTGGTTCCTTTCTAGGTTGCTCATGAAATTCGACCTATCAGGGAGTTATTCCTAGCCGCTGTGTATCAATTTGTCAATGTGTTCCCTGTCGGATTCAGGCTGGGTGTTTGTAAAAGCATCTAGTGAAGACTGTCGTTGTAAAAAGGGCTTTATAAAATACATTTATGGGTTTAGCTACCAAAAATGAGAAGTATTCAGACAAACTTTGTACTCGTTTATTTTCAGCGCTCTTATTTTATTACAGTTTATGAGCCCAACACAGAAACGTCTTTTTCTCCATTCAGCCAAGTTTGTCTTTGCCACAGTGAGTTGTTCAGGGTTGTGCCTTTATGGCCCTCGTCCAATCCCTTGTCCTCTTATATTACTAGACCAATCACACATCGCAGGTTACGGTGTGGTGAACGCATGTCAGCTTGGAGCACAGTGTGGACAGGATGTTCGGTTGTGCTGATAATGTGGGAATCAGCCAATGGATTTGCCTATTGTCATAGGGTCCAGTTTATGTTCTGTACGGCCATGTATCGTTAAAGCAACTTCAGTTAGCTGGTCGAAAAATGAGTGAGAAGTACAGCCCTCGTTCCTCAAAAAGTACTTGTTCCTCAAAAAGTACTTTAAAAAATGTCCCACTGAAGTCTAATTAGGTACGTGTTGTGCTTTGGGTGTTTTATGGGTCAATGCGTTTTTTAACTCTTTGGCCTTTATCGTCGTTGATCCCAATTTTGTTTTCTCCTAATCTCTCCGCCCCGGTCAGTGGGCGAGTCAGGTCTCAGGTCTCCGTCGATGCTTCATCGGCTCCTCACACTCCCCGCTCAGCTTCTGGAGGAGGAAGAGGATGATGACGACGACAACAACGTCATAGCAACACTTCCTGCGGTCTCTGAAGTGTTGTCCGACCGAGCACGGAGTTGGCAAAACGCGGAATCCCCGAGCCAGAGCCTGTGTCCGTTGAAGAGGAAGATCAGCGTCGCTCAGGAGGAGGACGAGGAGGAGGTGGAAGAGGAAGAAGAGGAGGAGGAGGACGACAACCAGTTGCCAACGCTGGACTCAAAGGTGAACACCGGGTCTCTCAAAGGCAGGAAAACCCACAGATGTAAAGAATGTGGCAAGAAGTTTGGTAGTGCGCTGTTCCTGAAGACCCATCAGCAGACTCATATGACGGCGACGCCGGAGACCCGCTGCTCAGAGTGCGGGAAGCGCTTCTCCCATGCTGCCCGGCTTCAGGCACACCTTCGAATGCACTCCGGGAAAAAGCACTGACCAGACGGGAACGGGAAAAGTGTAAGCGAAGGAACAAATCTGACGGATACGTCGATCTCAGGCCACATCTCACAAACGGCCGTATTCGTAGCTGCGTAGTCTAAGAGTGGTGATCTATTTCAAGGCTACTCGGACATCGTGAAAGGAAGGCCCGTCTTCCGGAGTGAGGAGGTTTTTTGGACTCCTGAATATTTCTTCTAGATTGTCACCTCCATTTGGATTTCTTCTTAAGTGTAACGACGAGGTGACTTACTTGGTAGTGAATCGGGATTAGATTTAGCTTGTAGTCGTTAATGTGTATATACTATATAACACCGGACGTTCAGTCCCAAGAAGCAATTAAGTGTGACATTTCCGTGAGCCTTTTTTTTTTTTTTTTTTTTTTTTAAGTGCAGGCCGTTAACATCTTTGGAATCGCTGATCTGATCGTTATTTCAAATTGTGGTTATTCGCTGGCCCACAGGCCATGATCATGACTGTAAAGTTCAAAATGGGAAAGAGAGAACTCATTACACTGATTTACAAGTGTTTGACCTTTCAGTGACTCAGGCGTTGTCTCGAGTCGAATGTGAATCACAAGCGATCGTTTTCTCCCGTGTTGCAGCAGTGACTGAATTTCAAAAGGCTTATGTCCCGGGGGGAGAGGGTGGGGGGGAATACTGCTACGGCTTTTTGTTTTGCTTACCTCTGAATGTAAAGACCTCTGTACAGATTGAACAAACCTGGAATTTCTCCTCTCGACGTTCTCCATGCAATTCGCCATTTACAGCCATCGCATGACAGTATTCTTCTTTTCCCTCGATGGAAATACCTCCTGGCAGTTTTCAAAACAAACAATAAATAAATGAACTCTAAAAATCATATTTGATTTGGCCAGTGTACGCCTTGTGTTTTAAATGAAACTCCACGGAATCAGGACACAACTGTGCAATATACACCCAAAGTGTGTATACCGTATCTCACAGAAGTGAGTACACCCCTTACGTAGTTGTGAAGTGTGTACTCACTGTTGTGAGATGCTGTGTACATAAGGAGACCTAACAGTTTGTTCCTGTGGCTCTAACAGGTCCCTCGTATACGTGGGACCCAGATGAACGATCCAATGAGAAGAACCTGGGTCTCTTTCTAGTGTTGACGGTGGAGGCCGGGTTCAAATGTCACGTGAAGTGGAGCGGCGCCATGGCAACAATGTTTTTCGTTTGTTTGGGTTCGGTTTGGCGTTGAGCCGCGTAGACGTGGATCGTCTTAAAATAGAACATAGACTTCAGAGACTCACAGGGGTTTGGATGTCTGCCTTTCTAAAGATGTGCTTTGGAAGGCAACAACTCCACAGGGGGTCACACTCTAGTTTGAGAGTCACATCCTAGAGCATCCGTAAATGTGCTTGTGTGGACTCCAAACAAGGTGTTTCCCCCCCCCCCGGCCAGGGTTGCTTGAGTGTCGTAGTGTTTTCCTTCATTTCATTGTGCTCTGTCACAGCTCACGCTACGCCTGCAACTTCTGGTGACACAAAGCGGAGTATTGGAGCGTGTAATACTGTTTACCGCCTTAACCATGGTGACGTCACGGTCAAGCCGGTAACACAGTGCTTCTTCAGATGGTACTTAAAACAGCTGCAGATGACGCGGGTTGGATATCCCCGTGTGCTCTGTAGGCCACTGTAATTTATTTGTCTTTCTCAGGGGAGGGTTGTTTCTGTGGCTCTGTTTCCAAGACAGCGGCTCACATTGCGCCTTCGTCCATGCCCCTCTGCCCCAGCAGAGAGGGCGACCCGCGGCAGCTTCCCACTCCATTGGAAACACTTCCTTTCTGCACTCTGGCTTCT
This sequence comes from Dallia pectoralis, assembly GCA_029465975.1. Classification (NCBI taxonomy): domain Eukaryota; kingdom Metazoa; phylum Chordata; class Actinopteri; order Esociformes; family Umbridae; genus Dallia; species Dallia pectoralis. Next base: position 3,964,124 of record CM055752.1, on the reverse strand, counting down.
TGCCTCTAAGTAGTTGTTCTTTCGCTGTTTCTGTATTCGCGCGCAGTGCTAGCTTTGCTTATTCTGCTGATATGTTGCCAGACAAATCTGTTTGTCATTGTTGCTAAGTACTTAATGAGTATAGACGCTTTAGGACGCGTAGAATTAGTGTTAGCTTTGACATTAGCATAGCTGTTAGCATTATATCAGGACCATGTTTTCATGTTTCACGTATCATCAGAATCTGAGAAGACATTAAAAGTATCTGAGTTTTTTTTTTGGTACAGGTCAAACCGTAAGTTTACGTGGACATTGTTTTATTTAACATTGTTATATCTTGCATGTTCCAACTGTAACTATTTGAAGAAATTGCATGCAATGTATTCACATTTTCATGAGGCAAATGCGTAAAGTTATATAATAGAAAATATAATATTATCCCCTTCTGGTTCGGAGCTGTAACCAATGTCATGTTTCCTGGATTGACCACAATCTGGGCACATTTTTTTCTAAAGCATATTCATGACTTTACGAGTCTTCAACTATGTGATGCTTGTTTTTCCACTAGGCTCTATGAGATGTGCCGTTGAGGAATCGGATCACACTTTGTTCTGGTTGTTTTGTTCGGAACAGAAACCAACAACCTGGCCATCTCTGTCGTACCTCTGTCCTAGCACATGCATTAGAGAAAACGACCCCTAATAAATGCCCATCTGTGTCAGGTTTGGATCATTCGGAAGCTTGAACCGTCGCCAGTGTGACTCACTAGGTTTTAAAGTGTTATCCTACAGCGCTAGATATTTACAAGGTAATCCTGAGAAACAGATTGGGTTCAACGCAGTGGATGTGGTCCTGTTACTGTTCATCACTACACGGTGATTATACATAATACTGTCCTGTTATTGTCATGGTGATCATACACAATGATACTGTCCTGTTATTGTCATGGTGATCATACACAATGATACTGTCCTGTTATTGCCATGGTGATCATACACAATGATATTGTCATGGTGATCATACACAATGATCCTGTCCTGTTATTGTCACGGCATCATACACAATGATACTGTCCTGTTATTGTCACAGTGATCATACACAATGATACTGTCCTGTTATAGCCATGGTTTATGATCTAGAAATGTGAAGTGGTTACCTCCAAGGGTTTGACTCGCTTGTCGGACATCAACACTTATATTTATCCTGTTTCTTAATATTTTGAGGAGATGTATTTAATTTTTAAAATAATATAAAAGATATAAGACTGTTCGTTTACATTTCTTTTGCACGGACAAATTAATTCTGCTAGATCAAAATGATGGTATCTGTGTCCATATCTGGTTCTTCCAAACCATGTACCGGTCAGGAAATAAAGTGTTTTCAAAATCTTTTTTACGAGCACTGTCTCCAACGCTAAAACTTAATCGCACAAACCAAAAGGCTTTAAGTGGTTGAAGTTGGATGAACTGCTGGTGTTTTTTGTCAGTTCTAGCTACCAGGACGAAGTGTAGGACACAGTACATGTTATTCTGTCCTGTATTGTGAATCATATTTTTTTAGGATGATTGTTTCTGGATTTGATTGTTCCTGTATCTGGATTTGAGTTTCACGTTTAATCGGACACAGGTAGATGTGTATGTATTATTCTACATATCGGTTTGTCCAAACGCCGTTCGTTGCAACCGTAAACTTCATATGACTTCATCTACTTTTTTCATGGCTTTTTCAGGTTGGAAGACAATGACTCTGTGACTGGTGTCTAAATGAGTATAGTAATGTTTTATTTGCTCTCTGATTCAGATGATTTGTCTCAGATCGCTAGTTTGCCTGCTAAGCTTAATAAATACTATGTACTCGACGACATTTTATGAACTGCTTGACACAACTAAAGTTAGGACTTGTGTGTTCAATAGGTACCTCCCTTTTGTTTTTGTTTTCCTCTAATGAATTTGTTTTATGTAATATGTCTAATATGATTCTTTTCAAATATTGCACTTACCATTTTAACAGCGGTGTTCAACTCTTAGCCTGTGTGCCCTGCCTGTTTTATGTGCTGCCTGATTGTTAATTTCACCGACCTGCTGTATCAGTCTTCCATGCATCCCTGTCTAGACGTTACAATGGAAAAATTTAGTGAAACTGGCTTCAAGGCCCAGAGTTAAATTCCCCTGGCCTGCCTTAGAGGAATACAATGGCTCATTTGTTTTATTTCAGGATGGGGCAAGCAGAGAAAATTAGGTCAAAATAAAATGCATGACAGTTAAATAATACTGTGTCTGGCTTTAGCCACATGTTCACTCGGTGGCCAGTTTTTTTTGTTCATCCATCTAGTACCCAGAATTCTTAGGGCTATCCCGTAGTTGTGACCCCACAGTACGATTTTGTCCGGGCGAGGGGGAATATGCAAGAAACACAGTTTACACTGCCAGCAACAGACATGTGTTACAGCGTTCAGAGATTCCCTTCGGTAAACCGCAGTTGTGTTGCATCGCCGGCCGCCCTGTTTGTGGCTTGTCTGCTGGTGTTAGACGATTCTCAGTCTTCCTTCGACCTACCTCCTAGACAAGCTCTGAATACTGCTGACTGGGAGTTGTTTTTGTTCCTTTCTCTGTAAAATGTGTGGACAGAAAGCCATGTGGCAGACTATCATGTCATGGATGAAGTCTGTCTAATCTGTCTTTGTTGTTTGGCCAGATTTGGTTTAATATGTGTCTGCAAAACTAGCACCTAATGTTGAACAAAGCAGTGACCGAACACCTGGGTGCTTGTCTGCCTGCTTTATATAGCAAGCCCTGGTCATGTGACTCTCTGTAGGAGCCAATCGGTTCATAGGAACATGGAGGTGTACCCAAATATACTAGTATTTAAGATACTTCTGGGAGAGTTGTTGAGTGGTTCCTTTTAATGTGAATATAAAAGCCAGGGAGTGGTGACATGAATATTTAAAAATACTTTCAAATGACTTGGCTGATGTTAAATTCTTTTTGGTGCATTGTTACATTTGTCAAATTTTACTTATGAATTAAGAAAGAAAAATGTATTGTGTGCTTTAATTTTACATTCTGAAGCTAGATTTTCCAAATTGTTTAACAGTTTGATTCTGGCCAGACAAAAAGCTAAAGTTCTACAACACCATTCATGTCAACGCAACTCTGCTAAAATGATAGAACTCTGTATTGTGTTTTATTCATGTGATAACAAAATAACAAATATGTACATTTACAATTTCAGCATTGCCCTATATATGCATTTTCCACGTAGATCAGAGGCTTTACTAAAACTGAATTAAATCCCCTTTATCAAGTCACTCGAGTAGCGACAATTCTCTAAACAAGGGAGTGGAGACAAACATAGTCTGAAACTTCTGACATATCTTAATTGAATGTTAATAAACAAACGCCCAATTATTGCCATTGTTTACAACTGGTGGTTATTAAAGCCATTATAGGTGCATAGCTGTCAAATTGAGTATCAAAAGCTATGTGGGAAAACCTCTTACATTGGGATGTACTTAGTAGAATGACATGCTGTGCTGAAATTACCATGTTGTTTTTGTTCTGGCTTGTTTCACAGCAGTCTCTCAGTGCAATCTACAAGTAGTACGTCAGGTGAGGATGTGGTGAGGGCAGCTCTTATATGCAGGGATGTGTGAACTCTTGCATAGCTGGGCTAGGTGCTAAAAAATCCCACGTCGTTAGAACTAAGTGTAATATTTATATTTAATATATAAAGTACACATTTGTTCACACAGACTATTGAGCTAAAATATGTTACGTAACTCCCCGTACAGGATTGGGGTAAAAGGTGTAGATATAGCACACTCAAAGGCCCGTGGTGGCATTCTGGTCTTTGACAACACCGGGTGATACACAACTGCATTTATGAAGTTGAGAAGAAAACGACACAATGTCCCGGATGTAATTTGATATCAACCAATGACGTGAGGCGGACGCACGCGGCACGCTGCGCGCGCATCCACACCACCAGACCAACGGAAGTGCACGGCTGCAACGCTGAGGAAACGCGACCGGGGTTGGGGGGGAGTGAAAACGGAGCGGAATTAGTCAATGAGAGTGAGTGAGTGAGGAAGGAGAGAGAGAGAGAGAGTGGAGGAGAGAAAGGAGAGCAGCTATACGGCTGCAGGGTTCGGCCGAGGTGGACGTGGCGAGTCCCAAATACAGTGTATGTTGTGTGTGTGAGGCCAGGCAAAAGTGTGTGTGGCGACCGCAGCCGACGCGTAAAAAGCCATGAATCGAAGAAGCCGCAGGTAGCTATTGCACTGCTAACTTGCTATTTATTTCTACAGCTCTCGTGTTTCACCACCTATTTCTAACGTGCCCGTTTGAGAGTGTGCACGGCCCAGCAGCACTGGGTTCCGAGCTTTAGCAGCATGTCTCTGGTTTCACGACACTTTGGTTAGATGCCCGGAAGGTTTCGGGATGCACAGTGGATTAAACAGTAGTAATTCGGTGCTCACTTACTCCCCTTTATAAACCAGCCGGGTAGTCGCATCTGTATTGCGAGCTAACTCACTAGCAACATGGACGTTAGCGATAAACAAGATGGCCACTGGCAGGCTAGAGCTAGAAATGGCATCTTGCCCTGTCTTTGTATGATGGCAATCAGTCGGTTCGCTGTAATGTGCATTTTTCCGGGAACGTTTCGGAGATAATAGTTGAATAAAAGCGCTTTTCAACATCCCATAGATGTGCCCATCGCTGCATATCTCCCCCTACTTATTTTCAAATGAAAGCCATCCTCGACCAACTTAAAAAAAAAAAATCACCGCCAGATTCTTGCAGCCAACTAGTGCATGATGTGCGTGGCGGGTTTGTCCTGCTGCCTAGTTGGTCAGAACATGCAGGTGATCATGGATCCATGCTGGTGCTGACATGGACATCCTCAGTTTTTTAGTTGCATGCTCTGTTTGTATTTCAATGCAATAAGTTCGTGCGTGGATGCGGATTGCGCGCACGTTTGGTTGTTTGAAGTAGAGCAGTTGGCCAACTAAACTGTTTTAGGACGTTTGACTGCCAACTTTTTTACCAGCTATCATGCAAACTTTCGAGTCGAGGCCCAGGCCTGCTTTAGTTGCTGTATGTCACTGCCATTAATGCTGCAGTTAACAGTTGTCAAAGTGGTCTGCACATCTGTATTGTCATTGGACGTCAGGCACTGTGCGTTGTCCACATGTAACCTGCTTGTCACTTAACTTTTGTGTAATAATATTTGTTTGGTTGCATTTGGTTTTGTTTAATTAATAATCATATTTTGTGAATATACATATCTTATATGAGCTGCAGGTAATAGATGACATTTTTTTTAAATAAGGGACGCACAGTTTATTCTAAGTGTTTAAGATCTAAATGGCTGAAGGTAATTAATTATTGTGACAGGTCTAGTTACCCATTTGCTTTTCCTGTTAGTAAAGGCCTCTGTACAATTAAAAGTGTGTGTTGAGACATATTCATCTGAAGTTATAGTGGTGAATACTGCTCATCTTGCTGATTAGCAATTTACTCTTTTATTTTTGACACAATTACACCATTCTGGTAGGATCCGATGCAGTAATGCTGGAACCATCAAATAAATCTCTGGATGCTTCTAGATCTATGCCAAAGAGAGCTTCTTATGGCTTATGTTGTTCCCACAGCATGTTAGTGTTACTTTTATTTTGGCAACATAACAGTTTGATGCTGCTGCTCTGTATTACAGTGGATTTTCAAAACTCTGTTGTTTAACTGAATCATGTTCATGTCTTTTATTCTGTACTCCAGGGGCTTTAAAGTCAGCTTTAGCTCCTAACACAAAGTTCAAGATTTGGCGTCGCCACGGGCTACGCTGTCAGTGGGACAGTCGTGGACTACGGCTATTCCCAGGGCAAAGTAGTGCCGTTCACTGAACCGCTACGGGCCTACCTGGAGACCGGCTGCGTTGGGACTCTGCGGCCATGGCGGAGCTGGAGACGGAGTGCATGGTCCTGGGGCTCGGCGCGCTGCACGCCGCCTCCGAGTGCGGCTCGCCTCCGCCGGACCATCTCCGCCTCCGGTGCACTTCGCCGACCCTCCACCTGTTGTCGACGTCCGACTGCGGCGCACTTAGCTCGCTGGAGGCCGAGGTCGCCGAGCCCATGGTCATGCTGCCCTGCGTGAAGACGGAGCCGACGGACGAGCTGGACGTCATCCACACTGTGGACCTGTCCGAGATCCAGCCACTGAGCACTGCCGAGCTGGGCCACGATCAGATCAAGATGGAGATCAGCGGGCTGGACTACATCAAGTCGGAGCACCGTGGCCACGACCTGCACTGTTTCCACAGCTCGGACTACGAGAGAGATTCGTACGAGAGGGAGTCCTACGAGAGAGACACGTACTCCGTGAAGTCCCACTACGAGCCCAGCCTGGTGTTCGACTACATCACCCACGTGTCCGACAGCCTGGACTACATCAAGTCGGAGCAGCACGCAGACCTGCAGTGCTACTACACAACGGAGCTGGGTGCGATCAAGACGACGTACGAGCCGAACCTGATGCACAGCCACATCAAGACCGAGATGAGCCTGGAGTCCATACACATGGCCGAGCTGCGCACCGAGTTGAACAAGCTCAGCCACGACGGGGTCTTGGACGGACAGCGGCTGGAGAGCGAGTTCCACGGCGTCCCCGGGGGTCCCTTCGAGCCGCAGTCCGCCACGCCGGGCAAGGGGCTGGGTGCGGCTGGTGCCAAAGGGCACGGCGTGACCCAGCGCAAGCCACGCAACCTCAGCGGCGAGAAACCCTTCTCCTGCACCCAGTGTGGGAAGAATTTCAGCACCCTGGGCAACCTTAAGACACACCAGCGCATCCACACGGGCGAGCGGCCGTATTCCTGCTCGCAGTGCGGCAAGAGCTTCGGCCAGGCGGGGAACCTGAAGAGGCACCAGCTCATCCACACGGGTCAGAAGCCCTACGTCTGCGCCCACTGTCCCAAGGGCTTCACCAAAGCGGACGACCTCCGCTCGCACCAGCGTCTACATACCGGCGAGAAGCCCTTCTGTTGCCTCCAGTGTGGCAAGAGCTTCGGCCAGTCCAAGGAGCTCAAAGCCCACCAGCTGAGCCACACCGGAGAGAGGCCCTTCTGCTGCCAACACTGTGGCAAGAGCTTCACGAAGGAGATGAGCTACCGCAACCACCTGCAGATCCACACGGGTGAGAAACCGTACTGCTGCTCTCAGTGCGGGAAGACATTCAGCAACTCGGGGGTCCTCAAAACGCACGAGAAGATACATTCCGGGGTGAGGCCGTTCGGCTGCACGCAGTGCGGCAAGAGCTTTGGCCGCTTGGGACACCTTAAAGCACACCAGCAAATCCACACTGGGGAGCGGCCTTTTGCCTGTCTCCAGTGTGGGAAGAACTTCAGCCAGTCAGGCCACCTCAAAGCACACGAGCAAATTCACAAACGGGAGAGATCAGATATGAGCAGTGGCAGCTCTAGCAGCAGTGGAGGTAGCAGCAGCCGTAGTACTGACAGTAGCTAAATACCTTTTAATAACCTCTTCAAAGTATTATTCCTTTTTTATAAATACTATATATAAATATATATGTTTTTCCCTTACACTTTTCTTACGTTTTTCATACCTTTTGTGCTTTTTGCATCCTGTTCTTCGGGGGTCAACTCGTGACTGATTTGCGATTATGCAATTCTCTGTATGTTGAGATCAATGAACTTACTAAGGGACTTGTAGGAAACTTTGTATATCTCGTCTGACCTGTGTTGTAGTGAGTGCCATTCCAGTTTATTTCCTCAAGTAAATTCACTCACGGTGTACACGCTTATTGATAACATGTATTTCCTAAACCATGTACTGAAAATAATTATTAAAGAAACTAATGTAACACCAAATCTCTCATTGCTGTTGTGTGCTTCTTTAGCTTTACTAAATAATTGGCACCGGTTTGATATCATTGACTGAAGTAGGACATTTCCAAAAAATTTGTGGGTGTACGCTTTTGCACAATGAAGCATATTATATGGTGGGTTAATATTGATAATGATTATGTGTGCAAGAGGTGTATGGCCTTGAGGTTGATGTAGCTGGGTTGATAGTTGTGCATGGCTCATTGGCAGTGTTTACACAGGTGGATGGATTCTGAGACTTTACCGCCATTTATTTTTTTCTCTGGTATTTTCAAAGCCTTTTATTAGGTTAATTTGGTCTCCTTTTTTAGGCACTGCCATTAAATGAAACTAGGTCAATATTTTGTTTGTCAATTAGCCTAATCGGATGTCAGTATTAAACATGATATCAAAACGAATAAAATTAAAAGTTAATATGACGGGGCAGTGTGCAGACAGTATGTGTATTAACTGACAGGCAGGAAGTAGAAAATGTCAAGACAGTAGACAGTAGGGTGGATTTTACATTTTTTATTTCCTAATCTCTTTGAAGAAGATTGATAGCAGGCATCAGAGCCAGTGTGTTTTTGTGGTTCAATTTTCTACTTCTTGGACTCCTTGGTGTCCTTGGACTCGACCACGGTCCCGGCACTGGAGCAGACCACTTTACCGTCCACGATTTCCTCCACAATTGTCACAGTCTTGCGATTTGTGGTGGTTGTGGACGAGGACGGGGCACTAAAGACAAAAAAACAACAATATTGGTTGATCCTTTCAAGCTATGGAATGTTTCTCACTTTATCTGTATGTGTTAAAATTTTGAAAAAGGAGACTAGAAGGTTCACCTGCTGGTCTCTCCGTCCAGAAGCCTCCTGTACTCAGCGATCTCCATCTCCAGCCGGGTCTTGATACCCAGCAGCATCCTGTATTCCTGGCCCTGGCGCTCCAGGTCAGCCCTGAGATGTTGCAGCTGTTCCTCCAAGCTGGTCACCTGCCTCTGGTAGGCCGTCAGATGCATCGAAGAACGGTTCTGTGTTTCAGCGAGGGTGTTTTCCAAGGAGTATTTCTGTTCGGAAGAAATTAAGAGCAAACCAACATCAAGGATTAAGTTCAGCAATCAGAGAATTCTCAGATTTGTGACCGAAATAAATGTATGAATAGTCTCACCATGCTTAATTGTGACTGCATTTCAGTTTGAAGATTTTGCAGCGTGCGTTTGACTTCTGAAATCTCAGATCTGGATGTCTGAATGACTTCTGTACTGATCGCGACCTCCTTGTTCAGCTCCTCCGTCTGTGAACAACACCATCCCAAAATGATGTCATTAAACAAACATTTCAATTATTTAGCCATTTAAAGATTCTGTGGACCTACATTGTGGAATTATTTCATTGTTGAAAACCCACCTTGGTGTGGAACCAGCTCTCCTCGTAGTGTTCGTGGATCTCAGCCATGACTTTGCTGAGGTCTGCCTGTGGCGCGGCGTCCACCTCCACGTGGACCTGGCCACTCATCTGGGAACGCATGGCCAGCAGCTCCTGGAGGAGAAGACAATGGCCCAGGTTAAACAACTGACTGCGCTTGTCAATTTCTCCAAGTACTTTTAGTATAACTGAATTTGACTCACCTCCTCGTGGTTCTGCTTGAGGAAGATCAACTCCTCTCTCAGCCCCTCGATCTGCATCTCCAGGTCAGTTCTGGTCATCGTCAGCTCGTCCAGGAGTCTCCTCAGGCCAGCAATGTCTGCCTCCACAGATTGCCTCATAGTCAGCTTGGCCTCCCACCTGAGAGAATCAGTACGTTTATTAGAACACTGTTAAATTAGCTAAAGTTGTTCTTCATCTACCCAGACAGCATGGATCTGATTTGTTTTCCATCGTTTACTCACTTGAATCTATAGTCATCGCTTGCCAGCTTGGCATTGTCAATGCTGAGGTACATCCCACCGTTGACATGGGTGGCATCTTGGATCTGAAAGAGAAATTAATAAATTCATAATTAAGTGTTTATTACTTAGATCTGCACTGAATAGATGAATGGAACCATATTTTTTGATGCAGTTTGATGAGCTAGTTTTTTTCTGACGCTGGAGCAAAAACAATATCATGATGAATCCAGATAAAATGGGAATTGGATTCCCTAAAAACAAGGGGCCAAGTGCGTAATCTAGATAGATCTCCCTCATTTTGATTCCATTTCTTTTGTTCTTATTGTTTTTCTTTTTCACATTTAGTTGCCTATTTAATGCTTTTATTCTAATATATGGCATAAATGACTCCATTGGCGGAAAGGTTAAAGACCTATTTAATAAATCCTGTTGGGACCCTTTGGGAACCTTGGTAGAACAGGCTGTACAGTAAACAGTTTAAACCTGTTGGGACCCTTTGGGGGCCTTGGTAGAAACTGTAATTCATTGAGGATGAATATGAAATAAATGTTTTTTTACCTACCATTTTAGTAAAGCACATTAAATTGCTTCTATGTATAAAATGTGCTGTATAAAATGTTCTTGCTTGCCTACCTTATCTTGAAATTCATGGATGGTGACATAGAAGTGGTCATGAGCCATGGAGGAGGTCTTGTCCTCCAGGAACTTTTGGATCTTCAGCTCCAGGTCAGTGTTGGCCTTCTCCAGGGAGCTGGTCTTCTCCAGATGGGTGGCCAGACGGTCTTGCAGGTTCGGCATGGTGATCATCCCATTGGTGGACACCTGCGTGTCCAGTCCATCGGCTAGGTTGAAGCTGCCACCAAAACCACCAGCGCCGTTGGAGAATGGCTTGTAGCTGGTGCCGCTGGAGATACGCACCCCGGTGCCACCAGCTCCCCATACATGCTGCCGGAACAAATCCCAAGAGTACTGAATCCCCTGGAGTTGGAGTGGCGAAAAGATCCTCCCGAAGGCATTAATCTGTTGCTGCGGAAAGACATGATGAGGAAGTTGGCTGTGTAACTGCTCTGCATGGCTGGTGAGGAGTTAGTAAAGAGTGAAGGAGAAGGGCAGCTTTATACAGCCACAGAAGAGGAGGTTAGAGGATGGAGGGTGTGATGATGACCAGAATATGAGGAAACACCTCCCCCTAATTCTCTATTCCCAGAATTAAACCACACCCCCTTGCATGATCAAACCGGTCCGTTGATTGCTTGTGGCCGCGTCAAAACGATAGTGAGAACTGAGAATTCTTTTCATGTCAATCATTTCTGCTTGTCAGAGGAATTCATTAAAGGTTTGCAGAGTGAAGCACCTGTTGGACCCCCTGACCATCAGCACCGGCACTCCTCAAGGCTGTCTTCTGTCCCTGAGGCCGGAACCAAACTGGCCTCTTGCATTCCCTGAACACCAACAATTTTCATATTATATATTTTTGTTGTTATTATTATGTTATTATAGTCAATTGTTTATAATTTGCACCTCCAGTCACCACTATGTCAAGCTCCTGAAGTTTGTGAATGACACTTCTCTCATTGGACTTTTTTCTGAGTCTGCCTACTGGGGGAGATTGACCATCCGGTGACCCGGCGCATTCTGAAAAACCTTTTGCTCAACGTACAAAAGACGGTGGAGATTATAGTGGAGCCCTTCGTCCCGTCGCACTGGGTGGCTCCCCAGTCAACTTTGTGGAGTCGTTTTGCTTCATAGGCCACACCATCGACAAGGACCTCAAGTGGGAGCAGAACATCTCTTTGCATAAGTACAACAGAGGATGTAGTTCCTGCATCAGCTTTAAAAAGTAAACCTGCCAAAGGCTGGATGGTGCCATTCAGAAGAGCGGGTTATTGGCTGCAATCTGCCGTCTCTACGTGACCTACACACCTCCCGGAGGCAAAGGTGACAACAAAGATTGGGGCTGATTCCTCTCCACATGAAAATGAACAATTCAGAACTCTCTCTAAATGTTAATCAAAACTATAATCAGCTTGGTTGGCAAAATTCTTAAAATGATGCAAACACAGCCAAGTTTGTGTACTCCCTTTAAAGATCCTAGCGGATTGGCAGTTTCAAATTCATCATAACAAAACTGAGTTTGAATAGCATGTATTTGCTGTGTAAATAATATATGAATTCTGCAATTTGAACCATCATTAATTTCTTTGAAAATGTTGTCTTTGTGAAGCTTTATTTGCTGGAAACAGTTGCTGAGTTCTTGGTTGGTAAACATCATCTCAAGAGTTCCCAAAATATGTAGATAGATAATTTGACTGCATACACCAGTAGTTCATCATAACACACACCAAGAACATGCTCAACTGGTTGGACGATTTGTTCTTGATATGCTTTAGTTTAGCCTCTTAGTTTCAGTATGGAGTTATCAAAACAACTTCATCTAAAGCTTCTTGGGAAGAGTCTTTAGACACAGGTACTGGTGGGAGGAGTCTATGGACACAGGTACTGGAAGGAGGAGTCTTTGGACACAGGTACTGGTGGGAGGAGTCTATGGAAACAGGTACTGGTAGGAGGAGTCTTTAGACACAGGTACTGGTGGGAGGAGTCTATGGACACAGGTACTGGAAGGAGGAGTCTTTGGACACAGGTACTGGTGGGAGGAGTCTATGGAAACAGGTACTGGTAGGAGGAGTCTTTGGACACAGGTACTGGTGGGAGGAGTCTTTGGACATGGGTACTGGTGGGAGGAGTCTATGGAAACAGGTACTGGAAGGAGGAGTCTTTGGACACAGGTACTGGTGGGAGGAGTCTTTGGACACAGGTACTGGTGGGAAGAATAGGGTGTTTCCCCGAGATCCAGCATCTGAGTTCTACTAACTAACTTTTACTCACATAACTTGGCATTTGTTTAAAAGAAATGCAAGTTTATTATAGCAAACAATTCAGTTGATACATTTTGGCCAGCAACAAATGGTCCGAATACTTTGGGTAGTAAAATGCTTAACCTGGAATAATAATAAAAATACACCTATATCTCGATTAGCCGCTTATAAATCCGTAAATAGTGAGTTTATGCTTGAATCCGAGGCAAAGTGGCAACTGTAGCCACGTACTGATGTTAAATAGAAAAAACGGTGTCACGTTTCCAGCTACACCGGCGCCCCCTCCTGGCGCACAACGGTATCACCTGCCTACTGACTCCACAGTCCCATTCCATATTACACTCAGGTCTTGCATGTAAAGTCTTGTCTTCCTCGTTTTCACACCAGGTCCCAATTAGTCATTATGTGTGTGACTGACTGGGAGCAACTGAGTATCCTTTTCTAATTGCTCTCATCTTATAAAAATGAGGGTGCGTTTCTGTAAATATGATAAAGTACGCTTTTTAAAATGTCTGTCCTTTTTATATCAACCCAAGAAAAATGGGACTAATACTCAACATGTTGTGTTTGCGCTTTGGTTTTGTAAATATCTGTGGACATAGTAGGCTAATGTATAGAGATACCCAGCCACGGACAGGTAATCCTGTGCTGGTTTAGGTCCCGAAAAATTATACCCCCAATTAAAAATCTTTATCACAGAACATAATGCTACTTCATAAAGGATTATTTATGTATTTACTGAATATATGGATTCATGTTCGTCTATTAAATCAAAATGCCCAGCAGTGCATTTTAGTATGTCTGAAAATATAAATATAGTTACAGGGAGGAAAGTGCTGAATGAAATATCCAGCAAGCAGCTGGGAAATATTTGGTAGCAATGACTGAATACATTCCCCTGAGCGAACTGGATTGACAGAGCTTTGCGGTGACAATGGAGACTGCGCTTCTGCACTAAAACGATTATAAAGTTTGTCCAGACCGTATTTTATTATCACTAATCCAGAGAAAACTGTTTTGATAAAAGTACAAATTGATATGCAACGGCCAAACAGATGGTTCAAACATCACTTTTATTTCGTAATCTCCCATGAGGATGCCCGACAGCAGTCAACAGAGGGCGCTGCTGTTCTTTTCCAGAATGTTCCGTATTCAGGTAGACTCGGTTTTCTCGGCCTCCTCCACAGCGGTGACCATCTCTCCCTGTAGCAGCTGATCTACTACTGTTACCACCACCTTAGAAACACTTGTATCTGTGGTTGTTGTTGAGGCACTGTGGCAGCGTAAAAACAATATGGTTAGATATTAGTAGCATAGCACAACGACATTTGGTAAATATTCCAAGATCTGCAAAAAGCTTGGCTAAATAACTTTTGGCACAAACATTTTAGGTTATTTTAGGTCGTTTTTTCACTGATGTATTGAACGCTCTGGAATCACCTGGAAAACTCTCCGTCAAGCAGTCTCCGGTACTCAGAGATCTCAATCTCCAGCCGAGTCTTGATGTCCAGCAGCATTGTGTACTGTTGGCTCTGGCGGTCTAGGTCAGCACGAAGGTGGACAAGCTGCTCCTCTAGACTGGTCACCTGTCTCTGGTAGCCGGACATCATATTGGCATAGCGACCCTGGGTCTCGTCCAGAGTTACTTCCAGGGCTGCTTTCTAGTGAACGTCAATGGGAAAGAGGGTGAGCAATTTAAAATCAGGATGTAGGTAGTACAGACTGAGGTATATTTTATACCATCCGTCAAACTCACCATAGTGAGTTGAGTCTGAAGTTCGATTTCCAGACTCTGCATCGTCCGCTTGACCTCGGTGATTTCAGCACGGGATGATTGGAGGGTCTCTGTGCTGACCGCCACGGCAGTCTTGACCTCCTCATACTGTGAATGACAGATAGCATATCGCGGACTCACGTCATCACATTCACCGAAGATCCATAGGCGACCCTCTGAATGAGAAACAGCTAATCGGCTGAACGCAATAGATGCACTGTTACCTTGGAATTGCACCAAACCTCCAGTTCTTTACGGTTCTTGGCAGCGACGGCCTCGTAGTGTTCGCGGATCTCCGCCATGGCGCTGATGAGATCGTCCTGTGGCGCGGCGTCCACCTCCACGTTAACCTGGCCGCTGATCTGGGAACGTGCGGACAACCGCTCCTGGGAAGGAAAAAGTTACCTAAATGTAAATTCTTATCCCCCAAAAAGGTTATATGGTCACATGAATTTATTTCCTGGCAGTTCTCACTGACCTTTTCCTGGTGACAGGTCAAATAAAAAATTCAAACCAACCTCCTCGTGGTTTTTCTTCAGGTACATCAGTTCTTCCTTCAGAACCTCGATCTGGATCTCCAGGTCAGATCTTCCCATAGTCAACTCGTCCAACAACTTCCTCAGGCCGCTCATATCGGCCTCTACAGACTGTCTCGTAGCCAGCTCGTTCTCATACCTGAATCATGTCATCGGATTACTTTTCATTACCACTTATTTACAGCACAGTTCTGAGGTCATTGGGAGTAAATTACTTTAATAGATGTCAAGCATAATTGAAAAATTAATTACTAAATGTGTAATTTATATATATTTTTATTAATAAATATATGAAATAGAAGTCTAATACTGGCTGGGCAAAATATGTTAATGGCTCTTCAACTCACTTCGTTTTGAAGTCATCTGCAGCCAGCTTTGCATTGTCAAGTGCAAGGAATGTTTCTCCTTTAACAACAGTGGCTTCAATAATCTGAGAGAGGACACAGAGGTTGGGTTTTTACCTCGGTCATTGAGATCAGATTTCACACAGGTGGTGTTGTGCTCAACAGAAAGCTTTGTTTGTCTGTGTGTAGCGAGTAGGACTGTGGTTTTTGTCATTTGAGACTAATATCAACAACAACTAAATAATTTGACACAGACGTAATTTAAAAATGAATGGTGTGTCAGATCATTAGAATAAAATAAAACTAGCGTGAAAGATGCACTTATCAACATATTTAGGTCACTACAACAGCTTTGTCTGGGCAAAATTGATAAAACAACGAAACTGCAAACTTCCGTCAATAGTTATTTGGGTGGAAAAAATACTTTGGATTTACTTCTACATTAAAATCGCACCTCGTTACCATGTACACATTTGCCATCTATATATTACCAGTGGTACATTTGTGTAGTTATTGGTGGCCTGTTATACCTTTTCCTGGAGTTCATGTATGGTGGCGCTGAACGCGGAGCAGTCGTGAGACGCCGGTTCGGTCTTGGCCTCCAGGAACGCACAGATCTTCACCTCCAGGTCGCTGTTGGCCGTCTCCAGGGAGCGCACCTTATCCAGGTAGGCAGCCAGACGGTCGTTCAGGTTCTGCATGGTGGCCTTCTTGTTCTCGTTCACGTCCACGGCATCAGCGAGGTTGAAGCCACCGGCAACCCCACCCACGCCACCCACGCCGAAACCCCCGCCAGGAGAGTAGGAGCTGGAGGCACTGGAGATGCGAACCCCGGATCCACCGGCACCCCCGTACACACTGCCGGCCCTTATGGCACTCATGCGTCCGCTTCCGAAACCACAGCCACCAGACGTCCACAAGGATCCCGGGGAAACGCTTCTCTGGGCTTGACCGAAGCTGTGGCTTGAGAACGAGGCCATGGCGGAGGCTGCTGTCTTACTGCTTTAGCTGTAGGAAAGGATGTGTAGAGTTTTTGGACAGAGCGCCTTTTATTTACAGTTGGAGGGAGTGTGTGTGGGTGGGTGGTTGGGGGGCTGATATGGTGAGGGTTTCTGCCCCGGGCATGTAACTAAAGACAACATAAACATGTCAGAAGAGCAGGTCACCAACGGGACTTGAGATGAAGAAACCGGAACAGTATGTAGAGTTTATATATGTGATAGTGAGTTTATTGTTCCAGCTTGTGGAAACAGACCCACTGTAATACAACAGGTTGACATGACAACTTACTCTGTAATAAAAACAATGTATATATTTTGCTATCTCTGAATTCCTTTCTTCCTGTCACTACCTGCCCTGCAGGCATGCTGGTAAACCGTTGTGTGACAGAACAGTAATCCCAGAATAACGGCTGTATACCAGTTACCCAATGATCTCAAGAGTCTCCTCAAGGCGCCCCAATGAATAGGATCAGTACCCCCAGTAAATAGGATCAGTACCCCCCAGTAGATAGGATCAGTACCCCCTGTAGATAGGATCAGTACCCCAGTATATCTGTTCAAAGAACATCGGGACATATTTTCATAATAATTAGGTGAATGTGTTTTGCAGATAGATTTTCCTTGAGAATTCTGTTTTACTAATGTGGAATTTGTGGTTGACTCAACAATGACACATTGGCCAGGTCGTGAGGTTGCAAAGCAGCCCCAAACCATAATGCCACCGCCGCCATGCTTGACGGTTCATTTTCATTTTTTATAGTTGGTATGATGGCAGCTGGCAATGCAGCCAAACTATTCCACCTTGGACTCATTGGTTCAGAGCGGATTTTTTTCAGTAGTTTACGCCTGGGGTTCTTATAGACTTTAATGGATATCCTTGGGTCAGCTCTTAGTTGATTTGGGTTGGATGACCTGCCCAATTGCGATTGGTAGTGGTCGGTACTTTTATTCTTATATTTCTGTTTAAGGTTAAAGGGAAAATACAATATCAAAAGCTACTGCTATGGCAACATTACTATAAATTGAAAATAGATACTCTGTTTAGTGTCCATAACCTTGCAGCATGTAGCCAACAAAAGTTTAAAGGTCAACAGAGTAGTTGTCCACAGTCTACACGTCGTTATTTTATGGATCGAGGTTTTTACAGGGTGTAAAGGACTTTTCTCATAACATTTGTCCTGAGACCAGGTCCAACGTTTAGTGTGAAATTCAAGATAAAGTAACTAAGCTCTGTAGATATATAGTTAATGCGCACGCAGTATTTTAACACAGTCAGCCTATTTCTTATATTTGTCTTGTCTTGTCAATGCTTATTGTTTGTACAATACAGATGTTCTCCGCTGGTGTTTGCCTTTTGCTACATTGTTGAACTGAATAACCGCACAATTACTTATCCGTGTCAAAGTGAAAGTCATTACAGGTTAATATGAGGAGTCATTGTGCAGACAGATGTGCATTAACTGACAGGCAGGAAGTAGAAAATGTCAAGACAGTAGGGTGGATTTCAACACATTTATTTCTTAATCTCTTTAAGGAAGATTGATAGCAGGCATCAGTGAGCCAGTGTGTTGTTGTGGTCCAAGTTTCTACTTCTTGGTCTCCTTGGTGTCGACCACGGTCCCGGCGCTGGAGCTGACTACTTTGCCGTCCACCACTTCCTCCACAATTGTCACAACCTTGCGAGTTGTGGTGGTTGTGGACGAGGACGAGGCCGAGGTGGAGGATTTGGTTGCCACGCTAAAGACAAAAACAGAACAATGTTGTTAGATCCTATCAAGTTGCGGAATGTTTCTCACTTTATCTGAAAATAATAAAAAATGGAAAAAGAAGACTACAAGGCTCACCTGCTGGTCTCTCCGTCCAGAAGCCTCCTGTACTCAGCGATCTCCATCTCCAGCCGGGTCTTGATGTCCAGCAGCATTCTGTATTCCTGGCCCTGGCGCTCCAGGTCAGCCCTGAGATGTTGCAGCTGTTCCTCCAAGCTGGTCACCTGCCTCTGGTAGGCCGTCAGCTGCATCGAATAACGGTTCTGTGTTTCAGCGAGGGTGTTTTCCAAGGACGATTTCTGTTGGGAAGAAATGAAGAGCAAACCAACATCAGTAATCAGTTCAGTAATCAGAGAATTCACAGATTTGTGACATAAAGTATTGTATGAATAGTCTCACCATGCTTAATTGTGACTGCAGTTCAATTTGAAGGTTTTGCAGCGTGCGTTTGACTTCTGAAATCTCAGATCTGGATGTCTGAATGACTTCTGTACTGATCGCGACCTCCTTGTTCAGCTCCTCCGTCTGTGAACAACACCATCCCAGAATAATGTAATTAAACAAACATTTCAATTCATTGGCCATTTTAAGATTCTGTGGACCTACATTGTGGAATTATTTTATTGTTGAAAACCCACCTTGGTGTGGAACCAGCTCTCCAGGTCCCGGTTGTTCTTTGCGGCGACGGCCTCGTAGTGTTCGCGGATCTCAGCCATGACTTTGCTGAGGTCTGCCTGTGGTGCGGCGTCCACCTCCACGTGGACCTGGCCACTCATCTGGGAACGCATGGCCAGCAGCTCCTGGAGGAGAAGACAATGGCCCAGGTTAAACAACTGACTGCGCTTGTCAATTTTTCTAAGTACTTTTTATATAACTGAATTTGACTCACCTCCTCGTGGTTCTTCTTGAGGAAGATCAACTCCTCTCTCAGCCCCTCGATCTGCATCTCCAGGTCAGATCTGGACATCGTCAGCTCGTCCAGGGCTCTCCTCAGGCCAGCAATGTCTGCCTCCACAGATTGCCTCATAGTCAGCTCGGTCTCCCACCTGAGCGAATCAGTACGTTTATTAGATCAGTGTTTCATTAGCAAAAGTTGTTCTTTATCTAACCTAGACAGCATGGATCTGATTTGTGTTCCCTCGTTTACTCACTTGACTCTGAAGTCATCGCTTGCCAGCTTGGCATTGTCAATGCTGAGGTAAATCCCACCGTTGACACGGGTGGCATCCTGGATCTGAAAGAGAAATGAATGTTTCAGAGTTTATAAGTTGGGTCTGCGCTCAATAGATAAATGGAACTATAGTTTTCTGCGCTCAATAGATAAATGGAACTATAGTTTTTAGGGCAGTTTGATGGTGTATAACGGTCAAGCTTAATCACCCAGGGCGAGTTTTACAACGCATTTACAGTGCAGCAATAAAAGTAAATCTGCCTTCAAGGACATCAATGCAGTCATGGCAACTAGATAGAGAACGTTGTCTTTGACCTTACAGGGCAGCTGGTTCATACTGGTGTAAACATTAGTCAACGGGTTATTGTTTATTTAAAGCCCAGTCTTTATTTCTCCTTTCTAAGTTCCCAGGCCCTTGTAAAAATGTATTTGACCAGTGTTGTGTTGTAAATTATTGACTGAACTAGTTGATTATTGACACGACGTATTTGTACAGGCTCACAACGTGCTGACATACCTTATCCTGGAGTTCATGGATGGTGACGTAGTAGTGGTCGTAGTCACGAGCAGCGGGGGAGGTCTTGGACTCCAAGAACAGGCGGATCTTCAGCTCCAGGTCAGTGTTGGCCTTCTCCAGAGAGCGGACCTTATCCAGGTAGGTGGCCAGACGATCGTTCAGGTTCTGCATGGTGGCCTTCTCGTTGGTGGACACCTGCTGGTCCAGTCCGTCGGCTAGGTTGAAGCCGCCGCCAAAACCACCAGCGCCGGAGGAGAATGACCTGCTGCTGACGGCGCTGGAGATACGCACCCCGGTGCCACCAGAGCCCCCGTGCATGCTGCCGGACCTCAAGCTACCGCTGTTGATTCCCCTGGAGCTGCGAGCAGATCCTCCTGAGGACATGAAGCTGCTGCTGGCGTAAGACATGATGAGGAAGTCGGCTGTGTTACTGCTCTGGCTGGAGAGGAGTTAGTAAAGAGTGAAGGAGAAGGGCAGCTTTATACAGCCACGGAGGAGGGGGTTGGAGGAGGGAGGGCGGGACGATGACCAGGGTGTGAGGTAACACCTCCCCCCTAATCCTCTGTTCGCAGAATGAAACCACACCCCCTGCCATGCTCAAACCGGTCCGGCGATTGCATGTGGGCGCGTCAAGTGCTGAGATTTCTTATCTAGTTGTTCACTTCTACTTGTCAGAAGAATTCATTAAAAGTTTACACAGTGAATCAATAAAATTTAAATCGAAATGCCTGCGCTCGTGACAGGATGTGGATATGTGAATGTTAAATGTAACTCAGTGTCCGGTATAAAATAACCAAATCGCTGAGCGTTTAGTTCACTATGGAATCCGATTTTAGGACAGAGAATGACGAGACTAGTGGTTTCCAAGGTGACCGTTCTCTTTTCACAGAGTAACTGTGAGTCCGATCAGAGATCGCCAGTGGAACACTAATGGCACTAAGTGTGTGTGAACTGGCTAAAGAAAGCCCAGTTAGTCCGGGCCATCCTCATGCCAACCATTAACAGATACTTACAAGTCAGATTTTTATTGTGGTATGTGGTGCCCTGGACTCGTGGAATGTCCCAGCAGCAGTTTGACCCGCTCTGTGCACACCTGGATCAGCAGTGAAACCAGCTGGATAGTCTGTGACATACAAACAGGCTGCAGAACTGTCTGCAAAACCACCCTTAAAACCTGTGTCATCTAGAATGTACAAAAAACTTAATGTGCATGAATTTCAATCAAAGGAAACTGTTTGTTCATATTAATGGATTAACCAAAAGCTAGTCTTGTCTAAGACAACATTACTGGTCACTAAAAACACTGAATAACCACAGTAAAATAAATACATTTCTTGTCCGTGGTCATGTGAATGCCTTCAGGCCAGATTCAGGCTTGAACTATTTAGCAGGATTAAAGAAATGTGCTTCAAAAATAGGCACCTAAAATCAAAAGTGAGAAAATAATTGAAAAAACAAAAAGTATGCGTTATTAGCACTTATATATTCTGGTAGGACTAAACTAAACTCTGTTTGGTATGTTATCTGGATGTCTGTTTGCCTCATCAATCCCACATGAATGGAAGGAAATACATTTTCAGAGGTTTAATAGTTATTTAATCTAATAGACATTTGTTAATTTACAAAAGGAACATGACTCACGGAACACTGAATTGCTTTGGACAAAGGTATGTGAATGTGTTTTTTACCATCGCATACCATTCTACTAGTCAAATAACACCTTGTAGCAATGGTTTCTTTCAAAACCCTGTAATTAAAAAATAATACATAATGCAATAATATTGTTTCCAAAATGCAATGAATATAAAGAAATCCAATTTGAAAAATCCAAAAACAATCATGTTGAATGAATGCAAATCACGATATATATGTATTTTTTATACCAGTTTTACCACTACAGGACCAGAACATTATAATGCATTACTGCTCTTCTGTTTATTTAACTTCCTGTAAAGCGTCTTGATAATTAGTTGTAGGGATTTGAAAGTATTTTCTTCAAGGCTATTGAATTCTATATGCCCTAATTGTGCCCATTTCTCATTCATGGTTTTATGTGAATAGTTTATTTGTTGACTGATGCAGGTCCTTGCTTGTAGGAGTTCCTGTCTAACCTGTGGGCCCACATGGCTTTGGTTCATCCCGCCGAAGACGTCTAAAAAAACACCCTCTAATTGTTGTGTAAATAAAATCTGTTTTAGAATTCGTCCTTCGGCGTCCCACTCAGTTCATCTAGATAACTTTCACTCCGTTTCACTGCAGCAACTTTTTTCTCTCTGCTCAGCTATGTTCTTCATCTGCCTTTGCATCTGAGCGCTAAACCACGGCTGAAAATTGTTCAAGCATGACGGCGTCTAACATCAAGCAAAATGACCCCCACCCACCCCCCCTCCAATCCACGAGGTGGACTGCGAACGGCCTATGATTTTCACACTGCATACCTGTAACTTACGGGCCTACACAAATCAGCCGACACTCTCATCGTGAGTGACGTGCAGTTTATCCTATAATAGCTGGTCGTACATGCAATTTCAATGTAGCTACCTGCAGCGTGGTGCCAGAAAGGAACACAATATAATGATTAAAAACCTAAAATAGTTAGCAACCGACACGTAGGCCGCGCGTGTCACAGCTAGCAGGTCACAGCTAGCACGTACCCTGGACGGGTCTCGGCATGTCCGAATGCGTCTAGCGTATTGAGCGTATCGGCCGGTTTGTGAAAGGCAGGGAGAACACTTGAGAGGAACTGACAGTTATGGAGTGCTGTGGCCCTGTGGCCCCTGTTTCAGCGTGACACACCCAGAAAACCAGATCCAGCCGGCCCGCTGGCCAAACAAAAGCAGTGTACAGAACAGGATATTTCAGAGCTTTTCCGCAGCTTAATCAATTGTTAGGTTGGTTTTGTGTTGTTTAATTTTATTCTCGGGGCGGTTGTAAAGACCACAGATTTTGCCTCCCAGATATCACTACTGCGAGCTCTCTCAGTCACACGATGTCTTGTAAAAGCGATAAAAAACCTTGACAATCTTTACAACTCTTGCGCATTGACCCGTCGCGCCCACTCGTCAACACCCGACTCTCGTTCAGCCAATAGGGAAATCAGCTGCACAACATGACCAAACTATCTTCCAAATCAGAATCCGAAAGAGCTACATTGCCAAGTAAGTTCAAAGATTTTTCTGGCCCGTTAATGGCAAAATCTCTAACACAAGTTATAAAACTAAAGAACAGCAGCACTATAGCACGATCAGACTCTGTCGTAAAACACTTCAGACCTTCTGACCTGGTTAACCCGTTCTGAACTGACCAAGGAACGGTATTTGCCTTGCAGGGTCAAAAGAATTGGGCGGTGGTCGATCTGACAGCAGTGGAGGTTAAACACTTGAGGGTTCAGGTTCCTGTGGATGTCAACCAGGCTGAACCTGAAACCCCAGTTTCACCGTCTCTCTGTTATGGTAATAGTTAAGTTAAGTGAGTGAAGGTGAGCTGCAGGCAACGCATGTCTTCAGCAACATCTGAACATCTTTCATCGCAGATGAAAGTCTGCCGTTTAGGTTTCAATCTCATTGAGCTTCTGCAGGTTGGGCTGGACCAACCAGTCCGATCCACCTGGCAACTGACAGGACTTGGATCTGCTGTTAATGTCTCTCACACTTTCAGGGGTTTTGTGGAGTCGTTGCCCTGGTGGGTCTGCGTGTT
This sequence comes from Dallia pectoralis, assembly GCA_029465975.1. Classification (NCBI taxonomy): domain Eukaryota; kingdom Metazoa; phylum Chordata; class Actinopteri; order Esociformes; family Umbridae; genus Dallia; species Dallia pectoralis. The sequence goes on along the minus strand of CM055752.1, from coordinate 3,940,701 downwards.
TTGGCATCAGCATACCGGGACAAATGTTCAGCGTAGTTTGTCAACTTTACCTCATTTCTTTTGCATTATTAATCAAATGCATCTCCAAATCCCCAAAGTGCGTTATGTGAGTTCAGCCTGGGGGGAATTTCACAGCTGTACTGTCTTAAAAGGTTCACATGACGGGCCTCGATTTGACAAGAGGCGTTTCGGTTCTTTACATTTTCATTTGTGTGCATACTTCAGTGACAACAGCTTGTGGGACACATGAGAGCTTTACTGACAGGACTTTTCCCTCTAAATTACAGATAAATTGACAAAAAGCCATAGACTAGAAAATAGTGAAAGAAGGACTATTTATACAGGGAGGTAAACAACTATAAGAAGAAATAATGTGAAATGGTATGAAGAACCAACACTTGACTAATTGACAGAGGACCAACACCTGAGTGTGTGTGCAAGGAAACGGGGTGATTCAGGTGCCTGTGAATGCAGGCAGGAGTGGACAGGCAATAAAACAAAAGCTGCCGCTATGTACTTAATGTGGTGTGTGTAAAGGTGTGTCGAGTGTATGAGTGTGGGTGAACTGTGTGTTTGTGAGTGTGCGGCATCAGTGGTGTTCAAGTTATGTATTAAGTATGTGTGTGTGCGTGGCAGTGTCAAGTGTTTGTGTGTGCGTGTGTGCATCTGTGTATGTGTGTGTGTGTGTGTGTGTGTGTGTGTGCGTGGCAGTGTCAAGTGTTTGTGTGTGCGTGTGTGTGCATCTGTGTATGTGTGTGTGTGTGTGTGCGTGCGTGCGTGTGTGTGTGCGTGAAGTGGCAGTGTCAAGTGTTTGTGTGTTCGTGTGTGTGCATGTGTGTGTGTGCATGGGGCGTGGGGTGGCATGGTAGAGTGTGTGTGTGCGCGTGTGTGTGCATATGTGTGCGTGTGTTTTTGTGTGTGTGAATGGGCGGCGGTCGGGGTCGGGGCAGAGTTGAATGTGCGTGTTTATTTTTGTCAGTTTCTCTGGGTGTGACAACTATGTCTTCTTGTGTTCTCTCGTCCATCCATCACCATCGGTTGATTGGCATCTACGGCCTCTTGTCAAAGCATCTCTCAACACATGCATTCCTCAGATGTTGTTATTGCACTGGAACAGGGCTGGGTGGGACATTATGCAACTAGCCCAAAAACCTGAGTGACATCGTCATGCCGTGCTCTTATTGACGTGTCCACGGATGAGTTGTTTGTTGTTGTTGTTTGTTTCGCACGAATAATTTTTTTTTGTTTCATGTCGGATCTGCATTGCCCATTTTTCTGTACATTGAAAAGGCTACTCTTTCTGTGAAGTTTTCCATCTGAAGGTTAAAGTTATCACACGATTTAATGCAATTATCAACTAATAAACTAAGAATCTAGTTCGTATTTAGGATTGTTCATGTGTGACTGTCAGTATGAACAAACTATTTACTTTTCCACAAACCCTCTGTGTCAGTGTGCTTGACTGGCCAGTCACTGTGGCTGGTGCTGTAACGTAGAGAAACATGTAGTGGGAATACATGACAGAACTGGCTTTCCCCAAAAATTATTACAGCCGATAAATCTGTGAAACACCATTGTTTGCTTTTTGCAGTCTTCACCTCTGCTGACCAACGTAGCCTCACACTTTTCAGACCAAACCCAAACTGCACGTATGAAGGTGTCATTTAGAATCTGCTAGAAGCACTCAGCTGTTGACATAATGAAACCTTTATATGACCCTTTTCAGTTCCATGTAGAAACCTTTCCCACAGGTAATTCTCCTCGGAACAAAAAAAGAAAGATTACGGTTTATCCCACAGGGAGTGTATTTATTCACAGACTGCCAAGCATTCAGAACCACGAGGACTGTGTCAATTTGTAAGAGCAAAATAAAGATCATTAAAATTTTGTAAAGAGAGCATGATTGACGTTTAGACCGTTTCTTCATTGTTGAATAGTCTGCTTTTACAAAACGATTAGTGTGCTAGAGCTATTTAAGCCAATAATTAGAAAAACAATTATTATGTTATCTCATACCTTGTATCTATTCTGTTACAACATTTTAAGATACATTTTTAGCTAAAATACATTAAGGGTCAACTCCTAAAAAGGGTGTGTTCCAGAGGGTTACGTTCCTGTGTCCCCTCAGCCCTGAAGGGTTTTGGTTGAGGCTGTTTCGACATGTCTTTTTACTGGTCTTGGAGTTCCTCAGAATTTTCTTGCAGTTTGTGAGAGCTTCTTTGCCATATAAGGAAATGTAATACATGATAAGCGTTTTACTTTGATCTATGTTACTAAAGCAATAAAATAAGGCAATACGTTGTCGGAGAATTTCATTGGGTGGACCAACTACTCTGTGAAGAGTGAAACACATTTTCATGTTTGAGCAATTAGAAGCTAAGTTCTGTGGTAGATAATGCGTACAGGAATTGAGATGCCAATAGTCACAGTTATGTTTTTTACTTCAGATTCAGCAATTATCAATGTAACAAAATGTCTTGCAAGCCAACCAATCCCAGCCCTGCACAGATTTCCCTTGTCATAAACCAAACCAGGAAACAGGCATAAAAAACATAAATGTTTTGTCTTTTATTCAAAATAAAATGTTTTTACAAAAACCCGTTAGGGTTTCCACTTTTGGGCAAACAATTTTCGTTAACTTTATATTTGATCTGCACTGTTTGTCTTCTGCGGTACCCATTCGACAAATCAGAGAGAATGCGTGAGTTTGGGAGATGCCTGTCTGAGGCGTGTTTGAGAGACAGGGAGGGCTTGGTCTGTCTTACCCAGATAAGAGCTTGTTAGCCTGAGTCACAGTACTACAAGCTGACAACTGGGACAGTGCATCCTAGATATTGTCACATACTGGTAGACAATAAATACACATGTTATCTACCATATGCCCCGCCCTACCTATTCGGAACCAGACCCATTTATACTGCGGTATGTCCTACGTGAATGAAGATTAACTGAAGTGATGTCACGAGTGGTGAGCTAGGGGTTAGCTGGTGAGCATTAGGTTCCACTCGGTTTGGTTTAGGGGTGCACTTCCTGTTTCTGTTCTCTGTTTTGTTGTTGTCACGGGTGCTCCTCGTTAGCTAATCACGGTGGCTATTTAGGGTCTAGTTTGGGGAGTACACGGTGCTTAGCATTATTTGAAGTCACACCGTTATTGGAGGTGAGTGTCTATGTCTACTGCTGTTGTTTGGTATTTAATTATGTAAGACGCTTATGCGCACTTTTATTTCATATCCACAGTATAGTAGTTTTCGCCGTTTACGGTTTGTTTTATGTTCGTCATTGAATAAAACCAGTGTTAAACGGATCATATGGCTCTGCACTTGGCTCTATCTGCACTACACCTATCCTGGTTCGTGACAAGTGATTTATATAAATATGTGAATCAGCTGCAGGATTGTAAATCACAGAGTTTAACATTAAACTAAAAGGTCCTATGGTTTAATGTAATTTATCTAGTAATCTAGTTGGCCTTCTAAGTCTCACATGATGTAATGCAAATATCCACTAATAAACAAATAATCTATTAGGTATTTAGGATTGTACATGTGAGTGTCAGTATACTACTATTATATAGTATGTTGTCTACATTCTTATTAGACATTTTGAAAGTGTATTTAAACAGGTCCCTAGGACAGAGCCTTGAGGAACACCAATATTTAAATTTTGCTTGTTCATAATGCCTGATTAATTCTTAATATAATAACAGCGTTGTGATACTAAAGGAGGAGCTGCAACAGTTTGTATCCCAATTAACAAGCGGTATTGAAGAACATTTTTGGTCCATATTATAGCACTAGCCTCGTGTACATCTTTTTACAAGTCAGTGAAGTCTGCTGCCAAGCAAACTTCAGAAGTGACATTTCCCACTAATTAATTGACAATATTTTTCCAACGTAATGCCTATAAAACCACAGACATAATTGACGACTTGCGCCCAAACCTCCAAGAATCTAATAAGACAGGTTTCATCTTTATTGTCCTGTGTTTTTTTCTAGGTAAGTTTGGCATAAGGCACAGCAATGCCTCAGGACTGTTTTAGCAACTGTTTCAAATTCCCATGTTATGTTAAACCCCAATAATTTGCTTATGGAACAATTCCAATACATTAAGTAAGAGGAAGCAGAGTTCAGTGCAAATTCAAGGTATCCACCCACAGAGTTCTAACTTAGTGTTTCAATGTAGGAAAGAAAGACTTAAATGTTATTAATGGAGAGAAAAATCTACCCACACACAGGCTTGTTGCTTTTGTGACAGGGTTCTTTTTTTGTTTTGTGTAAATGAGGTGTGTTCATATTTGTCTCTTACATACCAACTCTGGTTCCAAGGAAAGGCCTTTATCATTAGCCTAATCCAGATGATAACAAGTCCCTTATTCCTGTAATTCCATATGGATCCAGCTTCCTGGTACTATGGGCCTCCTCCTGACAGATGCATCCCAAATAATTTCCCAGCTTGGTCTTTGTTATACCCTGGTTTGTTCCCTTTCGGGAACTTGTGCTTATCATTATAATTATTTGTGGTATTAGTTTTGTGTTCTTTACAGCATTACGTTTGCAGATCGCTACTTTATTGATCGAGCACTTAATCTTGTTGGTTGCTGTGGTTGCCTTTGGAAGTGGTAAGTGTCTCTGCAAGATCATCTACTGGGAATGACGGAGATGCAAACGTTAGTGTATATGCATGGCTCCGTTTAAACAAACCACTGTTCAAGTATCCGTCTTTGTCACATCTCAGAACGTTATACTTTCATCTCCCAAAAAAATCAGCTTTCAATGTATATTTAGTTGTTGGAGCCCTCAACATATTCAGGGTTTGCAGAGCTTCAAGTTAAATGAACAATTCCAGTATGGTGGAGAGAAATTGCAGAGGTGATTTTACAAGGTAGAGTTTGCGTGGACCAGCAGAGTGGACATCATTCCGATGTAAATGGGATGTTATTATAAAAGCAATTATTTTACGCAGTGTTATATTGTTGGTAGAAGTATTACAGTTGGGCTGGACGCAGCAAGGTTTTATTTTCCATAATTCTCAACTAGTGAGAGCCGGAGCAAAATAATGCCATGTGCAGGCTATACTGTATGGTGTGCTTTACAATGCTCTTTCTACGTCAGCAGTTGTCACTAAGTGCTTATATAGACCGTCTACATATCGGTGTAGACAGGCCCGCATTAATGCACGGGCTTAATGGGACTGAAGCCCCAGGGCCTATGAAGACAAGGGGCCTATCATAAGCCAATAAAAAAATCACATTGTTTTGTAATTTGTCGAATTTTCTGTCAATCACTTGATATTCATGTTTTTCGCTGCTGATTGATCCAATTTACAAGTGACCCACGTGGAAAGCATGATATGACAGCCTATCAGAATGTAGAGAAACAGTTGCGTCATCTTCTCTAGTAGTCTATTCAACTTTATGCTAGTCACAGAGGCTGATATCAAAATGTTGAGAAAGAAAAAGTTGGATAGTGGTGATGATAAACGAAAAAGTTTTCAAAGCTAACAGGATTTTGTAAACCTGCAAATGAAGGTGAGTCGAGCTCATTAAGCGGAGCACCGATGAACAGTGGAGAAGACAAGCAAACAGGCGGGTAGTGATAATTTCGTTATAATTTTCGTAATTATTTTCGTCAACGAAAATTTTTCAGACGAAAACGAGACGATGCGGTCCCGACCCGACGCGTGGTGCAGCCCTGCACATAAACAGACAGCGCGCAAGGACTGAATTGAGCTCTCTTTCGCGTCTGAATGGACCAATACACACAACATTATGTCTAAATGTCCGTTTTGGAGAGTATTCACGTAAACACAGTCGGTTATGTCTTTACAGAACGTACAGTTGTGACTCACTTGTAAGAATATCGGATGTGCATCAGTGGTCTTAAAGTGAGCAGCACTTCACTACATCAGAAAATGTGTTTTTGCTGCCACCTCCTGTTCAGAAGGCGTCATTGGAATTACCTCTAAACTAGGTACCGTCACGGGAAATAAAGAATCAGAATCAGAATCAGCTTTATTGGCCAAGCTTGCGTAAGCAAAGAAGGAATTTGACTCCGGTAAAACTTCACTCTCAATATACAACATTCACTTAACAATGTACAACATTCACTTAACATCTAAGAAAAATAAATAAAAAAAGAGATAAGAAAATAAAAACAGAATGACAGTAAGAAATATAAAAATATTGTAAGAAATATTTGTATATAAATATAGTGCAAAGTGGATCATGTGCAATGGTAAAATAAGGAAAACTAAATATAAGAACATACAGCGCATCACTCAACCAAGCCCGTGTGTATAAACCTAAATAAATATAATCTTATCATAAACACACATTTTAGCAACATAAAAGGAAATGATGTGATATGAATGTTATAGTACAGTTTATAAATACTGTGTGTAAGTCAAGAGTAAGAAAAGCAAAAGGTTCCGATTATTCTTACATAATCAATTAAAACAAATCTGAGCAAAATACCAAAATTATTACTAAAAAAATTGTTAGGTTCAATTGTTAGAAACCAATAAAACCTCAAGAACCAGAAGCTTTATTTAAATGGTGATACACTTTCAAAATAAAAATGAATAATATTGAAAACATAGTAATGCTATAAGTAATACTAACTAGCCAACACTTAAAACATGTTTAAAATACTTTTTGTGATGACAGTATGCGAGAGAGACATACACATACACTCCAACACACACCATTTGCACACCTGATATTGTACGCATATTGTCGTGTTTCAGTAAGAGTTCTGGTTTTGTATCCCTGAATACATTCTCTAGCTGCTTTGGCAAAAGCCAAAAGTGATGGTGAAAGTGAAAAAGTGAAAGTGAAAATATTTTTGTAAGTCTACTGTATATGCTGCCCTCTGCTGGTAAAATGTAAGTATGAACATTTCACATAATATTGCAGTAGAATCAAATCGTAAGTCACAGAAAATATCTTATCATATCATCCCAGCACGACAAAAAAAGCATGCCCCTTGGTGCCTAAAGTGCCCTTTTGCCGGAGCAAAATCTCCTGATTTTTTTTTTAAAAACATGCCCTTTTGTGAATGCCTGCCCATGCCCAATCTATATATTAGTAACAATTATGAATAATAATTTCGCCGTAAATAAAATGATCCTCGTGATGACCTTTCACCTGACGACGACCGAGGCAGTAATGATGCATTATTTATTTTTCTCAGGAACACGGGTCTGTACAGAAGGATATAGCACATAGACATAATATTATGTCTATGATATAGCAGGGATGCCGTGACCGGCTTCACACTCCAGTGCGGTAGGTGGCGGTATCGCAACCTTTAAGTTGGTTGCGATCTGCCATTAAATGAAAAAGAAGAAGCACTTCCGTTGTGAAAGCGGAACAAATACAACTTGCAAGCCTGATATCGACAGATACATTCTCTCAAAAAAACTAAAGTAAGTAGCAATGCAAACGTATCCATCAGTGTTCATTTGATGTTGGGAAACTAGCTATTGCATTTCAGTCAGGAACTGTCTGTCAGTAACTGTCAGTCACAAATATATACACTATATGTCGCATTCGTTACCATTGTTCATTGGTGAGCCGCCATCTATCCTTTTAAATGCAATAACGCCAATGAAGGCACAGTAAATAGTCAGAATCTAATGCGATTTTCTAGTTTTTTTTGTTCCTGACAGTTATTTTTCCATTGAAGAGTTGAAGTAGGAGAGAAATTGAAGCAGTTTGAGGATAGTAAGGTGCAGCGGAGGGCCTAGACAAATTTTCCTCGGGGGGCAAGGGGGAGTCCAATGCAAAATCAAACACAGTTTGACTTACCATTAGTAGAGGGGTCAGAATGAAACCTCAAAATAATGTCTTTCCACTCATTTGTGCACTTGATGACGCGCAGTATGACCAAAGTGGATGCAAGGAAAGCAGTAGGCTGCATCTGCCTTGACGCTGTCCGACCTGTCTCTGTTAAGATACCACCCTCTTACAAAGGACTGCTTTTTACCTTGGTACATACGGTTTGGGTATTGCTGTAACATAACTTGGTTTGGTTTGTTTATACCAAGATCATCTGGAACAGGGGATATCTGTTCCAAGGCAGGTGCATCTAGGAATAGGGGGTGTGGGACGGCTTCAGTCTGACCCATCATAGTAGCGCTAGCTGGTGCTGAACTAGCTACATCTATATGGCTAGCATGTGGACCACCGATTTTGTTGATCAGACTAAGCGATGCCGATGCAGTGTTTCCTCTATGTTGATTTGGTAGTGGCGGCTCGCCACGGCTAAATTTCTGCCGCCACCGTATCAGAATAGGGCCGTACAGTAGAAAAGCGAAAGGCCGTCTATCAGCATGTCGGAGACACGCGCTTCACACAGCTGACAAGGGAGAGAAAGGAAAAGAGACCGCAGCTTTCTGGAGAAGAACTTGAGTGGCAATCGGGAGAATCGGGAGGCTGTTGGGCCGTTGACGAGGGAAGGGAACGCAATTGTATCATCGGTTTACTTGCCTCCATGTGGAGTTGGCCACAATGAGAAATTAGTGCAACTCTTGATATTTATGTAGACCTTTTGGATATATCTGCTGTGGTTAAAACAATACAAAAACCTAGTGCGCTGCGGCGTTTTGCCACTGTAAATTGATACGATATGAAACCCCATATTATCAAAACCCGGGATAAGAGCGCAGGACGGAGCAGTGCGCAGTGGTGCGTATACGCAAGTATACGGCGTATACCCACCTCTGAGGAGAGGGATTTACGGTATAATTTAAACCATTCCCGCAAGGTTAGTTTTTATAGTGCAAGAAATTCCCGCACAAATATATTTGCTTCATTTCAGACCGAGGTAAAGTTGGTTGGAAATTCGATATTGGATATTCAACGGATAGTCGGAAGCCGAAATCAGGTCCGGTTTTCCCACAAGCAGACACAAACCTCCGCCTGCTTATAGTTAGGGACCGTCTATAAAGTACAAGTCTCTATTCAATAGCTGTTTAACCATTTCGCCTTAACTTCAAATCACTATCAGATTGTCACCAGTAACGTAATCGGGTGTTCCTACAATAGTTCCCAGGGAACGTAATTGTTGAGAGAGTTTTTTTTTGCATGCGTTGCTAGATGGGCTGGCATGTGAGAGAAGTTCCTCCACACTAAAACGTGTTAAGCACAGGTCAAGAAGTGCTGTTATTTGTATTTATTGATATTCACATTTAAAATTGAGCTTTCCGTTACAGGATATTCTTAGGAAATGACTTCCATTGCAAAACATACTTTAAGCAAGTAAACACTTTATTGAACAGCTTTCTGTTATTTGTATTTATTGATATTTCTCTAATAAAATGGTGGTAAAGATTATAAAGACAGCATACGTTTTAAACAGTACATTAGCCCCCCCACCCCGAAAAATGGGCTGGTTGACTACACATCTCCCGGGCTGAAAATCAGTCCCACTCCGGCCCTAATGAAGACCAGGTATGCGAAGTTCACATTACCTACACAGTGTTTATGGGAAAGACAACGCTTAGGCTTTCTAACGGTGGCGGCGGCGTTCTGGGTTGGGGGTGGTTCAGTCAGACCTGCCCCCACTGCTAAAAAAAATCCTAAAGGTAACACTGCGATGACCTCGAAAAATCTCCTGCAGCATCTTTTCCTATTTCGATGGGGGACTTTCGGTTGGCTTTGTGGCAGACAACTAGAGTAATTGTATAACACAACAGGCGTATTAAACCCTAACTAAAATCGCTGTCAGTTAACTATCACATCACTGCGCATGATTGCATTCTGCCCATTCCTGTCAGTTTGAAATAGGAATCGAAGAAAACAATTGACGTTGTAATAATGCATTTTTTACATTTATTGAATGTTTTATTTTAAAATGTGTTAATTACAACGTGTTTTCCAATACAAATCGTGTCACAATCACATTATTTACACATTAAAAACTTTAAAAACATTTTAAAAAAATCTAATTGTACCCATTTCGGTGCGTACGCCTGGGTCAGAGTGTCCGTGAAAGACCGCACTTTTTCCTGTCAAGTTGATGTCAAGTTTGTTTTTTATAAATCCCTATTCTTGCATAGGGAACGGCGTACGTCTTCTTGTGTGTGTACATCGTGTTTATAAATGTGGCTCCAGATGTTTACAACCTACAACATGTGTTATCTTTCGATTAAACTTATAGTAGTTGGGTGGATGTGGACTATGAGACAGATAAACTGTTAGCCAACCTTGTAAGTCTGTGCTGTCCTCTGACCGGTGTAGAATATGAGCATTCATTACTAAGTATTCACAGGGTGTTGATTATATTCATTATTTTTATTACAATTAGTTAATGGGAGTTCTTGGGGGGGGGGGTTTCTCACTCTGACTGTCTTCTTTCAAAGTCTCCACAGATGCTGCTTTAACGTCAATACATTACATAATTATAACAAGCCCAGTTTGTTAGTTAGAGCACTCCACTGGAAACACGAAGGTAGTGTTTCGTTTTGGTTTTTCTGTACTTTCAATCTGAATATAAGTTGGTGAACGAAACCATGTAGAAAAATGTGCTATAAAAAATGGCCCAGTGATGATCAATTACGTGACCGCTGATTATTTAGTCTTGTTGGTTGTACTAAGTCACTGTGCAAGGGCTTTTCTGATTATCTGTTGTTTTTTTGGTATTAAAGGACCACATAGTTGTAAAAATAGTACAAAAGCTATTTAATAAAATAAATGGATCGCTATTAACATAACACTGGATACTGAGTTTTTTTAACTGGGCCCATGACTAACTTACCACCACTGTATGTCTGGCTGGCTGACCACTACTGTCGGTCTGGCTGACTGACCACTGTCGGTCTGGCTGACTGACCACTGTCGGTCTGGCTGACTGACCAATAATGACAGGCTGGCTGGCTTTTTTCATTTTAAAACATAATCAACAAAACATTTGTGAATGTGTTTAATGAAAAGTCAAGAACAGTAAGGACATCAAACTGACCAATTATATGTTGCCTGTGTTCACAGAGACAAGAATCTCGCTTTGGACACACTCCAGTACAACTCCAGTCCAACAGGTCTACTACAACACAGATATGGACGGTTATTTGATGTCAGTTATCTGTCTTCTCATGAGACTTCTCTCTGTCTGCAGTGCTCAGAATGAAGGTAAAACACAAACACACTAGACTATTATATATCCACAATGCAACAAATTGCATTACTCTTTATTTGTTTATATTCAAACTGTTTGATCTTCTTTCCAATCTGTATTTATATCCCCTTGTGGCGATCAAGCAAGAAAGTTTATTTATATAGCACAATTCATACATAAAAGTCCGGTGTAACCAGAGCGTACAAGAAGGGACTGGGTACGCAGCTCTTGGGGGCTCCGGTGCTCAGGGTCAGTGCAGAGGTAGAGACTGTATACCACGAGTATGACATCACTTCACCCTCAACTGCTCTGATTGGATTACTAACCAGTTCATAAGAGCCATTGGGCATCTTTGGTTTTGCGTATTGGTGTCACGGCGTGAGGTGCGATAGGATAGATCCAGATCAGATAACAGAGCACGCCTGTTTTAATAGCACAGCAAGCTGGGTCAAACAATATACACTAAACCCCGACGGGAACTGGTCACACTTGTGACTAAACACGGTAGCGAAGCGACACAGCGCGTATAAATGTAAGGTGTCTCACATAGAGACTTTCAGAGCAACCTCAATACAACACACGTAACATAAAACAATACCACACAATGACGAAGAAAATAACAACAAACACTGAAACCTGCCCCTAGATGGCGGTAGAGCTGCTTCAGAGGGAGTCGTGACAGTTAGCCATATATTACACCTCCTCATGACTCATCGTTTAAAATAACACATTCTTTTCTATCCTGTGAGTTTGCCCTGCACTATGTTGTCAATATAACTGGTTTAACAAACCACTTTAAATGGGCCCATAATTTGACATTAATTCTCATCTCGTACCATTTTTCTACAACATGGTAAATGACCACAGGATTGATGCATGTATTCATAGTATTATTCTGACAGTAGGAGTTATTCCCATCTATTAACTGATCATTTGGCTTCAATGTGGCCATTCCATAAACTATACATAAACATTAAGGGAAATATTTTATAAACACTTAATATATATTCACTTTTGTTCTATTGTATTTCAAAGCATATTTTACCGTAAGTATCAGGATGTGATATTGTTTCATATTCAGCTCTTTAATTATTTACTGCTTTTTGCATTTTTGTACTGTATTTATTGTAACTGTATGTTGTCTCATGTGTTTTTGCTTTGCTTTCGTCGTTACAAATGAGAATATTTTCTCAATCGTCCTACCTGGTTAAATAAAATAAATTGAAACCTGATATTTCCATTTTAGTTCACAAAACAGCTTAAATAAAACCACAATTAATATTATTTGATGTTCCGTTGTAGCCCTTCTACCATGCATGGCTTTTTACATCACATGACCCGGATATAACTAATTAAACAAGTGTTTTAAATGTTTTTCATAATGTCACATGTTCTCTGGTTCCAGTTCAGGTGATCAGTCAGACTGAACCAGTTTTGGCCGTTGAAGGTGATGATGTCATCCTCCCCTGTACTTTGAGATCCAGCAACAGACCATTTTACGCAGTTGATGAATCAGTGGAGTGGCAAAGAAATGACCTCAAACCAAAAGAGGTGCATTTCTACCGTAGTCGTGAAGACTACAATAGAGACCAGAATCCAGTCTACAAAGGAAGAACGTCGCTGTTTAAAAAAGAAATGAGCAATGGGAACGTCTCCTTAAAACTGACCAATGTAAAGATTTCTGATGCTGGAAAATACACCTGCTTTATTCCAACGCTGAAGGAACCCAATCAGGCAAACACTGACTAATTGTTGGTGAGTTATTTAATTATTGGATATATGGATTATCACTGGTTGTCTTGGTCAGTCTGTCAAATATACAGTCTTACTAACTGAACAATAACTAATGAAGCATTTGACCTCCTAAAGACAAATATTCCAGTCATAATGACTTTAGTTCTAAAGCAACCACAGTCACTGATTGAGTGTTTAAGTTCACATTATGAAATGTCGTCTGTCCGAACAACCTTTCAACTTTAAGGAACATTAAAAGCCAAAAATATTGGGATTTATTAAACCGTGCGCACGCACGTCCTACGTCGTTTTCGCTTTATAAATCACAATGAATTCTAAATGAGGCGCAGCTTTTGCGGCATTATATCACGCCCATATTCCCCCATAAATAGTCAAAAAAATGCCCTAAATTAATATTCATTGATTGAAACGTCATGACAAACTCGAAGGAAAACCGGAAAAGTAACGTTACTCAATGTGAAGTTTTCTGTTGGAGAGGTGGAAAAGAGGAGAACATGTTGTTTATAAGACACAGTGTGGGCATCACTAATTGCAAAATATGCCGCTTTATTGGGACAATGTTGCTGATAATGTGACACAAATTATTATGACATTGATCGAATGAAAATGTTTTCGAAATATTAAAGCATTTATTCTCACTCGGTACACCGATTACATTTGGGAAAACCTGACATTGATGCAGATTGAGCTTTCTGCCTGTTCACCCGCAGTGAAACTTTAGGTAGTTATGAGACAAACATTATACCTATTGACATGACATAACCCGACTAACGGTTGGCTGAGATATGTGTTGCACCTTTCAGAATGGTTAAGACATGCGTCACGATGAAACACATTTAAAATGGAACCAACTAAAGCCATACATGAACACTATGATTGCAACGACATGTAGGCCTATATATCGATATCCTCATCTGTGTGTGTGTGTGTGTCCCTCTCCCCATATATATATTTATATATCCATCTCCTCATCTATCCACTCCGTCAGATGGAGATATTGACAATAATATCAGTTTTATAAACAATTTATTCTGTTCGCCGTATTATTAATGAGGATGAATTGCACAACATCACAATATAATTACAGAACATATTTGAGTTATTTTTTGGAAATATATATTTATTTTTAATACATTTTAATTGACAATATTTGTGTTTTATTTGCTGGTGTGTAGGCTTTTAATTGTAAGAATGGCTTTGTAAATCCTTCATAATATTAATGACAGGAACTATTTCCATTTATTTTAACCAATGGTCTGCATTTTCACACAGTTTCATGCATTTCATCCATCTGCCGACGATGTCGCCTTTTCTCATTTCACCCGTTTCTGTGCGTACGCATGGGTCCCAGCTTGCGTGGAGGACCGCACATTTTCACGTCAAGTTTGCTTTTTATAAATTATTGCGTAGAGAGTGGCATATGCTTTATTTTGTGCGTATGCAGCGTTTATAAATGAGAACCCAGAAAACCATAGGAGTATTTCTTCCTTTTTTGCTGGGGAGGTGCAGCAACACGACCGGAAATCGTTATTGTTGGACTGAACGCCACCGGTGTGATGCTACAGTGTGATGCTGGGGGGTTGGCTCACAAACCTGAGATGCTCTGGCTGAACAGCGATGGAGTCATCCTCCCTGCTAATGGGCCGACACTGACAGAGACAGAGGGTCGCTACACTGTGAGAGGACATGTGACCGTGCAGAAGACTGACAACAACACATTCACCTGTAGAGTTCGACAGCAGCTGATCAAACACACGATGGAGACACAGATTCATGTCCCAGGTGAGGTGCTTTGGATGCATTCAGTTTTTCATTTCATCCACTTAGTTTGTCTAAAATTTAATAAAGGATTCTGCTGGTATTGTGGGTGTGTTTATATTGTAGGGTTTTCTAATATTATAATTGGGCTTTACATGTTTTTTATGTTTAGATCTAATGTTTCCTGAGCTGAACCGTTCCTGGTGGAGTGGCTGGTGGAGTGGCTGGTGGTTTGGTGGTCTGACCTGTGGTCTGATTGTATTGATTGTTGGAGCTGTTGTTCACTGCATCCTGGTGAGCTTTGGTCTTTTGCGCTGGGATGGGAAGGCAAGAAAGCCCCATGAGGAAGACATTGAGTCTAGCACACAGATGCAAACATGCCACTCATGTTCAACCTGTCACTGTATCAGTCTGCAGTCACAACCTGCTTCAGAAAAACCATTATTGTCTCTGTAACAAAAGGACCCTTCCATCACCTGTTTGTGGGTGCAGTATATCAGAAACACTGAAAAGGATATGGTTCAAGTTGTTAGGTCATGTGACTTTATATCAGCATTCCCCTGAAAAATTGATGAATGGCCGTTTCACACCTTTGATAATGCAGGCATTGAATATCTGTATCCTGGCCCACATTGCCCAGATTGATGCAGTCCTCCGTGCATACGAGTTGGTCCCTGAATCCTACAGACCAAAGATCAGGAACCATAAGAAATGTTCTCATTCGCATATTGTGTGACACAGGTGCTTCCCAGTCTGTTATTCTCTCCGAAGTGTTGCCTTAAAGGCCTCATTATGCTTCTGCGTCAACTCCCCGGCGTTGCTACGCCGTCACTCCTACGTAGTTAACATTTTTTGGAGGTGCACGTCGAGCTACGGCGTAGGGGTCGGAGAGGGTACGCCGTCTCTTACTGTAAAAGGGATCACCATAATCATGGGAAATGATATTGCAGGAGGTCTAGAGAGGCCAGTGTTGGAGGTGTTTGACACTAGAGGTTCCCACTAGACCCAATCTGCTAGATGGTGATCCCTGTTCAATATTTCCGGCAGTAATGTCAGCTGTGTGATGTGATCGCGTTAGGTGACTCGGTTTTTGCACCCGTCTTAAGCTCTGGTGTAGGCTCATTGTTTGTCACGGTATCTCAGGTTAACGCTTCTACCACTGATGATGAGGTGTGGTGAGTTGCTGTTGACGAGGTGGGCGTGGCATTCAAGTTCTTCAGCCAATCCGCAGTGTCTCATCAGCCTATATAAATGTACAGATTTTGTATGGTTAGGCAAGGAGGATTTTTTAATTACTGTACTGACAATCAATTAAATAACGGTGGAATTCTGAGACAGGATCTACCCAGCAAACACCCCCAAGATCTTTGTGCCCACAGGTGTTTCTGGATTTGTGTGTGTCTTCATGGTCTCTACAGGGAAGTCTACATTTGATGTTGCTACTCAAACTCTAGTCAAGTTTGGATTAGGTGCAAATGTTGTTTTGCAACCGTGCAGAACAATTAGAAACCCCTCCGACATTGTCTATATTGACAATTTGTTTTCAAATCGTTTCATAAGAATCTCTGAAGTTGGGGCAGAAACACACAAAAACGCTTGATGAGTTGTAGTTAGGAAGAAGACGCTACTCTAAAGAGGCAGATAAGTGTGCCGTGCTCTAAGATTGTGTCTGAGTGTAAAACTCACATGGAAGGAGTGGATTAGTCTGATATGATGATTGCCCTGTATCGTGGTACCTGGCCATATGTTGGCAGATGGTTTACATAGCTGTCATTAACTCATGGCTCCTTCAGCGGTGGGATGCTGCTGTCAAAACAATTGTGTCTTAAGGACTTTAGGTTGGATACTGCCAGGGGACTCATCTACCCTGTAAAGATAATAAGGGGAGGGGCCACAAAGGAAATAAACACAATACATGGTGCAGTAATTGTAAATACAACACATGAAGATTCATCATGTAGAAGTAAAAGAAATGACAATGCAAATCGAGCGAATAACAGAAGAACATGCGTTTATTTTCAAGATAAGTGACAGCAATCTGAGGGACTCAAGAAGTTGTGGGCATGTTTAATCTTTGCGACAACATGCACAATACATATCAGAGTCAAAGGACCAACATTGATCACAGCTAAACAGGTGTTGAGGTTCCTAAAGGATACATCTCATGAGTTATGCTAGAGGAAAAGTGAGAAGAAACTCAATCTTGAAGTGTACAGTGATGCTGACTGGGCATCCGACTTTAATGACAGACGCAGCACGACTGGGTATTGTTTTAGTCTAACTAAAAATGGTCCCCTCATCTCATGGAAACAGCCCACGGTTGCACTCTTCAAGAATCTAGTGTCGGCAGAGATGTAAACATGTCGACATCAAGTGTCATTTTGATTGGTCAGCATTACAGGGTGGTAAAGTAACAATTGAATACCGTCTCACACCTGATATGTAGCAGACATGAACAGACAAACCAAGGATTTAGTATGGTATGTAAAATGCACTGAGGTATATTTGTAAGAGCTTTCTTAATTGAGCGCAAATGGGGATGTTAGCATGTGATGTTGTATATAGTTGATTGTGCTCTCATCTTGGTGTAATGATATAAGTTGTGTTCTAATATCGCGAGAGAATAAAAAAGGTTTCCAGAGTGTTCCGGTTAACAAGACCGATGGCTGCATGTGTTTTATTCCTCCGTTAAAGTATCGACTTAACATTGTTATTCTACCCTAAAATACACGATGGCAACACACTGTATTATAGTTAGTTAGTTTATTTTTATTCAGACTCAAGGTCCATTACATTAAAAAAGAAGAAAACACAACATGACATTCCAACATACACTAAATGAATACACACATACAGCATAACCAAACCAAACAAGCCCAATACTACCTTACTTTAAAAGACACCCATACCAGTGGCTCCACAGTGTTGATTGATACCGAGTGGCACTCAACCTTGGGTCCACCAGAAGCATAACAATGCAATTCAGGGAGACATAAAGGCGACATATGAATTTGCACATTAGCCTCCTTAATAAGGCCTGAAAGGTGCTGACCCCTGCATGGCAAAACAGGTCACTTGCACTAGAGCACCTGGGTTTGTTAGTGTCCTAATACAGACATTATAAGCAACTCTAAGCTTCTGCATGCTTGCTTTTGTTTAACTTAGTCCACACAAGGGAGCAGTATACAAAGGAGTGCAATATGCCTTAAACAGGCTAATGTTGACCTCATCCGTGCACATGTGGAATTTCCTTACCATCGTGTTCGCTTGGCATATAATACGCAAATATAATTGCCGTATGTCGCATTTACAATCATCAACCTTTTAATGAGGGCCCTCCACTTTGACATTATGAACAAGTTACTTGCATTTTTATATTATTGGTCTTACAAGATTCCTCACTTGTCTATCTGTTATTCGTGTGAAAGTGCATGCAGGCGTCGCGTTGTACTACATTCTCTTATGGAACGCCAAATGGGTCACAATTCATGTGTTCAAAACGTGATTGTTCAACGCCTGCGCCTGCTACATAAGCGCGTGCGCCTGTTAAAGTAACGTCTGCGCCGAGAGGAGATTCCTCATTACTTTTATCACAATGCTTATACGGAGGGTTTTACAATGTGGTGTGACCGCGTTAAAATCAAGTAGGTCTATCCACCATAGTACACCATGGAGAAGTCCTCTCATACCAATTTTTGTGGAACAGACGGGTCGAGGTGAGCGTATGACACCTACTCTCGTCTCCTGAGGGAGAGGATCATCTGTGTTATGGGACCTATTGACGATTCTGTCGCCAGCCTGGTTATTGCTCAGCTCCTCTTTCTGCAGTCAGAGAGCAACAACAAACCCATCCACATGTACATCAACAGTCCTGGCGGCGTTGTGACGGCAGGTCTGGCCATTTACAACACCATGCAGTACATCCTCAACCCCATCTCCACGTGGTGCGTGGGCCAGGCGGCCAGCATGGGGAGTCTGCTCCTGTCTGCGGGCACTGCTGGCATGAGACACTCCCTGCCCAACGCCCGTATCATGGTGCACCAGCCCTCTGGAGGGGCCAGGGGTCAGGCTACAGACATTGCCATTCAGGCAGAGGAGATCATGAAGCTGAAGAAACAGATTAATCAGCTGTATGCTAAACACACTGGTCAGCTATTAACAACCATAGAGGGTGTGATGGAGAGAGATCGTTACATGAGCCCCATTGAGGCGCAGGACTTTGGGATCATCGACCGGGTGTTGGTTCATCCTCCCCAGGCGGGCCAGGATGACCCAGAACTTTTCCAGAAGGAGCCACCTGCCACAGACACCCTCTCACAAGCGTCAGAAACTCTTGCTCCCAAGCCTGGCACTGCCGGGGTGTTTTTTGCGGATGGGGACTAGGTGTTCTGGATCAATGCACCTGGGATGTATGCCTCTGTGCTGGGGAAACCTCTGGTAGAGATCAACCAATGCACAGTAATATAAAACAGACAATTTATAGAATTCCTTTTTTTTTTTTATTCCAATACCTGAGACATCTGTCCCTCCTATATATGGAGATATTGGTTTACTCAACACGAACAGTGAGGAGGGTTCTGGTTCTCACAGGGAAGGTGTCAGTATAGCTCACCGTTTGCTGCAGAGGTGAAACAAAGCAACCATCTCACTAAACTGGGTGTCTGTATTTATAAAGCACAGCAGGCACGGAAGTCCATACTAGCTCATTCATTATGAATGATCCTAGACCAGCGCTATTGCTCTGCAATCCATTACAAACACAGCACCGGATGTTAAAACTAGTGCCCTCAAATCACTTGGACACGGATGTGGTTACAAGAGGTAAAAACTATAAAAATGCTATTCGTTTTCTCACTCCAACCGCTCGTTTAGTGTCTTAGGCCATCAATGTGTACTTACATTTATGAGTAATTAAATCATGTTTAATTTTGACTTCTCTGTGCATGGTCTTTGAGGTGGGAAATTCATGACCATAGACCTGCATTATATGACTGGCAGACAAGAACGGATTTACCTAAAAATATCAAAATTGAAACTACTGCGGAAACAAAGACACCTACATCTTGGATGCCCTTGAGGTAAGCTAAAACATATCAAAACTTTTTTTCAAAGAGAACTATTCAGTTCTCTTTGAAAACGAGCCCCCATTTGTCACAGCCCGGCTCATGACCTGTGGCAAGAATGAGGGAACGCAGACAACATGTATGGGCCAATTAAGAGTGTCTTTATTATAGATCAAACTATCTACTTTAACCAAAGAAAAGGAAGTGAGTGGGGGCACATTTTCTTTATGAAAACAAAACAGTGCTGCCAAAATCATACTCCCCTATGTAAAATACTTATTATTGAATATAAACACTTGTGCTTTTTTGTAGGTAGTATTTAGGATGAGATGTGTCTCCAGAATGAGTCTTTTTTTTCTTATTGTATAATTGTTTTGAATAATTAAAAGTAATTTCCTGTTGTCTCAACGTAAACCCACCCACCCAGTCACTCACTCACAATTAGCTTGCAGACATTTCTTGAATGAGTTTTTTTCTAAAATGTGCAGGCAGTAAAGTCAAATCTCTTTAGTAATGATGTTCATGTTTAGGAGTAAAAACTTTACCATAACGACACAAATTAAATCGCTATCATGTAATTTCTTGCGCATGTCTGTTTTAGCAGCTGGCGAGGCGACGCTCATTTTCATCATACGACTGCTCGCGGCGTCAGTCGGATTCTGGCAGGGAGTTCCGCAAAACACCGGTCGGACAGTCCGACTCTGAAACACGGTACACGAGCCGAAGCGAGACGGCAATAGTCAGTCACACAATTACAACAGCAACAACGATAAAAACGCTGGACCCTGTTGATTGAGAGGTATGGTAATTTAATTTTTAGTTATATCAGTGCTCCCTCTGAATGTGTAGGAAAACTTTATCTAGCACTTAAGTAGCAGCTTAAGTCGAACTACACAGCACTAGCTAGCTTAGCAGCCTGCAAACCAAGTTCAGAATTGAACGTTAGTATTTCGTTTTTAATTGTTATTTGGATACCGCCATGGCATGAAATATGAAAGGCTATTTTCTGGAGTGAAGACTAGACTATGATTGTGTGTGGTCCCCTTTCCCTCTTCCATTACATCGGCTCGGGAGCACCTCCGTGGATGTGGAGGGCCGCCAGTTTCTGGTTGTCTTTTCCAGTCCACTGGTTTTGTGTGCATAAAACCCCACCACATGTGACTGCACGAAGACTAGGGGCCAGTTGGTTAGTAGTTTTTGGAGGATAGTGGGGTGTGGTTCATGTACTTAAAACCCAGACTGGCAGCAGGTGAGTTGTGTAATTTTTTGGGGCATTTGTAATAGTTGAATTGGTTGAGGAAAATGTCTTCCTTTTTGAATAGTTTTGTTCAGGCTCCTTCAGAGTTAGCGTTAGATTTGTGTACTAAGGAGCAGTTAATTGAAATAGCTGAACATTATCAGATCGAGATTACTGATAAAAAAATTAAAGAGGCTGTTAAAATTGAATTAAAGCAGGGTCTTAAGGAATTGGGTGTCTTTTGGGGTCAGTCTGCTAGCAGTGGGGGGGCAAGTTTTCATTCTTGCCCTTCATTAACTTTTGAGCAGCAGAGGGAGTTTTTGCAAATGCAGTTGGAGATAGCACGATTGCAAAATACAAATAGACCAGAAGGAGTACCACAGTTTGATGTTTCACAGAATCTTCGTTTGTTGCCTAAATTTGATGAGTCAGATCCAGATTTATACTTTACTTTATTTGAGCGTATTGCTGGAGCCAGAGCTTGGTCAGATCTGGACAGGACTCTGTTGTTGCAATGTGTACTTACAGGTAAAGCACGTGAGGCTTTTTCAGCACTTAGTGTAGCTGACAGTAAAATGTATGCTTATGTTAAATCAGCAGTTCTGAAGATCTACGAGCTTGTGCCAGAAGCGTATCGTCAACGTTTTCGTTACAGGAAAAAGCTAGATTCACAAACCTATTCTGAGTTTGTTTGTGATTTGATTTCTGCATTTAATCGTTGGTGTACAGCATCTGGGGTAAGCACTTTTGAGGGTCTGTCTAACTTGATTGTATTGGAACAGTTCAAGAATTCTGTATCTGACCTGGTTGCTACATACATTAATGGTCAAGTTAAACCTGTTGTGACGGTAGTTCCTGTTACAGCCTCTGACCACCAGGATGAGTTTTCTCAGCCATTAGTTGCGTTGGGTTCTCAGTCTTCCCGGTGTGATTTTTCACCTTTCATTTCAGATGGTATAGTGTCCCTAGTAGATGGCAACCAAAACGTTCCAGTCAAGATTTTACGAGATACTGGAGCTTTAGATTCTTTTATTCTGGAATCTGTTTTGCCGTTCTCGAAGTGGTCTGATACTGGCAGTTGTGTAATGGTATGTGGTATGGGTTTAGTTCCATTCTCTTCTCCTTTACATGAAGTGACCCTAAAATGTGTTTGGTAGAGGGTGATGTCGCTGTGGGAGTTAGACCCCAGTTGCCAGTAGAGGGAGTCCAAATGATTTTAGGTAATGACCTGGCGGGTAGTAAGGTGTGGGCAGATGGCAAATTAAACATCTGTAAGAAGCACCCGTTAGTGCCCGGTCAATGTGTATCTCCAGATTGCAGAAGTGTGTTTCCTGAGGTATTTCCAGTTTGTGCTGTTACCCGATCTTGATAGTAAGCCAGAAAATTTTGAGTTGCCAGTTAAACTCGAGACAGAACAGTTGACTAGTTCAAGAGAGTCATTGGTGGCTGAGCAAAAGGCAGATACTAGTTTGGCTGATCTGTTTGAGAAAGTTGTTCCTGATTCAGTGGTGAGGAATAGTGCACAGTGTTATTTTCTTCTTGATGGGCTGTTGGTCAGGAAATGGATTCCACACTGTGATCAGGGTCTAGGAGAACCAATGTTTCAGATAGTTGTGCCTATTACTTTGCGAACTAAAGTGTTGCAAACGTCACATGATGATGTGGCAGGTCATATGGGTGTTCGTAAAACTTATGATTGCATACTATATTTTTTCTGGCCACGTTTAAAGCGGGATGTAGCTCAGTTTATTAAAACATGTCATATGTGTCAGCGCACAAGTAAGCCAAATCAGGTTGTAAAGCCAGCACCTTTATATCCAATACCAGCCATAGGGCAACCTTTTGAGCATCTGATTATCGATTGTGTTGGTCCTTTACCACGGTCCAAGTCAGGTCATAGTTACTTGTTAACTGTTATGTGTCAAGCAACTAGATATCCGGCAGTTTTCCCTTTGCGTACTATAACTTAAAAATCAGTAGTTAAAGCGTTAACGCAGTTTATTTCAACATCTGGGATCCCAAAAATCATCCAGTCAGATCAGGGATCTAACTTTACCTCACATTTATTTGCTCAGGTTCTCAAACAGCTTAAGGTCAAACACAACAAGTCTACTGCGTTCCATGCTCAGAGCCAGGGAGTTTTGGAACGTTTTCATCAGACGTTTTCATCCTTGCTTCGTGCATACTGTACAGAACTGTCTGCAGATTGGGAGGAGGGCTTACCTTGGTTGTTACTAGCTGCTCGTGAAGCAGTACAGGAAAGCACAGGGTTTAGCCCTAATGATTTAGTGTTTGGTCATAAAGTGCGGGGGCCTTTAGCAGTGCTGCAGGATGGTTGTTTGCCTGTGGAACCACCTAGGAGCCTTATTGACTATGTGAATGGTTTTAGGTTGAAGTTGTACAGGGCTGGTGAATTGGCGAAAGGAAAACTAGAGTGTTCTCAAAAGAAAATGAAACAGAGATATGACAGGCAGGCTGAGTTACGTGAGTTTAGTCCCAGTGATCGGGTACTCGCTCTTTTGCCGCTTGTAAGTTCACCCTTTCAGGCAAAATACTGTGGTCCTTTTACTGTGTTGCGCAAAGTGTCAGATTTGAATTATCTTATTGAAACCCATGGTCATAGGAAGTCCTGTAAAGTGTGCCATGTGAACCTGTTGAAGCGTTATCATTCCAGTGATCTAGGCAAAGGTGAAGCCACTCAAGCAGTGAGGTCGTCCTTGATTGCGGCTCCGGTCGCTGAATCTTGTGGCCTTAACTTTGTGGAGGGGGAGAAGAGGTAGTTATGGTTTCAGATGAGGTTTTGCAGTGTCAAGAGGCATTTTATGCAGTTAAGGTTCTTTTGTGTTCGACACTCGTGTTGGCAGCACCAAATTTTGCAAAACCCTTAATTGCAGGTAGACGCCAGTCAAGTCGGTGCTGGGGCTGTGCTTCTCCAGGAAAATGAGGAAAATGTGGAGTGTCCAGTCAGTTTCTTCTCTCGGGAAATTTAATAACTATCTGCAAAACTATTCGGTGATTGAAAAGGAGGCTTTAGGACTCATCTGGGCTCTAGAGCACTTTGAAGTTTGTTGGTTCGGGTTTGACCCCTTTAACTGTGTTCACTGACCACAACCCGTTCATTTTTCTCAAATCCTTGCAAAATCCCAACCAGCGCCTGATGCGTTGGGCTTTGTTCTTGCAACCATTCAACCTTGATATTAGACACATTAGCGGTAAGGATAATATCATTGCTGATGCCCTGTCCCGTGCTGCTTTACCCTAGTTTGTATGGTCTCTCTGTTGGTCCTTGCTGGTTGTCCGGGCCTGTTTCTCTTGAATTGCTCCCGAGGTACCAGGGCTGCTGAGTTTGAGGGGCGGAAAGTCAGCCGGGGGACATGGGGCGACTGCTAGGAGCTGAGACTGTCACGGCCCCTCCTCTGCTTGGCAGGGGCGGTTCCTTCTGCAGGCAGGGGAGGGTCGTTTGTGATTGGAGCCACCTGGGCTCAGGTTATTTAACACTGCTCCACTAACCTCTCTCTCTCTGCTCCTCCAGGTATGATCCTGTTTTGTTTGTGCCTTTATACTTATGCCTTAGTTTCTCATTCGAGTCATTCAAGTCAAAACCCTAAACAATTAAAACATGCCCAGTTGGTTACTTAGAACACTCCACTAGAAACACAAAGCTAGTGTTTTTTTTAGGTCTTTCTGTACATTTAATCTGAATATAAGTTGGTGAACAAAACAATATATAAAATGTGCTATAACAAATGGCTCAGTGATGATCAATTAAAGCAATTAAGTTAGTGCATGTGCAAGTTACAATGTAGAAGACAATCCTAACAAGCTATGCAAGTAGGCCTACTACGTCAGAAAAATGTTTTTCTACGTGACCGCTGATTATTTAGTCTTGTTGGTTGTACTAAGTCTGTGTGCAAGGGCTTTTCTGTTTATCTGTTGTGTTTTTAGTATTAAGGGACCATATTGTTGTAAAAATAGCAATTTAATTAAATGGATCGCTATTAACTTAACACCGGATACCGATTTCTTAACCGGGCCCTTGAATAACTGACCTACACTGTCTGACTGACCACCACTGACTGGCTGACTGGTTGTGCTTGTTGCAAAGAAGCAAAGAGTTATATGTTG
The DNA here is from genome assembly GCA_029465975.1 of Dallia pectoralis. NCBI lineage: Eukaryota > Metazoa > Chordata > Actinopteri > Esociformes > Umbridae > Dallia > Dallia pectoralis. Next base: position 3,915,649 of record CM055752.1, on the reverse strand, counting down.
TGTGAATGCATCAAGAGCAACAAATGTCTTTATTTTAATATTTTGAGATTCTGTTTACATACATTAAGATATTCTGGTATTTAGCAAATATTGTTAAATAAGTGTATAAAGTGAAATGCCAGTACAATATATATGGTATTAGCCCAAAATACAAATGCGGTGTTCCCAGCGTCAGCCTTATACATTTTATTTATTCTAAATACGGACATGTATTAGGAATAATTTTATGTATACATATATTTTTAGCCTACCAATTGTTAAATAAAATGCATTTAGTAAAATGTTAATTTATTTCAATAGGCCTAGATCATTGCTTGCTCATTGTTGTAAACCCCATCAAAGTATAAAAAAGTGCACATATGAGTTGAATTAATAGTTTAAGAGGTGAGTTGAGTCACAAGTCCTGAAAGTGATCAGATTTCTGGACTGCAGTATATTGTCAACTGAGAAAAAGCTAGGTAGCTGCTAATTCTAGAAGTAGAAGCATCTTCTTATCTGTTTGGAGGAGCACTTGCTCAGGTTTGCTCTGTAGATTCACAATCAGAGGCTGATAAAGCAGGCAGATAGCCATTTCACTACAAAAGACCAATCTTGCCCAATCCAATATCAGTAGTTCAATCATTTTAAAACATTATCAACAAAACATTTGTGAATGTGTTCAATGAAATGTTCAAGTTCAGCAATGACATCAAACTGACCAATGATATGTTGCCTGTGTTCACAGAGACAAGTGTTGCATCTCACTTTGGACTTTGAAGAAACCTGAAAGATACCAGGAACCTCCGTAAACACCTCATTGTCATCGATCTGCAGTCAATAGGACCTAGGGACAAACACACTCCAGTACAACTCCAGTCCAACAGGTCTACTACAACGCAGATATGGACGGTTATTGGATGTCAGCTATCTGTCTTCTCATGACATGTCTCTCTGTCTGCAGTGCTCAGAATGGAGGTAAAACAGAAACAAACACACTATTATATATCCACAAGGCAACACAATTGCATAACCCTTTATTTGTTTATAATCAAACTGTCTGATCTTCTTACCAATCTGTATTTATATCCCCTCGTGGCGATCAAGCACAAACGTTTATTTATATAGAACAATTCATACATAAAAGTCCGGTGTAACCAGAGCGTACAAGAAGGGACTGGGTACGCAGCACTGAGGGGCTCAGGGTCAGTGCAGAGGTAGAGACTGTATTCCACGAGTATGACATCACCTCACCCTCAACTGCTCTAATTGGGTTACTAACCAGTTCATAAGAGCCATTGGGCATCTTTGGTTTTGCGGATTGGTGTCACAGCGTGAGGTGCGATAGGATAGATCCAGATCAGATAACCGAGCACGCCTGTTTTAATAGCACAGCAAGCTGGGTCAAACAATATACACTAAACCCCGACGGGTACTGGTCACACTTGTGACTAAACATGGTATCGAAGCGACACAGCGCTTATAAATGTAAGGTGTCTCACATAGAGACTTTCAGAGCAACTGCAATACAACACACGTAACATAAAACAATACCACACAAAGACAAAGACAATACCGCCAGTGACAACAAACACTGAAGCCTGCCCCTAGATGGCGGTAGAGCTGCTTCAGAGGGAGTCGTGACAATATATAGCCATATATATTACACCTCCTCATGCCTCATTGTTTAACAGGGTTTCCGCGGGTCATTAAAAAGCATGAAAAGTCATTAAATAGATTTTGTGAAAATTCAGGCATTAATCTAATGATGGTAAAATGGGAAAATTCAAGTTTCAGCAGAAGTGGTTGGAGGATGAACTATTCAGAACCTGGTTAATCCCGTCCAGGGCTTGAATTTCGGTGCGGGGATTGCGCATAATTTAAACCATTCCCGCAAGGTTAGTTTTTATAGTGCGAGAAATTCCCGCACAAATATATTTGCTTCATCTCAGACCGAGGTAAAGTTGGTGGGATATTCAACGGATATTCGGAGCCCGAGATCAGGTCCGGTTTTCCCACAAGCAGCCACACTACACCCGGTGATATAGACGGATAGAAACCTCCGTGTGCTTATATAAAGTCAATAAAGTACGTCTTAAAGTTAGGAATTCAATAGCTGTTTAACCATTTGGCCTTGAAACTTCAAACCACTGTCAGATTGTTTTATAGAGTACAACTAGATTTTGCACAGCTTTGTTTTTTTTTAAGGAAATGGTGTAAGAGACGTTTCATAAACATTTAAAAACTGTAAAATCATTTTTTTGTGAAATCACTTCGAAACCTCAATTTACTGAAGGTCTTTCACATGTTGCACATAATTTGGTTTTTCAAAATAAAACATTTAAAACATACATTTATAAAAAATACATTTAAATACTGGAAATCTTAATAGTTTTTTGAGCAGTGACCTATTAACCTCAAACCACTTTCAGATAGTCTGCAGGAGCCACCCACATGTTGCACAACTGGAAATGCACAATTCATGTATATAAATGTGTAGATATTAATAAATGAAGATGATTAAATTAGACAGATGCATCACAAGTTATTCTCTCCTCCATAATATTTAGACCCCCCCATGTGACCGACCTAACGAAATTCAGGCCCTGGCGTAGATGGTAAACCCGGAGAGGCATTTTTCAGCGAGTGTGTGGGAATGGGGTGGTGGGGAGGACAGGGGGTTGACATGATTTTGTCGAATTTGCCTACTGCCGTAACCAGTATAGGTTCATTACTTTTAATTATCAGTGCATGTTGTTTTGAGATCCACGGGGCAGAGACACGAACTTTGTGTTGCGTTTAATGACTGTAAACCTTCTTGTGAGCCATCTGACAGTTAAAAAACAGCATTGTCAAATGCTCACAATTTGTGTGTGAAAGTATCTGCAGTTGGACATGGGCATGAAATGAGTTTAAAGTGGCATGAAAAAGGGCATGAAAAAGCATTAAATGAGATTGGCTGATACCTGCAGAAACCCTGTTTAAAATAACACATTCTTTTCTATCCTGTGAGTTTTCCCTGCACTATGTTGTCAATATAACTGGTTAAACAAACCACTTTAAATGGGCCCATAATTTGACATTAATTCTCATCTCGTACCATTTTCCTACAACATGGTAAATGACCACAGGATTGATGCATGTAATCATAGTATAATTCTGACAGTAGGAGTTATTTCCATCTATTAACTGATCATTTGGCTTCAATGTGGCCATTCCATGAACTATCCATAAACGTTGAAGGAAATATTTTATAAACATTTACTATATATTAATTTTGTTTTCCAAAACATTTTTTACCATGCAGCAGTGAAGAATATATCTTAGTAAGTATCAGGATGTGATATTGTTTCATATTCAGCTCTTTTAAATTATTTACATTCCACTGCTTTTTGCATTTTTGTACTGTATTTATTGTAACTGTATGTTGTCTCATGTGTTTTTGCTTTGCTTTCGCCGTTACAAATGAGAATATTTTCTCAATCGTCCTACCTGGTTAAATAAAATGCATTGAAACCTGATATTTCCATTTTAGTTCATAAAACAGCTTAAATAAAACCACTAATTATATTATTTGATGTTCCGTTGTAGCCCTTCTACCACACATGGCTGAATACCTTTCTACATCCCATGACCCTGATATAACTAATGAAACATGTGTTCTAAATGTTTGTCATAATGTCACATGTTCTCTGGTTCCAGTTCAGGTGGTCGGTCAGACTGAACCAGTTCTGGCCGTTGAAGGTGATGATGTCATCCTCCCCTGTACTTTGAGATCCAGCTACAGACCATTATACGCAGTTGATGAATCAGTGGAATGGCAAAGAAATGACCTCAAACCAAAAAAGGTGCATTTCTACCGTAGTCGTGAAGACTACAATGCAGACCAGAATCCAGTCTACAGAGGAAGAACGTCGCTGTTTAAAGAAGAAATGAGAAATGGGAACGTCTCTTTAAAATTGACCAATGTAAAACTATCTGATTCTGGAACATACACCTGCTTCATTCCAACGCTGAAGGAACCCATTCAGACAAACTCTGAACTAATTGTTGGTGAGTTTTTTAATTATTGGATATATGGATTATCACTGGTTGTCTTGGTCAGTCTGTCATATATATACAGTCTTACTAACTGACCAATAACTAATGGAGCATTTGTCTTCCTAAAGACAAACATTTTAGTCATCATGACTTTAGTTTTAAAGCAACCAGTCACTGATTGAGTGTTTAAGTTCACATTAGGAACTGTCTGAACAACCTTTCCACTTTAAGATGCATCAGAAAATCATTGATTGATTTCTTCTTTGTATCTGTGAGTTCCAGCCTCACAACCAGAGATCGTCATTGTGGGACTTAACCTCACTGGCGTGATACTACAGTGTGAGGCGAGAGGGTTGGTCCGCAAACCTGAGATGCTCTGGCTGAACAGCGATGGAGTCATCCTCCCTGCTAATGAGCCGACACTGACAGAGACAGAGGGTCGCTACACTGTGAGAGGAAATGTGACCGTGCAGAAGACTGACAACAACACATTCACCTGTAGAGTTCGACAGCAGCTGATGAAACACACGATGGAGACACAGATTCATGTCTCAGGTGAGGTGCTTTGGATGCATTCAGTTTTTCAATTCATCTACTTAGTTTTTCTAAAAGTTAATAAAGGGTTCTGCTGGTGTTGTGGATGTGTTTATATAGTAGGGTTTTCAGATGTTATAATTGGGCTTTACATGATTTATGTTTAGATCTAATGTTTCCTGAGCCGTTTCCTGAACCGTTTCTTGAGCTGAACTGTTCCTGGTGGAGTGGCTGGGGGTTTGGTGGTCTGACCTGGGGTCTGATTGTATTGGTTGTTGGAGCTGTTGTTCTCTGCATCCTGACAAGATTTGGTCTCCTGCACTGGAGAACAGGTATGTCACTTATAGGAGTTACGTTTGATTTTGAAAGTGGTGTCAAGTGATTAATAACATCCAGATGTGACAGTGGCATCTATTGGAAAATAACTTACCAGACAAAAAACATGTACGATGTTTCCTGCTTCAGCTACAATACTATACTAAATACTAACACATTGAGTGTGGTGATTTTTATCTTGGTATTTGGTTCAGCTGTTTTTCCAGCAGTTTTTCAGTAGTAGCCAACAAAATACTGACTGTTTATATTGAACATTGTAATGTATGAATCATGCTATTAGCTAGCTGGCCTTCTTCTAACCATATATTTATTCTATTCTGTAGTTCCAAACAGTGATCCACAGACCAATGGGACTACATCACAAAATGGGGATGGGGATGCACTGACCAATGGGACAACACCACACAATGGGGATGCACTGACCAATGGGGATGCACGGTCTGACTTCCTGCTCCATGAGGATGGCAGCGTTGTCTAGGACACGGATGCCAGCATCCCGCTTTTATATTCAACCTCTCCCTGATTCAGTCACAACCTGCTTCAAATAGACCATTATTGTCTTGTTACCGCTGTAATTATGCTGTTTACATTTATGTAATTGGTTATTTTCAAAGACTCATGTCAAAATGAATTTCAGAATTTCAGTCTTAAGCAAGGACATCGTATACATTCCAATGAAAGGTTTATGTTGGTTTTACAACATTAAGATAAAGTTAACATTTATAAAGAAGGCTAATCCATTTGTATATTACGCAGCCAACAAGGTATTTCTTTGTCAGTGTTTTAATCAAGAACCAGCATTATGTGTCCACGCAGCACCCAGATGTCATCGAAGGACCGACAGAAGACAAAGCAATTAAGAACATCAATATTCTAAGAAGAGGGCATTGGTTCTGTAAAGATTTGCCAAATGATTTTATTGTGAATAGTGGTAATACTTGTGTGTGTGTGTGTGTGTGTGTGTGTGGTGGTTGTTTTTACTTATTTGTGTATGTAATTTAATTGCAGCTTGTCTAGTATCTAGACATTTTTAGGTTTTTATGGGTAAATACATTTTATACAAGAATTTCCTCTGTGATTAATATAGTCTAATTATATTCTATGTTCTTATTAAACTTTCTATAGATCAAATTGTCTAATTGCATTTTCTACAATTCTTTTGAAACACTGACTTGACTACTGAACCTTTTATTTATTTAAAGCTTTAAAGTATTTATAAATAAGTGATGCTCACAGCTAAGTATGTGTTAAATGTTGATGTAGAGGTTTCACTTATGTATGTTATGTTTTACAAATAGGGTCAGTTAAACGCAGTGAGTAGAGAATGTCAGAGCCAAGTTAAGCCTAAGATGCTGGTATGGGACAGTGTTAGCGATAGTCCTACTTCCCAAGTCCCACCTGAAGAAGATCGGGTGGGTGACGCTAAATCTCAGCAAGAAAAAGTGTGGCAGCCAATATGTGTAGAGATTTCTAATTTCATTATATTCAGAGCCTCAAGCCGACTGAAGGGAAAGAGCACAAATGAAGCGAGCCAAAGAACAAAGACCACTACAAGGAAAGCTAAATCCATGTCAAGGAAAGCCAAGTGCAAGTCAAGAAAGGTGCCAAGAAAGGCCTCAAACAACAGCAGCAGCTATTTCAAATAGAGTAATACAGGATGAAGCTAACATGCAAACAGATGCAATCGTTCCTGCTTTCATCCACACCTCAACCGACACAAGTAGTGCTTGTATATGCTTTGTTGGATTCTCAAAGTGATACAACCTTAATTATAACTGATGCAGCTGACGCTTTGGAATCAAACAAAATACAAGTCAAGCTGAAGCTCTCTACTATGACCTCAAGCACCACATTGGTAAGCTCACAAAGAGTAAAATATCTCCAAGTTCGAGGCTTTTACTCTGGTGAGAAGATCTCTTTACCGCCAGTCTACACGCGTGAGTTTATTCCAGCCAACGGATCTCACATACATGAAACAGCGAAAGCTTGGTCCCATCTAGAGCACCTTTATGGAAAGTTAGCATCCCTGCAGGACTGCGAAGTGGGTCTGCTCATTGGGTACAACTGATCACATGCCCTTCTTCCAAGGGAAGTTTTGTCTGGCAAAGAGAACCAGCCTTATGTACAACGTACAGAACTTGGATAAAGTATTGTTGGCTACAGGAATCCCTGTGTAGACTACTCCGGCGCTATCAGAATCAGCTATCGCATAGTGGTGAGACAAGTGACACCTGGTGTGGAGCCTTCTGTCAAAACTGACGTACACTATGTGAGCCAAACCAAAGTAAGGAAATTACTCTAATCATAAAGTCTATGAAAGAACTGGAGAAGATAATCCTGTGTCTAAAGAGGATCTTAAGTTTCTGTCAAAGTTGAGAGAAGCAAACCATTACACAAAAGGAACTACCTGACAGAGAATACAATGGGTGAATAAAAGCAAGATGATCCTGAGCTCCACAAGGCTCTTGTGTGTAACTTTAAGACAAAGAAAAGCAGATCATTCATTGAGGTAATAACTATCATTAACAGCAGACCCCTCACCACAGAACAGCTGTATGACCCATCTAGACCTGAACCTAAACCATTAACTCTTCTGTGAGATTGTCTTTAAACTAACATAATGTAACGATAAAAAATATAAGACAGTAAAAAGAGTATGTGACAAAAATAACGTAGTGCTTAACTAATTGTAAAATGTGCGGTAATGTAGATTCTTCTTGTTAGCACACTTATTGGAAAAGTTCCCTCCTTGTCCCGGAACTACGCCTAATGCGTAACGTGCCACAGCAAACCTACCGATGACGTCGTACGCTTTGAGCGACGTTCATTGGTGGGTAGACACGTCAATAACACTGGGTTTCGGGGAGGAGCCCATAAAAGGGTTGTTTTCCCACATTCCAAGCCGAACAATCTCCATTTTGTTAGAGCCGTTTCACCGACTGAAGCTTTGTCCTCGTGAACAGGATAATTCAGAGAACAGCTAAAAAATATACAAGTTAAGCAGACCAGTCGATCGCTAACCAGTTATTATCCGAAAGGAAAGTAAATCTTATCGTATGTCCGCTATCCAGAACCTCCAAACTTTCGGTAAGACCTATTAACTAACTTCTAGTTATGTTAGCATGTTGGTGGCTATTGCTCTGGAGCTAACGTCGTCGGAAAAATGGGGGAAGGGCTGTAAGCTAACGTTGTATATTTAATTTAATACCCTTAACTTATGATGCATTTAACTATACCACGTTTATTTCTAGTGTAGTTGTGGCACAATTGTTCACTCTTTTATAAATTTTTAATGTTATTTGTGTGTTTCTAACAGACATTCACACGACATTGCAGTATTTAATTAGGCCTGTTGCTATGCTCATTTCCTTGTCTAGGCCCCGAAATTTTGTAGGCCATGTGTTTAATGTAAATTATCTTTACTATCTGTTTGTCTTTATTTATTTTTGTTAATCAATCGATCTACATTATGTAGTATCTGACTAGTTTGCCCTTTATACTGTTTCTGGCAGCAATTTAGTTCTTGAATTCAAAGTATCTAGTTTCGACGCGGTGTCGCTGGTCTTTAGAGGCTGTACTGTACCGATTAGTTTCCTGTAATCTTATGCCAAAACGATGATTCAGGTGATTATTGATGTGTAATTTAATGATATTGAACAGTTCTATGTGTTAATGGTAGTCTATTTTGGATGAATCGTTTTTGTGCTGTCTAAATTGTATTCAAAGGTTGCGTAATTCGGGTGAGTTATGGGTCTTTCCGTGTCGTATTTAATTTGGGTTTTACTGGAGTCTGTCTTGGGTTTTACTTCGGCCTGAGCCGTGTGGATCAGACGTTACGTCACCGGTTTATCAGTCTTACTCTTGTGCTGTTACCTACATGGCTTTGTCTTTTTTCTCCAGTGAAGACTGAACTGACCTCAAGTTTGCCACTTGGTTGTAAATATTGGACGAATTTGCTTTGATTATCGTCGCAGCAGTTATAATTGCGCTAGTTTGCTAGGGAGTATTAACTTCAGTTGAATCTGCCCAAATACTTTAACTATTATATACTTAATATTTGTGTATTGAATTATAGCAATGGCTTATATTCATTTTATCTTCCCTTCGAAGTCAATCTGTTCCCGTTATAATTTTGCCTTAAGAGCCGCCTGCTTTGTGGGTTGATTGTGGTTAAGGACTTGTAAGGCTAGACTCATGACGAATATGACTGTGATATGAAGACTATTTTGATTGGTCTAACCAACTGCGACGCCTCCAACTTGGCCTTATGCCATGTATGGGAGGGACAATCTAAGCTGCTCATCTATATGGGCAAAGGGGTTGTCTTTGGACCAGCTGTCTAGTACAATTTATTGCATTTGAATAAACTGTGATTTTATATATGGACTTGTGCCAAAGGCAACCTCCATTTTGTAGCAATGCCTCAAACTGTTGTATGGCTAGTTTTTAAATTTTTGTTCCCCCCATCAGACCCCTTTGCTGATGCAACTAAGGGTAATGACAGGCTCCCTGCTGGGACTGAGGACTACATCCACATAAGAATCCAGCAGCGTAACGGCAGAAAGACTCTGACCACGGTCCAGGGCATTGCCATTGACTATGATAAGAAGAAGCTAGTCAAGGCCTTCAAAAAGGTGCGTTACACCTGTGTTTGAGTGCTTGTGTGCTACGGTTTGCTGTTTGGGCCTTTTGTAACCGCTTTTGCCTCTGTACAGAAATTTGCCTGCAATGGTACAGTGATTGAGCACCCGGAGTATGGTGAAGTGATCCAGCTGCAAGGTGACCAGCGCAAGAATATCTGCACATTTCTGATTGAGGTATGTTTGACTTCCTGCCACCATCTGCCTGGTGATTATGATATGCGAAAGCCATTTAATCTCAGCTGACTTTGTGGTTAATGATCAATGCCAGGCGACTGAGCAACATTCCTTAGTCTAACTCTCCTCCCGTCCCCCGCTCACAGATTGGCCTGGCGAAAGAGGAGCAGCTCAAGGTCCACGGGTTCTAGAAGCTGTCTGCAGCCCCACCCCCACACCACCCCCCGGGTCACGACACTTCCGCCCACCCCCCACCCACCCCCGTGCTGCAATCACTGCAGCCCCTCTAAACTAATGATAATGAATACCTCTGAATTGAGACTCTTTGCTAGCAGTTTAACTCCCCCTCATGCGGGAGACGTCCAGTGCGAACATGGACACACGGCTCAACAGATGCGGGATGAATGGTGATTTTTGTTTTGTTTTCTTCACTTCCTTTTTTAGTTCACTGTGTGCCATGTGAAGGGCACGATTTCATGTAACTTTGTTTTGTACAACATCTTTCAATAAAATGAGCAGCCCCGTGCCCGCAAGAACCTGTAACGGTGTAGGAGAAGCCCGTGACTGCGGTCCTACACGTTGGGCTGTCTGCTTCAAAGTTAAAGTGCAACTGATGTTCTGACCGTTGAGGCCTCCTTGGTGGTGCCTAACATTTGTTTTAACAATATGCATGATTTTCTAAAGCTGTAATACTATGATTTTTATTTTGACTGGAATAAAACATTACGATCCAATATCTCCTGATTGCGCGGGTGTGAGATGTCTGGGGGTTTCGGGGCGTTTGCGTGAAGCCAAGTTATGGTTGACACCGAGCTCCGTTTTAGTAAGGGTGGGAATTGTTTTGCAGATTCCATGTTTTATTCAATAAATATTTAAAATTGTCCTTGTTTCTTGTGTTGTCTGGTGTCAGCAATTGGGTGGAGGGAATTTGAGCAGAATTCAAAGTTGCTGTTCACTTTAAGTGAACAGTTAAGGAACTTAAAATATCTACCTGTTATATGATTGCGGGTGGTCACTAATGTTAATTCAAATTGAGGTTAATGCGACGTGGGACCTTGTTAACGAGCAGTTGCAGGCAAATCTTGTAATTCCTGGACAATTAAATACAGTTAATATGCTGTGTCCATAAAGTAGCAGATGAGACAAGATGCTGTTATGATTAAGAGGATTTGTCACTTCCCTGCTTTTCTTTTTTCTGGCAGTGTGATATCCTTCAGCACAAACTAGGCTAAAGCGTTGCGGTTACAGTTGTCACTTCACATAATGCTGGTTTACCCAGCCTCCTGAACCTCACCCTAGGTGTAATTTCTATGTTCGAGTACCAACCATACAAATCAATGGTTAGCCTGGTTTGTACACTGCTATGTCAAGTATCTCGTTTGTCATTTTTGGTAGGACAAATGGGGAACTTGTGCACACAGAATTGTGTTTGTTGGAATATCTCATTAGTTATGTTGAATGAGTTATAGAACCTGGCATCTTTTGTAATGCCCATTCTCATGGCATGTCTTCCAGAAATTCCATAGATAACTAACTTGCAGAGTCTACCAAGATCTTTAATTGGCCCAAGTTCTTGTTTATAAACATCTCAAGGGTTAACTGTTGGGTAATTAGTTTCTCTTGCCTTAACTTACGGACGATACAATGCTTCGGTGGCTCAATGATATATTGATTCTTGGGCAATCTGAGGTAGTATGCCTGATTTTCTCAGTTCAGGCTGTTGTACAAGGTTTGAACTCCAAGTTTGTTCAATTCCAATATTTGTTAGCAACCTATATGATGTGTTGCCTTTTCGCTTATGCAAAAAACACCTGAAAGAATCTGTATGGGAGCAATAACCTACACTGAACAGTGTGTGGTCCACAGTAAACCCTGGTAAGCCAAAACATGACTACAGGTAAAGTAAATAACGTTGATCATCTAACATGGTCACGTAAAAGTCTGGGTTGATCAGATGGTTGGTGAACAATCAGTACTCATAGTTAACATGTAGGGTGCTGGAGTTAAGACCTGTGTGACTTGGACAGGGCGAAAAAGGCTTTTTTGTCTGGTCCAAACCAACAGATGCTCTACTGCGGCACAAGTCACAGGAAATGGTGAGTTCCCAGATCTCAATCCAATTGAACATTTCCGGAATGTGCTAGGCTTAACGTCACGAGACTTAAAGGATCTGCTGCTAATATCTTGGTGCCAGATTTCACGCTTTGAAAGATAATGTGGTAATGAGTCTTTCCCTCTGCGGATCAGCGCTGTTTCGGTGGCATGCGGAGGACAAACAGCATATTGGGTCATACTGCTTTGGCTCATCAGTGTGTATATTTCAGTTGGTTCCTGCTGGCGCTAGATCTCCCAAAGTCCAACTGAGTGACACAGCTGAAATATATATTTTTCATCTTCACATTCTCACTAGGGGGCGCTACAACAACAGCATTGTTTTTCAGTCTGTTCCCAACCTGAATCTGGACTGCATTTAAAAACACATCGTTTATTTTTCTCTTAAGAGTGTTGAGCGTAGGAGTGGGATTGTGTTTATATACCGTTGAGTCTGACATATTGCCAAGCTTTAATGTGAGTAAATTTGGTGGTATATTTTTATTTAAGAAAACCAAAAGCCAATAATCAGTGGGTCATTTCTATTGCCTTTATCGGCATAACAATCTTCAATTGTTCTTTCAGTTATTTCCCATTTCCCCCAACAACTGCTCTCTATTTAATCTCCTTTGGATTCTCTATATTTATTATTACTGTATTTAAATTGCAGACTATTCCTCTGTACTCTTCCAGTGTATTGAGGTAGCAAAAGAAAGGGACACAATCAGGCTGTGTTCATACTACACAAGAGTTTTTGAAAATAAATGTGTAATATTGACGCTTTTAATCCTTCTGTAACTGGGAATATAACTTCTGGACGATCCAATGAAAGGCTCGCCTCCCCGTTGCCTCACAACAGTGGTGAGAATCTGGAGCTGATTACAGCGGGTTCAGAGTCTGAGCACTGAGTGTGTGTGCCAATAGATCATGTGTATGTGTTGTAACAGGGTGAGACACAGTGAACGGACACAGGACAACTGTTAAGCTCCCCGGAGGACCTTTCAGTAAAGCAAACGGGCCGTAGAGAGGGAGGTGAGGGATTACATCAAGACCAGACGACAGAGTGACTGTGCTGTCTGAGGTGTGACCGAATCCCCGCCCCCCCCATCCCCTAATGGGTGCAGCCGAATCTGTGTATTTCTCGTTTGTGTTGCCATTGTCGTCTTGAGGCGATGAATCGTGGCTTTTCAGACATTTGACAAAGCAAACGTAAACAGTGCGGTTATTCGCTCGTATACCTTCAAGTAGTTGTTGTCCTTGACTTTTTCTTTAATGGCGGCCGTTTTGTAGGCAGTGATAGCGTCAGATTTAAGGTGATTGTTGTCTGTGACGTCAGAGGACCTCGACTTGCAATCTACCCTGTGTATGATTGTGTAGGTCAGAGAAAGAAATACTGTAAAACACAATGTAAATCCATTTAAGACTTACCCTGAGTCATAAAATGCCAAACAGAAATGATGATCACGACAACACACAATACTATTGACATAACACTAATGACATAACACTATTGACATAACACTAATGACATAACACTAGTGACATAACACTAATGACATAACACTATTGACATAACACTAATGACATAACACTATTGACATAACACTAATGACATAACACTAGTGACATAACAATAATGACATAACACTAATGACATAACACTAGTGACATAACACTAATGACATAACACTAATGACATAACACTAGTGACATAACAATAGTGACATAACACTAATGACATAACACTAGTGACATAACACTAATGACATAACACTAGTGACATAACACTAATTACATAACACTAATGACATAACACTAATGACTTAACACTAGTGACATAACACTAATGACATAACACTAATGACATACCGCTAGTGACATAACACTAGTGACATCATCCTAATGATCGTAAACCAGTGTCCAGAAACAGGAATACGAACATCGCCACTTCAGCAAGTTTTGTTTGCAGACTCAATACGATCCAATGGCTGCGTGCCAGGAGCTAGAGAGCTCTGTGTCGGCCTGTGTAATGTAAAATAAGGCTAAAAAACACGCACGGTACCAGATAAATGAGCAAACAAAAACAAACATACTCCCCCGTATAATCGACCGACAATAATACACCACAAATATTTTACCGGTTCCTCGTGTTCAAAGTCTACGATTGTGAAAATAATTGACATTGTGGATTTACCAACAGTGTAAATGCCTCGGAACCGGTCGCCCTGCTCTGGTTCTGCTAGCTCAGGAGTTGTTGAGTGCAACAAAGTGTTTGTGTAAGCCGGCGTAAGATTGTTTCTGAAAACTGCTGACTTGTTTTGGTGTGTGGAGAGCGGCAGTTAGTCACAGCTCCGACATACATACTGATTATGCTGGTCTCCTAGGGCCACTGCCAGTCTTAGAGTTTGCTTGGGGGTCTGGCCGGAGGCCCCGGGGCCCTTTGGTCGGGGTTGGCAGAATCCTCTCCAGTTGTGAGACGGGAGTCTGTGGACTAAACTGGTGTGATTCAATCTGGTCGGTGTCTTCGATTCACAATGGCAGAGTTCAGTCTTTATCCCCAATTGTGGGAGTGAATGTTTTCTCAGGGCCACTTTAATATAGAGGTCATATTGCGCTTACATCTACGATGTCATGTCGTTATGCACATACAAGGAATTCCTTACTGTATATATTAGCTACGAAAACTGTTTCTAATGCTTATTGGCTCGATAACAGTAGTCGAAGAAGGCTGGCTGGGTTTCAGAGCTCAGAATATAGCCTGTCCTGACAGCCGTCATAGCGTTTCTAACGAATATCATCAGAGTCCGGCGCACTGCGGTACCGTGGCCGCCGGGTTCAAATCTGAGGTAATTGGTTTGAGAAAGGTTAGCCATCTGGTATTTAAATGTCACTGATAAGATGTGTCCTTTCAGGTGGCTTATACTTGTGATCTCGGTGGTGTAATCCAGAGAGAGTATCCGATCTACTTTAAGCTGCGTATCATAGATCCAATCGGAATGCCGGGCAATGGAGAGATATACGTGTGGATCTCACGACAAACTGTAAACCGCCTGACGCCGATCAATACTAAAATAAGGGACATACGACCGAGGAGCGGATGATGATGTGGATGAGAAACAAAATAACGGACATACGACTGAGGAGCGGATGATGATGTGGTTGACATTACAACAGTGTTGCTTTAGTTCAGGTAACCGCTGGAGTGCTTGCATCTCACCAGCTCCGATTCTCTCCGGAACTTCACGTCTCGCGATTATCCGGATGGGAAAAACCAGCTGGCCTTGGTCATTAAAGAGCCCATGAACGGATGAGGCCAAGACAAAAAGAGAGAGTGTGAGAAACAGCAGACTCCAGGAACACCGCCGCCAGAGCGAACGTGTTCTTTCATGTCCAGCCCTGTTTATTTCCTCTCAAGTTCCTCCGATCCCTTCGCTCGCGGAAAAGCGTTTGGCATCGCCAATAATCTTGTCATCGCAAAACAAAGCCGGGAATACTTTGGCACGGCCAAATTGCCAGAATTCCCTGACGCCACCGAGTAAAGCCTCTTAGTGCCATGGCAACGGAAGAGGCTTCCATTTGGTCGGCGTTCGAGAAAACGTAGATTCATTTTGTAGCCTCTCCATTGATTAATGGGATCATCTACTGAAAGGTCTCACGGTGTTGTGCCACATTCCCGCTCGCTTGCGGAGCGCTAACATGAGTAAAGTCTGCGGTTATTTCTACATGACTGCGTAGCACCGGGATGCAGACGTACTATGGGCCACGGATCACATAGGTGCACACGAACACACACGTCTTAATGGGTAATAGTGCACAGACACACACACGCACACACACACACGCACACACACACACACAGGGGCGCACGCACGCACACACACACACACACCCACATAAAGAGCAACCACCAGACGGACCCAGGGTTGGGTCCTGAGTCCAGACAGGTCACCGTCTGCAGCATCTTCAGACACTCCTAATGAACTCCCCACGGTAACAATTACACCCCCTCCCCATCTCTAGTCACTCACCCTCCAGGCGGTGGGTGACGGCAGCATCTGGGTTTTGATGGGTGCATGGTAGAGCAGAAACATCGGGTGTGACGCTCAATGCCGTGTGCAACACGCGTATGGTAGATTCACCAAGTTCCCCCCGGAGAGGAGTTAAATTGATAAGATTACATCTATGTTAGAAAAAAATCTGTTTTACAACATCAGTTGTCACGAGGTGCTTATACAAACACCCAGCCTGAAACCGGACAGAGCACACATCAACAGGTTGATACACATCCGGCTGGGAAAAACTCCCTGATGGGTAGACTTTAGGAAGAAACCTAGAGAGGAACCAGGCCGAGGGGTAGCCAGTCCTCCTCTGACTATGCCGGGTGGACTTTTAATAGCCCATTTAAGCTCACAACCCATTCTATTGTCTGGTGTTATCATGCTAATGGAGGGATGTTCATGAACCGTTAGAGAGAGAGGCGTGCCGGGACAGTCCGCGCGTTCAGAATGGCGTTCGCGGGCACTGGGATTTGTTTTCACGTTGGCTGGCAACGACCAATGCAGGACCATTTAAAAAGAGACAGCTTGACGGAGTGCAAATATGCCCTCGGAGTTTGTTTCTTGACAGTCTCCGAGCTCTTCAGAGTTTGTGACCTGTTTTTATGTTGACACGGTAACGCACGACACGGCCATAAACCGCTGCTGAGGATGATGGATGGATGAGTGTGCCTCGCTAATTGTTTTTATTGGAGCGCAATCACAATGGCTGGGATAAACCACAAGCCTCTGACAAAAGTGCGATTGTGCTGGGGATTCTTCTAAGGACAGAATTGGGTTTCATTACTACACAATTTCTGTATTAAAAAACCACAACGTATCGAGCTTATTGAAGAAATTAGTAAAACTCATAAACAAGTTAAAGGGCAAAATTGAATTCCGGGCATAATTCATCAAACCCAAAATGGATGGGGAATATGACCGTGTTAAGAGATAATAAAGAAATGTCCAACCTTGTCTGTCTTGGATTTACTATACTGAGACACCATTTTATTGTTGATGTTTATACGGTTTTGCAGGTATTATAAAATGGACCTGCAGGTTGAAGAGCTCTTGAGTTATCTAATTCCTAAAACTAGACACTAATGTATTTCGTAGGGGGAGCAGGAAGCTGTGTTCCAGATGATGTTCACCACCAGGCGTGAGGAGGTGGAGCAGGAAGCTGTGTTCCAGATGATGTTCACCACCAGGCGTGAGGAGGTGGAGCAGGAAGCTGTGTTCCAGATGATGTTCACCAGCAGGTGTGAGGAGGTGGAGCAGGAAGCTGTGTTCCAGATGATGTTCACCACCAGGTGTGAGGAGGTGGAGCAGGAAGCTGTGTTCCAGATGATGTTCACCACCAGGTGTGAGGAGGTGGAGCAGGAAGCTGTGTTTCAGATGATGTTCACCACCAGGTGTGAGGAGGTGGAGCAGGAAGCTGTGTTCCAGATGATGTTCACCACCAGGTGTGAGGAGGTGGAGCAGGAAGCTGTGTTCCAGATGATGTTCACCACCAGGTGTGAGGACGTGGAGCAGGAAGCTGTGTTCCAGATGATGATAATGTTCTCCACCAGGCTTGGGGACGACGTGGAGCAACTTGCTAACCTTCGCATGATTATCCGTCCTAATATCTCACCAAACAAGCACTTTAACAAGAGGCTGTACCTGTACGGCAGTAACCCCAGTGTGCACATTAACTGTCCACCACTTTATCCAGGTCTCAACGCCTAATGCTATGCATGCTAGCATGATAATCATGCTCTGTTTGCGCTCATAATTAATGTGAACAATGGCTGGACGAGTGATCCTCCTCCAGGCGGCACTGGGACTCCTTTGCACACTTTAAACCCATAAACCGGCGGCTGTCTTGTCACCGCAGAGCTGCCCGGTCCTCACAGGAGTCACCGAGGCTGCGCCTCCCTTATTATTTCCATTCAGCGAAACCTCTTACGTTTAATCCCAATTAATTAGCCTCTCCTTGAAGTCATATCGCAACGAGCGAGGCGACAATCCCCCGGGTACATCCGTGCCCTCCGTCTCAGAGGGAACAGAGCTAACGTGTAGGAGGAGGACGTGGCGGTGGACGGTGTTATGTGGTGTGAAGCAGGAAACGCCACACAGTAGGCATCAGAAGGCATCAGAAGGCATCAGTCGGCATCAGTTGGCATCAGTAGGCATCAGAAGCCATCAGAAGGCATCAGTAGGCATCAGTAAGCATCAGTAGGCATCAGAAGGCATCAGTAGACATCAGTTGGCATCAGAAGGCATCAGTAGCCATCAGAAGGCACCAGAAGGCATCAGTAGGCATCAGTAAGCATCAGAAGGCATCAGAAGGCATCAGTAAGCATCAGAAGGCATCAGTAGGCATCAGAAGGCATCAGTAGGCATCAGTAGGCATCAGTAGGCATCAGTAGCCATCAGAAGGCATCAGTAGGCATCAGTAGGCATCAGTAGGCATCAGAAGGCATCAGTAGGCATCAGAAGGCATCAGTAGGCATCAGAAGGCATCAGTAGGCATCAGTAGGCATCAGTAGGCATCAGAAGGCATCAGTAGGCATCAGAAGGTATCAGTAGGCATCAGAAGGCATCATTAGGCTTCAGAAGGCATCAGTAGGCATCAGTAGCCATCAGAAGGCATCAGTAGGCATCAGTTGGCATCAGTAGGCATCAGAAGGCATCAGTTGGCATCAGTAGGCATCAGAAGGCATCAGTAGGCATCAGAGCATTCATAATTCATGGCTGCTCAGGTTATGTAAAGCCCCGGCGATCACTTGAATGCATATGCTAATCTGAAGAGTTACTTTACATGGATGATGACAGGGTTGACTGTGTTGGACTCGAATACGCTCCTGGATTACGTGCCTATTTATATATATATTAATAGATACGTGCGTTTGACAGTAGGGGATTTGCCTGTCTTTTGGCCCTGATAATACATTTTCACACTTTCTCTTTCCATCTCTGCTTGACTCTCTCCCTTATTTGTCTTTCGCTGTTATAATCGTGTTTCTTTTTTATGGAGTCATTTCTCACTTGCCGGCCTGTCACAAACCAATAAATGTGGCTCCGTCGCTCCTTCGTCCTTGAGGTGAACTTAACCAGCGAGCAGTGGCGGTTCTGGCTCGTATGGATCCCTGGGCGACCCCCCCCCCTCCTTCAGTGCCCCCCCCTTTCCAAAATAATAGTAAAATCATCAATGTTTCCTGTATATATCATATATGGACACTTTAAACTGTGCAAATGGGACATTATTTATTTTGTTTATTTTATGCAGGGAATCAGAAAAACATGTGCTTGTTCACACACACACACACACACACACACACACACACACACACACACACACACACACACACACACACACACACACACACACACACACACACACACACACACACACACACACACACACACACACACACACACACACACACACACCTGGAGAATCCTGCTGGGGCGAAGTGGAAGCAAATGTGTCTTCATACTGAGGTTCAGACAACAGAGGAGAGCTCCTCATCCTGGCCAGTACCAGAGGCAGCTCCAATATACTTCACAAGTGTCTGTGAATTTGCATTAAAATGCAAAATCTGAGATTGACACGCTGCATTATATTTGTTGGACCAGTGCAGCATTGGATCAGGACCGAGTCATTACAATAACAGAAAAACAGTTCTGATGTCACCTAGGTAACCAAATCAATAAGGTGCTGGTTACGTTATAATCGTTTCACTGCAGTCTGCACACGTTATTATGATGAAACTGTGAAATACCAGAAAACTATATACGTCTGTAGGACTATATATTCACAGCATTATGAATTAATTGCTATTTATCTGACAGCATTTTATAGTGTGACAGATTGAATAAGTAGTGTACAAAAACAGAGGTTCCCTATTTATGGGCTCCCCCACTCCCCCTACCTCAAGCTTCCACTGGGGAGACCTACAGTCAAACTAGCCCCGCCCCACGTCCAGTCTTTTCTCTGATTGGGCGACCTGAGCTCAACCTAGCCCCGCCCCACTCCTCATCTTTTCTCTGATTGGGAGACCTGAGGTCATCCTAGCCCCACCCCTCCCCCACCCCATCTCATACTTCTGAGAGTACTTGGGAGACCTAGCTCATAAACTAGAACCCCACATTCCCACACAGTGACATGGTATCGTTGGCGTGGCGTGCAAATGAGCAATAGAAAACCCATCATGCAAATGTCACTGTTCCACTTGTTTGTGCCAGCGCACCCTTTCTGCCCCCGGCGGCTGCCCTAAGGATTTAATAAGACACAAGCACACACTGAGCAAGCATGTGTACACACACACACACACAAATACAAAGAAATTAAACAAGCAGAAAGTGCATTTTGGCAGTTAACCAAGCGCATTCTCGAAGTTCCACATTACATTTTCCTAATTGTGATTTAAAGGGACAGTTCTGAATGTTGCTAATGATGCCATTTATCTACTTCCCCTGAGTTGTGTTGACTGATCCTATTTTTATTTCTCTGAGTGCAGTTTGAAAGAAGTTCCTCACTTGCTTTTCGCTAACTAGCTTCTGCAATGACAAGAACAAGTGGCTGGACAGTCTAATTGCTAAACTAGCTCGCATATTCTTGCAAAACTTTCTCTAACGTCCACAATAATGGACAATTCTTGTTCTTAACCTGAAGCACATCTAACTATAGATTAACAGAAAAAATGTGCTAATTGACACATTTCCAAACTACCCTTTTTAAGTGTATACATACTTATACTGTGACCACCTAAAAAAAGTCACTGTGCACAGCTCAGGAAGCCACTGATTGGTCACAGCCTAAGTGCGACAGGCTAGGAAGCCACCGATTGGTCACAGCGATGAGTCACTATGAGCGTGCTCAGACTTCAACAGTTGTCCCGATTGACAAACCCATTTAAATAACATTTACATAATGTGTAAATATGATTTTATAGTCACACAACGCAATCAGAAACACCCGCTGGGCCGGAGGTATGCGATAAGGCTCGCCAGACGCAAAGGCGTATAAACGTACAGACATTTGCTGTTTACCTGCGAGCTGACATGAAGTACCTCGATGAATAAGTGCTGTTGCTGATCAAAGGAAGAGTTCTGAGGTGCCAGTGTGAAATTTCAGACGTCGCTTCGCAACCACAATTTTCTTTCTGATTCTGTTTTCCACCCGGGAGCAGAAGCGAAGTTCTCACGTCACCGATCCTTCCGCTCCGATACAGACTCAGCGAGACATTGAGACACTGCCGTCAGACCTCAGCCGCCGCGGAAAGTAGCAGTCAGGAAAATGCACCAAATAACCACAAGGAGGTGGAGGGAGAAAATTAAGATGATCACCTTTTGACGCCCTAAAAAAAAGATCTCAGACACAATCTCTCCATCTAGATAAAACCTACGTCGTGTAAAACAGTCTCAAGTCCTATCGAGTCCTGTCACTCCATAGCATCCAGGAGAGTTGAAGATCGGCTATATATTATTGCCAGGCCTTTCTGCTTTTCCCCACACTGTGACGTAGCAGTTTGGGCCCAACTCACACACTTGGTTAGCTCCGAAAGCATCAGAGGAGCCCAGGAGACCGACTCAATTCTCATGGGAGCTAAACAGACCTTTCGGAGAATGCCTCCTCCTCCTCTGGGTCGGGAATTTGCAGTCGCCTCAGGTGCTTCTCAGGCCCTTATCCTCCGGCTGCATCATCAACGCTTACAAACCCGTCTTTATTGTTTAGCTGAAAACATTAACAAAGTTTGACTCTCTTTTGTGCAGCTGATGAATAATTGTTAATAGCCATGCTATGAATGATTGAACCTCATTTCACCCTTCTAATCAGAGCGGAGAAACGGATAATGGATGTTCGTCGGTTTACACGCGAGGTCCGACTGAGATTTGCCTTTTGTCGTCCGACCCGACCTGTCTGAGGCATGCTGGGAGCTGACACAATTAGAGGCTGAGAAGCAATCAGGCTAAACTGTCTCGTTCAATGAAAGTTATACAGATTCTTCATAATATGACAATAAAGCATGTTGGCACTACCTCACAGGATACTGGCCAGATGCTCCAAACGCGTGGCTTCCTTCCACCCCATTTTTTAATATAGAAAATCATAGAATTAACTTCTTGTTCTTATTTTGGTTAGGCCTGGGAGGTTTGTGGAGCACGGGAGGGGCGGGGCAAGACAGGGCGGGGCAGGACAGGGCGGGTCAGACAGGCCGTCTGTTCTGACTGGCTGAACCCTTGTGTCAAGCTGGTTGGTCCCATTAAGAGCTCTCTCCACTCTCTACGTCCGCATCTTTTAGGTTAATACAACGCCTTCTGTTTTCTGTTATCCTCGTGGTTTCTCCCAGTTTGTTGTCACGCCATAAGAGCCGGCTTGTGACAAGGTCAAGTATTGATAATCTTTTCTAATTTTACATAGACCCCCCCCCTCCACCATCCGTGACGTGCTTCAACAAAGGGTTTCTAGTCTTAAATGGTCCCGACAGGAGACAGCTGTTGGCTGAACAAGGCCTCGTCTGATTGGTGGATGAGGGTCTTCTGCAATCTCCATATCTGACAGCGTGCTAATGTTGAATAATATATGTGCACGAGCAAGAGCAAAACTGCATATAAATCAATTATTCAAACTGCCTCTGTGCTTCGTCCCCTCCTTCCTCTTCATTTCACCCTCTTCCTGCCCTCTCATCCCCTTCTCTTCCCCCCCCTCTCTCATTATTTCCCTCCTCCCGAGCCATGATATACCACCCCGTTTCCATTTTTCCATTTCTCTCCATGTTTGTCGCGTGCTTCTGCATGAGCGATAGCGGAGACCGCGGCCCGGCGGAGGAATTTGAATATGAGCGTTCTAATCGCGCTACGAGGTGGCCTGTCATTACTTTCATTCCTTCTCCTCCGGTCGGCCCGCGGTCTCGCTTATCTGGGTCTTCCACGCGCTGAACAGTGCCGATGCACATTCTCCCGGAGACACGCTCACACCGACACGTCTCTGCCACACTACCTCTGTTCCCTTCCTCCTTCTCCCTCCCTCTCTCTCTCTCCCTCTCTCTCTCTCTCTCCCTCTCTCTCGCTCTCTCCCCCTCTCTCTCTGGCCTTCCTCCTCCTCCCCACCCACCTCCCTCACCTCTACAGTGGATGTAAAAAGTATACAGGTTGCCAGGTTTTATTGAATGTGAAAAAATGAGAGAAAATATAAATCATGTCAGAACTTTTTTCACCTTTAATGTGACCTATAGCGTAAACAATTTAATTGAAAAACAAACAAAAATCTTTGAAGGGGAAAAATAAATAGCAATAAACAATAACAATAAAAACCTTACATTTATCTGGTTGCATAAGTGTGCACACCCTCTGATAGCTGGGGATGTTGCTGTGTTCAGAATTAACCAATCACATTCAAACTCATGTTAAATTGAAGTCATTACACACCTGCCATCGTTTAAAGTGACTCTGATTGTTGAAAGATATCAGTCAGGAGAAGACTTCAGTTTGTTTTTCAATTGAATTATTCACGTTATAGGTCACAATAAAAGTGGAAAAGGTTCTGTCATGATTTTTCATTGTCAAATGTTTTCTCAGCACACAAACCTGGCATTTTAACAGGGGTGTGTAGACTTTTATATCTTATGTCTCGGGTCCCTTTTCTCGGTTTGCCTGTCACACACACACACATTCATACGTGTCTCTCTCGCTCTCTTCGTCTTCATCTCTCCCTCCTTGTCTCTCCCTCCGCATCTCATATGTTCTACATTGATTACGCAGAAAGTTTAAAAGTCTTTTTTGTTTAAATTTTAAATGATTACGGCATATAAATAAAAAATCCTGATTAAATAATTTAGATAGATAAAAAATAATAAAGTTCCACTGCCTTATCATACAGATAGAGGCCATGCCTTTTGGGGAGCCCATGCCTTTTGGGGAACCCATGCCTTTTGGGGAGCCCTCCGTCCACTGGGTCATCCAGAGCAAATACGCACGAAGGAAAAAGCAGAGCATTTCTGGAATATTTTCTCCATTTTGAATTTGATAGAAACTTCCATTACAAGAGAATAATAAATGCAGATGACCAACCGAATGTGGCTTTGGCACCGTGCCGATATTATAACTATAAACTGTACTTCCAGATTTAGTTCTGGCCTGGATTTAGATTAAACCAACAGTCAGCTGCTCTCCGTCGATCTGTGCAGAAACCGTTTTCTATCTATAAACAGGAGCCGTTACCCAGCAGGCTGTTCAGTTGAGGCATATTGCTCAGTCAGCGCTCGTTCACAATACTAAAACCTCTGGATGAATAGTTCCGGGGACACTAAAAGATTCAAAACTCATCACAGATTTGCTAAATCATATTACATGTCAAAGTGAAACGGCAATTGTTTGCTGGCACTGCAATGGGGAGAGACAAATAAATAGCTGGAGACAGTCTACGACTGGAATGTAAAGGGCGTCTTTTACCCTTGGAGCTACCACATATACACACACACAGACATACAGACACACACACACACACACAAACATACACACAGACACACAGACACACACACACACACACACACACACACAAACATACACACAGACTGCCACAGACAAACACACACACACACCCCACACACACACACACACACACACAGCGGGTTGAAGGCAATAACAGCGCTTTATGATCCGTGAAAGAGGCTTTATCAACAGGTGAGTTATAATCCGTAGTGCCAGGTAGTGTCCTAGAACAGCCCCTCCCATTCCCAGCGTCCCTCTGAACGTCCGGGGAAACAGACCCGGGTTAAAGGTCACCTCCATTTGTGATGCACCCTGAAGTCCGTTCCAGTTGATAGATGACACACCCGAGATTCCCTGGAACCGTGATGAACGAGACAATTTGTCCTTCCGGTTTCACACCTGAGAGGCACAGAAACCATTAAACGGCCACACCAGTGTCATGTTGAGTTAAAGAAAACATGTAGTAAAGTCAAAGTAGCTCAAATCCTCAACACAGTTTTGAATAGCAATTGTTTATTGTTGAGGCTCCAACAGGCGATAGAGAAGAAGCAGTCAGGTCAGATCCATGAGGTTAGTTGTAGCCTACACCAGCTTCTTAAGAATAGGTAGAAATAAACGAAAAAAACATCAATAATTCAAGACTGCCTAGACAGCTGTCTTCCACAAAACCAGACAGCCAACAAATAGATACATATACTGATGAGCCAAAACATTATGACCACCGGAGAAGCAAATTACGTTGATCATCTCCTGATCGACAACGGCACATCTTAAAGTCCGGGTAGGTTAGATGGTAAGTGAACAATCAGTTCTCGTAGTCAACGTGTGGAATGCAGGAGAAATAAGCAGTAATAAAGACCTGAGGGACCTTGACAAGGGCCAAATTGTCATGGTCAGACGAATGGTCAGAGCATCACTGAAACTACACAGCTTGCTCCCGGTCAGCAGTGGTGAGTACCTACTGACAGTGGTCCCGGTCAGCAGTGGTGAGTACCTACTGACAGTGGTCCTGGTCAGCAGTGGTGAGTACCTACTGACAGTGGTCCCGGTCAGCAGTAGTGAGTACCTACTGACAGTGGTCCCGGTCAGCAGTAGTGAGTACCTACTGACAGTGGTCCTGGTCAGCAGTGGTGAGTACCTACTGACAGTGGTCCTGGTCAGCAGTGGTGAGTACCTACTGACAGTGGTCCCGGTCAGCAGTAGTGAGTACCTACTGACAGTGGTCCCGGTCAGCAGTAGTGAGTACCTACTGACAGTGGTCCTGGTCAGCAGTGGTGAGTACCTACTGACAGTGGTCCTGGTCAGCAGTGGTGAGTACCTACTGACAGTGGTCCTGGTCAGCAGTGGTGAGTACCTACTGACAGTGGTCCTGGTCAGCAGTGGTGAGTACCTACTGAAAGTGGTCCCGGTCAGCAGTGGTGAGTACCTACTGACAGTGGTCCTGGTCAGCAGTGGTGAGTACCTACTGACAGTGGTATGGTCAGTAGTGGTGAGTACCTACTGACAGTGGACCTGGTCAGCAGTGGTGAGTACCTACTGACAGTGGTCCTGGTCAGCAGGGTGAGTACCTACTGACAGTGGTCCCGGTCAGCAGTGGTGAGTACCTACAGACAGTGGTCCTGGTCATCAGTGGTGAGTACCTACTGACAGTGGTCCTGGTCAGCAGGGTGAGTACCTACTGACAGTGGTCCTGGTCAGTAGTGGTGAGTACCTACAGACAGTGGTCCTGGTCATCAGTGGTGAGTACCTACTGACAGTGGTCCTGGTCAGCAGTAGTGAGTACCTACTGACAGTGGTCCTGGTCAGCAGGGTGAGTACCTACTGACAGTGGTCCTGGTCAGCAGGGTGAGTACCTACTGACAGTGGTCCTGGTCAGCAGGGTGAGTACCTACTGACAGTGGTCCTGGTCAGTAGTGGTGAGTACTTACCTACAGTGGTCCTGGTCAACAGTGGTGAGTACCTACTGACAGTGGTCCTGGTCATCAGTGGTGAGTACCTACAGACAGTGGTCCTGGTCAGCAGTGGTGAGTACCTACTGACAGTGGTCCTGGTCAGTAGTGGTGAGTACCTACTGACAGTGGTCCCGGTCAGCAGTAGTGAGTACCTACTGACAGTGGTCCTGGTCAGCAGTGGTGAGTACCTACTGACAGTGGTCCTGGTCAGCAGTGGTGAGTACCTACTGACAGTGGTCCCGGTCAGCAGTAGTGAGTACCTACTGACAGTGGTCCCGGTCAGCAGTAGTGAGTACCTACTGACAGTGGTCCTGGTCAGCAGTGGTGAGTACCTACTGACAGTGGTCCTGGTCAGCAGTGGTGAGTACCTACTGACAGTGGTCCTGGTCAGCAGTGGTGAGTACCTACTGACAGTGGTCCTGGTCAGCAGTGGTGAGTACCTACTGACAGTGGTCCCGGTCAGCAGTGGTGAGTACCTACTGACAGTGGTCCTGGTCAGCAGTGGTGAGTACCTACTGACAGTGGTATGGTCAGTAGTGGTGAGTACCTACTGACAGTGGACCTGGTCAGCAGTGGTGAGTACCTACTGACAGTGGTCCTGGTCAGCAGGGTGAGTACCTACTGACAGTGGTCCCGGTCAGCAGTGGTGAGTACCTACAGACAGTGGTCCTGGTCATCAGTGGTGAGTACCTACTGACAGTGGTCCTGGTCAGCAGGGTGAGTACCTACTGACAGTGGTCCTGGTCAGTAGTGGTGAGTACCTACAGATTGTGGTCCTGGTCATCAGTGGTGAGTACCTACTGACAGTGGTCCTGGTCAGCAGTAGTGAGTACCTACTGACAGTGGTCCTGGTCAGCAGGGTGAGTACCTACTGACAGTGGTCCTGGTCAGCAGGGTGAGTACCTACTGACAGTGGTCCTGGTCAGCAGGGTGAGTACCTACTGACAGTGGTCCTGGTCAGTAGTGGTGAGTACTTACCTACAGTGGTCCTGGTCAACAGTGGTGAGTACCTACTGACAGTGGTCCTGGTCATCAGTGGTGAGTACCTACAGACAGTGGTCCTGGTCAGCAGTGGTGAGTACCTACTGACAGTGGTCCTGGTCAGTAGTGGTGAGTACCTACTGACAGTGGTCCTGGTCATCAGTGGTGAGTACCTACCAACAGTGGTCCTGGTCAGCAGTGGTGAGTACCTACTGACAGTGGTCCTGGTCATCAGTGGTGAGTACCTACAGACAGTGGTCCTGGTCAGCAGTGGTGAGTACCTACTGACAGTGGTATGGTCTGCAGTGGTGAGTACCTACTGACAGTGGTCATGGTCAGCAGTAGTGAGTACCTACTGACAGTGGTCCTGGTCAGCAGGGTGAGTACCTACTGACAGTGGTCCTGGTCATCAGGGTGAGTACCTACTGACAGTGGTCTGAGGAGAGATGATGGTTACAGGAGGAATGTGCTGCAACCCATAATGCATCACATCCTCCTGTGTATGGGGCTGCAGTCATGTCCTTGGTCTGGCCTATGTTTGCTATCTCTACATTGGAATATGTCTGTTGTCTGTCTATAAACGATATACTATTGCGCTTTAAAACATAGCAGTTAGTGAGTCAAAGGTGGGAGGAATGATTTCACGGAATATGAATCAGTCATCACATGAAACAAAATATCTTGCTTCCAGAATGGATTTGCTTGCTCATACAGAACCAACACAACCCATCGCTTTTCCATTGCCCCAATCAAATGCCCTTTCCATTGCCCCATTCCATTGCCCATTCCATTGCCCCATTCCATTGCCCCATTCATTGCCCATTCCATTGCGCCATTCCATTGCCCCATTTCATTGCCCAATTCATTGCCCATTCCATTTCCCCATTCCATTGCCCATTCCATTGCCCATTCATTGCCCATTCCATTGCCCATCCATTGCCCCATTCCATTGCCCCATTCCATTGCCCATTCCATTGCCCATTCCATTGCCCATTCCATTGCCCCATTCATTGCCCCATTCATTGCCCCATTCATTGCCCCATTCCATTGCCCCATTCCATTGCCCCATTCCATTGCCCATCATTGCCCCATTAATTTCCCCATTCCATTGCCCATTCCATTGCCTATTCATTGCCCCATTCCATTGCCCATCCATTGCCCATTCATTGCCCATTGTATTGCCCCATTCCATTTCCCCATTCCATATAAACAAATACAATGTGATACGATAAATCCAGGACATCATTGTCATGGCTGTAGTGCTCCTTCAGGAGATACCCAAATGTGATTCCATTGCGCACCGTAAAACCCCTAAAACGTGGGACTGAACCGTGTAATCAGATCTGGGACCAGCAGCACAGCTCAGGCATCCCATTCAGGCCAGACACTCATTGCCCTTTTCCCCACTCCTACACATTTGAACCCCTTCAATTAGAGGCGACTGACCTTTAGGCCTCGCCCGAAGGCCAATTTGCAGCTCTCTGGATGGGGCCACTTAAATCACTTCACCGGTCTTCATCCTCGTGTCGTTGGCCGTTGGAGGAAAATAATTTCACGTTTTTCTTTTTCGACTGGTGTTGCTGTGCAGCTTTTATTTTGGAGTGCGTAGGCGAATGCTTCTGAGGAGCACGCGGGGAACGACTGTTCCGAAGCAACTGTGTAAAACGACTAATCATGATCTTAGGTACGTGGGAACGAGGTTGAGTGTGACAAAAAGAAAGAGAAACACACACACACACATATTCATATTCAAACATAAAAGAAATTGTGTTCATTATCGTGTATCGTGCGCGGATTTATGGGGAAATGTGTATTTAATCCTTTTTTGTATAAGGTTGTAATATAACAAAATGTGAGAAAAGTGAAGGCGCCTGAGTGCTTTCTGAATATACACCCCCCAATCACAGATAAACACCTCACACACATCACACAAACATACCCACACACAAACATACACACACACCACACACCCCTGAGCCACAAGTTCTCTGTAGCACCCGGCTATGATACGGCAACGTGCTGAATAATTATCGGAACTGGAGGAGACCATATCGCTCTATGTATAATTCCGCTTCAATAAATTCTCCAACTTATTAATGTAGAGATGACAACGCTCCGCTCATTGCAATGGGACGAAGTGGGCCAATGATCTATTCCTGTACAGTGCTGATGCTAGATGTTTAATTGGGTTCCCCTAACGGCTGCACTCAGAAACGGGCGCTGCATAGCGATGGGCCTGCTGTGAAACTGTTTATATATCGTACGCAGCCAAAATGTCACAGTCGTTCAGCCGAGAATAACGGTCTGCGGTGTGAGTGCACGTGAGTGCACGTGAGCGTGAGTGCACGTGAGAGTGAGTGCACGTGAGTGCACGAGAGTGTGAGTGCACGTGAGCGTGAGTGCACGTGAGAGTGAGTGCACGTGAGTGTGAGTGCACGTGAGTGTGAGTGCACATGAGCGTGAGTGCACGTGAGTGCACGTGAGTGTGAGTGCATGTGAGAGTGAGTGCACGTGAGTGTGAGTGCACGTGAGTGTGAGTGCACATGAGCGTGAGTGCACGTGAGTGCATGTGAGTGCACGTGAGTGCACGTGAGTGTGAGTGCACGTGAGCGTGTACCGGTGTGCACTTGCCGAAGCACTGAAGCCAAGACAGACGGGTGGAGTGCTGGTTGGCATCTCAGGGGTACAGTCACTCTGCCACGCGTCTTGCCAAAGAATAGCTGTTTGCCATGATATGTAGGTCGCTTAGAGAACAATTAGACGGTTTGCTCACAGATGTGTGTGTGTGTGACTTGTGTGTGTGTGTGACTTGTGTGTGTGTGTGACTTGTGTGTGTGTGCTTGTCATGGTTCAGACTCCCTAAGTAAAGAAGCGTCTGCCTGAGCACACTCCCGTGTGTCTGGAAGAGCCGGGACCGATAGGTTCTCTCTCCGTCAGTCCCTGCAGAACCCAATAACCCCCATCATACCAGTGTTCACGAACGAAGGCCAGTAGAGACTTAAATCTGTCCCCGGGCTCCTTGAGGTAGAATCAACTGCTTTATTATCGTCCTATTATACAATATGATTATGGCTGTAGTGGCTATAATAACTCACCTTCACACAGACGTGAGGGACGGGCTTATAACGTGTAATGGCCAGTTAGGAAGAATGTCCTCAGGGTTTCTATTGGCCTCTCCGTTCTGCAGGTGGCTAAACGTTCCCAGACACGCCGTCTCCAAGATCCAGACCTACCAACTAATGCCAACTTGGGTGCCGGGGTCCTGCCGTTCGTCTGGTCAAATGTGCATGTCCCGTTGCTTCTTGTCGGTTACCTGGGCCAATATTACTCAGGTAGACAAGTGGATTGTAAAAATGTTTAAGTATATGCACTGTTTTTATTGAAAATGAATCATTTATATAGTATGAGTGAAATTGTTTTTTCAGCATTTACTGGCTATCAAACATTTGAGCATGTGAGCTTTGATTGGTCAGCTCATCCTTTTACAGACTAATAATTTGTCAGCAGAAACTGGATAATGTCATTATAATTAACATTCCTCAAATGCACTTCTGTCTGTTTGAAATATACATATTTTAAATGTGTTTTCTCTTATTTAAGATGTAGCTCTGAATTAACAAATGAGTAAATTTAAACACGTCAATCTGAATCTCAAACAGCCAATGGAATGTATTCCACAACAAAATGAAGAACAGGAATTTACATTTTCATTCTCTCTATGGAAATCAACCGAAATAATACTATTAATAATACAATTAACCAAAGGCCAGAATCATCCAAATAGAACTGAAATTGTATTGACAGAGAGACACAATTAGTTCTATAGATTGAGTGAAAGATCAGGGCAGTTGCACCTACAATGCCTCGATAAGAACCCAGAGAGAGATACAGTCCTGCGGTTAAGTATCGTTCATGTTGACTTGAATGGCAGAGAAACTAAAGGTTCTGAGGATACAAAACTGATGTCAAAACATCACATTCCTGTCGGTTCCCTAGGCTTCTAGCTCACGTAGCCGGCTCCTGCAGCTGTCTTGTCAAGCTGTTACCTTCTATTCTATTTTTACTTCCTGTCTAGTTTTTTGACTGAGGAAACCGCTCGCCTGCTCCTCTACCCCGC
Source organism: Dallia pectoralis (assembly GCA_029465975.1). NCBI lineage: Eukaryota > Metazoa > Chordata > Actinopteri > Esociformes > Umbridae > Dallia > Dallia pectoralis. The sequence continues at coordinate 3,884,289 of CM055752.1, read as the reverse complement.
AGGAAATGACAGTGAGAAACCAATCAGGAAGAGCACATCTGTGACCTCAGCGCGTGTCTCTGTCTCGTCAGAACAGTGTGGTAATTGGAAATATTCCAGTCCCATTACGGCCTGTCAGTGGAGCTGTTTTGGGCGGTGATGGAACAGTGTAAAAATAAACTTGTTTGATTCCAACTCATTTTAAATAGTCTAGGAAAAATGTCACCCGCATTGGCGGCGCAGACGAAACACTGGGACTCTCACACGTGACAGCCGGACCAAATCCGTGGAGATGTTAAGCATTCTCCATTGACCGCTGCTCTTTAGAAGATACGGACAAAGCCGTCTGTGACGTTTTCCTGTTGTCACCCAAGTAAATTCTCCGATGCAGTGTAATTTCATTTGAAGGCTACTTGTTATGCGAGCGAAATGCGTCGGATAAGATAACTTTTCCAAAGTAATTTAATAAATATGAATCAAACAGGAACGACTATAATGACTGCAGCATTGTGATATTATTCAGGACTTTCTTTCTCGCTCTTTACCTTGGGGATTTGGCAGATGAACAAGATGCCCAGGCTTTAGAAATCCAAAACAAATGGAGACATTTGTGAATTAATAAATGTGAATTTTTTTACTGCATTTGTCCCCAGCCAGCAATGACATGTGGGGCCCAGATGAGGGCTTCATGGGCGGCAAATATGGGCCCCATTATGGGCTTGCACCCGGGATCCACATTGGGGCAAGCCGTGGAAGCCCAGATGTACTAAAAGTGGGACCTGTAAGGGTACTGCATGGGTCTTAATTGGGCAATTCATGTCAGACCCATTTGGGCCCCACCTGCCCAAATGGGTCTAAAGTGGGCTTGCATCTGGGATCCAACCATGGCTACCCAGATGGGCTTTAAATGGGCTCTGGAAGAGTCTTGTGTGGGTCCTAACTGGGCAATTCATGCCAAACCCATTGGGGCCCCACCTGCCCAAAGGGGTTTAAAGTGGGCTGCCCAGATGGGTTTTAAGTGGGACCTGTAAGGGTCTTAACTGGGTAATTCATATGAGACCCATTTGGGCCCCACCTGCCTAAAGGGGTTTAAAGTGGGCTTGCACCAGGATTCAACCGTGAATGCCCCTATGGGCTTAAAGTGGGCTCTGTAAGGATCTTATGTGGGTCCTAACTGGGCAATTCATGCAAGGCCTATCTAAGCCCAACCATGCCAAATGGTTTAAGGAAACAATCTAAGAAAAACTAAAAACGAAGAATAAATATAAGTGCAAGATAAATACAAGACACTTGACGCTTTGAACTTCAAGAAATATATTGTTAAATTGATCAACAGAAATTATCTTTAAAAAACAATTTAAATGTCACAACATACCAGCAAACAAAATCAAAATATATTTTAAAAAAATATCTCTGTATAAAAACATCTCTCCAAAAAATACATTGATACAAAATTGTTACATCGAACAATAAACATAATCTTTAAAAAACAATTTAAATGACACAATATACCAGTAAATAAATCAAAAATATATTTTAAAAAAAATATCTGAAAAAAAAACATCTCTCCAAAAAAATCTCTGGGACACATGAGGGCTGCGGCTTCTCCTCTGGGATATGCGAGGGCTGCGGCTGGTCCTCTGCACAATTTGAAAGCAGAAGTACAGCATTAACACCATTTCAATATCCTAAGAGGAAGAAATACCAGTAACACAGCAAATAAAAAACACAACACTACCACTAAAAACTAACATATATATATATATATATATATTAGAGATGCACCGATTGATCGGCTGGTGACCGGAATTGGCCGATTTTCACGTGATCTGCGACCGGCCGGTAAGTCTGACATATGCCGATTTTATGCCGGTCAAATGCACTCGGGCGCCGCATGATTAACATTGCACAACATCAGCATCACACGTGCACACAGAACGCACATGTAGGAAACCTCGTGAATTATGGCCGTTTCACACCGCAAACGTGAGCAGCGCGTATTATTTCCGGCGTGCTTGTAAATCAATGAGTGCATTCACACCGGGAGCAGGAGCAGCGTGTGACCGTCAAGTAGGAGCGTTCAGTTAAAGTGAAAGCACACTTTTGATGGACAAAATAAATATGATTTGACTTCTGACTTGTCTGCTCTCCCTCACTCTACTCTCTTGCCCTTACCAGGTTGGTAAACAAATTGCCCCTTGGGGATAAAGTTTTTGTACTGTATATATAAATATATCACACAAACAAATATACACACTTGGGGCTTAAGATATTTTAACATAAGTTTAGTGTTAGTCATTTCTGTGCAGCTTCATTTTCATATCATACTTACTTAGCCTCTCTTATGTCCTTCTCCATTAACAAAACAGTTCCAGATATAGGTTGCACAGGTTGAATAATACTTAAATATCCATTTAGCAGCTACAATGGGAACGTTAATTCACGTTAACGTACTGGTAGCTATTTGACTCCTTCCAGTGTTACTAAATTACAGAAATCCATTGCACACAGGAAGCAATGCGAGGCGGCATTAATAGAATATCTAAAATATCATTATGTTGCGACTGACACTGCTCCACTGTAGCCTACTACATGATGGAATTATTTACTGTAGACCAACACATCATAGGTCAAAGACCGTGGTCTTGTAGCGCACTGTGAGTGGTAAATGGTGATCAACAGGGTATGCGGCTAGATTGGCTTAATAGGATTGATGCTGACTTCTGTGCTGCAGGGAACATTGTTCTGTCTCAACTTAGGATACTTAGACTAGCCTACTTTTTTTACATATCACCAAAGGCAAGTTAAGGAGCTTTATAATTCTGCAGAAATATAGGCTACATTGTCGAAATACAAAATGCAGCAATTTAGCCATCGTGTAGGTTGCTTTAATTAAATCATACAAGTCTGCAGATTCACATTTCAATAACTATCGTCTTTCATCGGAAGATTAGGCTACTGAAATCGAGTTTGCCTTTTACCAGAGCTAAAGATCTCTATCATTGGGCGACAAAACGTAGCCTAGGCCAATGGTTCTTATACTGGGGATTGCGACCCCCAAGGAGGTTGCAAGACGGTTCCGATGGGTCGCGAGATTTAAAGTTTAAGAACCACTGGCTAGGCGATATGCGGACAACCACTCGAAAGTCAATGGATGGGTCAGTGCATCAATTAAATATAAATTAAATCCTGACCATATAGCCTACTATATCTACATTTCTCATCGAAGGAGGGACATTTTCATTTCTCCTTTTGTAGGCCAATACACCCATTCTAGGTCTCGTTAATCACTTCACACACTTAATCACTAACCTTGTTTTTTGTCCGAGCTTCACCTGCACCCCACACTTTCTTAGACACAAACGCCTCGGGAGGGGTAGGTGGCAAGACATCTCCCTCAATGTCCGTTTCCTCCTCACTGGAAGCCAGCAGGGCTTTTGGTGCTCTGTATTCAGTTAAAAGCATACATTTAAACTTTTACAACAGAATACACTGAAAAAAGCAGTTTTTGTTACAGGTGTTTGTTAGGGGCATACTAATCTAGTTTTGGACTCTAAAATATTGGCATCGATATTGCTTTTTATGATTTATTCCCACCAAAAGGAGTTTTTTATACTGTATGTGGCTCAAGGCATTTTTCTAACAACTGCCATATTTGAGGTAAATGAAAAATGAAAATTAAAGGTACATTTTTTTTTAACCTGGACCTTATTTCTAGCACGAAATAAGTTCATAAACTCACCCGGAGAAGTTTGGAGTCACCTGATGTAATTCGCAAGAAATGTACATCCATCTCAATGAATGCTATTACAGCAAAACGGTAGAGGTCAGGGCCAGTAACATTTCAGCCTAAATAAAAAATGATCAGAAACAACACGTCTTCTTTTCACCAATATGTAGTTATACATTGCTACTGCTATCCCTTGTTGACTTTGGAGCGGCTTGGTTGTCTTCCAGGGCTTTTAATTTAAATTTTTAGCAAATTAGCTTGAGGTTAGCTCTAGATAGCTTTGGGTTGACAGAAGACAGTGATGACGTCACTTCCACAAAAGTGTGCACAATGAAGATGTCCTACACATCCTCAAAATATATATTAATAATATATTGTACTAAACTAGCAAGTTAGCAGGCCATTGGATGTAGTGTACAAGGCTGAAATAAAATAATTATGTATTGACAAATCTTTTTAAAAATGCCTGGATGACAAACAAGCTGTTCTGAAGTCATCGAGGGATATCACTAGCAATGTATAACTACATAATGGTGAAAAGAAGACGTTTTGTCACTCATAATGTTTTATTTAGGCTGAAATGTTACTGGCCCGTTTTGCTGGAATGGACGCAATTGCATGGATCAAAATATCTCCCGAAGGACAAAAAGTGACTCCAAACTTCCCCGGGTAAGTTTATGAAAGTATCACATGCTAGAAACAAGGTTTTTAAAAAACAGTACAGGTTAAAAAAACAGTACTTTTCCTTTAATGCCAGAAATTCTGCCACGCCACAAACATTATATTGTGTATATTACATGACCTTCTTTTTCGCCTTGCAGGCATATCATCACCATCAGACGTCAGACGTTGCCTCCGCTTTTTTAAATTTTTTGGCGAGCAGCCTCGAATGTGTCTTAATAACAAAAGGAAAAAGGGTATTAGTATGCAATCTATGGTGACCGTGATAAAAAAACTATTTTGGTGTCTGCACCTTAAATAATCTTAAAAGCCTGGAGTTGAGTAAACATGAAAAAATATTGTTTACCATTTATGATGACTGATGTTGGTTCAGACAAAGACAATTGAATATAGAAATCACAATTTTACTTTATTTATTTTTAATTAATTGTGGCTCAGAGATAATATATTCCAATATCCAAAGATCGTGACTCATCCCTAATCTGCGATGGTCTGTTTAAAGTAGTTATATGTAAGATTGTGGCCAAAACTGATACTACAATCAAGTTTAATTGAGCAATATCAGGGTTTTTCCTTGGCCAAAAAAGGAGAGTGGCGGTAACCCCTTGCGGAGCACGCGGTGTGGTGCAATCATAGCTACGATGGGGGGTGTTAGCGTAACCGTAAGATCCAGAAATAGCATGGGTCGTGCAGAATAATATAAATTAATAAATATAATAAAGAATAAACCAGCGCACCCGACAGACAGCGCTTGAAGTATTTATTTTTGGATTTCCTCATCGTGAGGCAGTGGCGGCAAGAAATAACGCGGTGGCGGCCACCACCGAAATCTCTATGGAGGTAAAACCCTGCATATGTAAGAAATTGACAAAAATGGCCAAAATGGGTTAAATAAAATATCCACCCAAATTCTGAATACTGTAGAGCCCTCCTCTCCCTGATTGGGAACTTTTAACAAATATCAAATGTAAACAATATCAGTGTTGGGCTGCACCTCTGCTTTTGAAATGAAAATATCCTGGCTAAACTACTGTGATATAAGTCTTTGAAATTAACATAATTTGTCAATGTCTTGTAACATATCAGAAGCACTTAAAGGAAACTGTAAGGTTGATGTATGGAAACTTACGCCATATTTATGAACAACAGGGTACACCTCACCCCGTCGCTCTCCTGGCTGGCAAGACCTTAATGAAATTAGACAAAAATTGAGCAAATCAGTGTTCAACAGGAGCTTTCAATCAATAAAAAGATAAGTAACAAATTAACATAAAATAACCAGCTTACATGACACTAAGTGTGTGTGTGTGTGTGCGCGCGCGCGCGCACGCGCGTGGTGTGTGTCTGTCTGTGTGCATGTATGCGCGCAGAGCACACAGGGACATTAGTGTGTGTGTAAGCGTCCGAGATAAGCAAGGCTCACGTGTCACTCAGCAATAAGCGTAGTTGTTCCAAGATCAATGCCAGAGCACGGATGCCGATGTGCGAGGAGGGAGAGAAAATGAGTTGGGCAGCCCAAAGAACTGTCTGTCAAAGTTTGCAAACAATTTCGGAGTTGCAAAACCACTGGTGAAAGTCTGATGTGGCAGGCAAAAGAATATCCCGACCCGTGCACGTGAAGGGTGATGTAGACCGTTCGTGTATGCGCACTTGATAACTTTGGGAGGTGCAATTGCATCGTGCACGGCATGGATGCAACTACATGCAATGTAATGTATTTCGAAAAATCGGAAATGTGTTAAAAAAACTCATATCACCATTGTTGAATAAAAGTCTTTCGTGATATATTAATTATTGTCCAACCTCTCCCGCTGTTTTTCCTTTTGGTTAGATTCTACATCAGATTAAACAGCACAAACCAAAAATACAGACCACTGTACAATCTGCAGTGTTATTTTTCTGGCAACGTAATATTTCAACTTACCTCAATTAGTGAGTGTCTGAAGTTCTCCTTGAAGTCACAGCCAGCAGCAGTGCTTTCCGAATGGAATGTTAACGTTTTGAGCGCGAAACAAGGCCTTTGCATACAGGACCCCCTATAGATGTCCTAAGAAGTGCCTGACCAAATAACAATTAAATACAGTAAAATTCGTAAATTAAATGACATGTGAGAGAATTAACAAACGTTAACGGCTTCGCTGGCTTCATTATGAATTAGCCTAATTAGGTGTTGTGTGCATAACAGGCAGTGGTGGAAAGAGTACAGTCTGTACTCAAGTACAAGCTGTTACATTGCTAAAATATTACTCTATTTCAAGTAAAAGTACTGGTGTTAGAGAAATACTCAAGTAAAAGTAACATTTGTAAAATAATAAATAAAAAACTACTCAGAGTATTAGTTACTTATAACCACTGATGTCACCGTCACTTCTCCAGACTATGGCTGGATGTGTGTTTTCCTTTACCAAAAGTTAAAACGCCAACCATCTATTAATCATTAATAATTGATAAGAAACAAAACAATTGTTTTCCCTAATTTTTTTCTCAAACAGATCTACTGTACCTTTTACAGCCAACACAACAGTCATTGTTGGTGTATGAGCTACACCTTGATAGAAATGCATGCTAATCCTTGGTCCAATGACATCTAACAACACAGAAGTGGAAGACGGATTCATGATGAGGCCTCCTGCTAGTCCTTTTCTAACAAATATTGAATTACGATTTACTAAGAGGTAATAAATGCATCATATTCATATCCATAAAGAGACTAGCTGTCTGTGAGCTATTTGGCCTCATCTTAAAAAATGAAGTACCGTAAAACTTCGAATAGGATCCCGGAGTTTTATTTGACCAAATAGACCATTGGGACAGGCATCTATGGGATGTGGATAACCGTATGGGGTTATTTGTAGGGATGCTTGACATTGATTTTGTAACGATATCCGATATACCAATATTGCCCAATGCTTAATATTAGCCGATACAGATACCGAAACGATTGTTTATAGGCTTACTGCACACTGTTCCATGACTCCCTTGATACTGGGTATTTGAATGTTTTGATGGACTAGCCAGCAACTGGTAGGCTAACTGGGGTGTGGTGCTTACTACCCCTTCGAGAGAAGATGTCAACTGAACATTTCTTTGACTGAGGTAAACTGAAAACAAATAGCCACACAAGAACAAAGATTCCACTCATTCCACTAATTGGGGCTTAGATCTGCCCTGCTCAAGAATTTATTTACTCTACAAACCCTGTGTTTATGCTGGTTGGCCAACAACCTACAGCAACACCCACATTTTGTCTGCATTCGCTTTGAGAGGAAACAAGCTTTCCAATAAGGTATAAAATGACATACTTTAGTAAATATAAACCATTTCAAAAACCGATACCGATATTTACTGATATTGAATTTTAAAGTCAATATCGGCCGATAATATCGAGCATCCCTAGTTATTTGTCTAAATATGTGTTTCTGCCCCAAGGGACAGGCATCTGGGACTGGGCTATTATTTAAAGTGTTACGGTAGGCCTGCAACCTTTCTGAGAGTCCACTAATCAGCATAGTTCAACACAGCATAAACTTTGACCTATTTTGATGTTCTTTACATTTTTGGGAAGTTACATTTTTCATTTTCTACACGACTAACAAAAATGACTGATGGATTGTTTTGGGAAAAGATCTATGCAATGTTTGTTCTTTGGTGATTAGCGTGACTTGAAATGTAATGAGTTACAATTACTCAATCTCAACATGCTTGATTAGCCTGCACGTAGAGTTACTACAAGTTACTAAAAAATGTTCAGTAAGTAATTACATAACTCAATAGGCCTACACAGTTAGGCCTCTGCCATGCAAGACCCATGTGTTCCATGTTCAAACCCATCTTAGAACATAAATGTGCCATGCAGGACCCATATATGTGTTCCCAGTTCAAACCCATGCCCACTTTGCCCATAAATGCACCATGCAGGACCCATATATGTGTTCCCAGATCAAACCCATGCCCACTTGGCCCATTAATATGCCATGCAGGACCCATATATGTGTTCCCAGATCAAACCCATGCCCACTTGGCCCATAAATATGCTATGCAGGACACATATATGTGTTCCCAGATCAAACCCATGCCCACTTGGCCCATAAATATGCTATGCAGGACACATATATGTGTTCCCAGTTCAAACCCATGCCCACTTGGCCCATTAATATGCCATGCAGGACCCATATATGTGTTCCCAGATCAAACCCATGCCCACTCAGCCCATAAATATGCTATGCAGGACCCATATATGTGTTCCCAGATCAAACCCATGCCCACTTGGCCCATTAATATGCCATGCAGGACCCATATATGTGTTCCCAGTTCAAACCCATGCCCACTTGGCCCATTAATATGCCATGCAGGACCCATATATGTGTTCCCAGTTCAAACCCATGCCCACTTGGCCCATTAATATGCCATGCAGGACCCATATATGTGTTCCCAGTTCAAACCCATGCCCACTTGGCCCATTAATATGCTATGCAGGACCCATATATGTGTTCTCAGTTCAAACCCATGCCCACTCAGCCCATGCCTGTCCCTTATGGGGCCCATGTAATCAGCTCATATGGGCTTCCTATGTGGGACACATACTACCAAAACTACATGGGACCCGCTGATTTCACCTAGCCAAAGCCCATGCCCACACTGTAACCATGGAACCCATACTTAACCAATCTGGGCCCCACATGTCATTGCTGGCTGGGTCTGTATCTACGCATGAGTCCTCTAAACCTAATCCACTGTACAGAATAAGTCATTCCTAAGTGAGGGACATGAAGGCAATTAACCTTGAATATTTATAAGCTTGTTAAGTACAAGAAATGTAGTCTGTTTTTTCGCCCACACAGATGACTGGAGTTAATGACGTAAACTACCTCATTGAGCTAATAGTGGTCAGAATGTGTAACACAGTACAGTCCCTGGGAAGGAGATTTTAAATGTACATTTTAAATGTAAATTTAGAAGTGTTCCCTCGCAAAACAGCAAGACCCTGGCTTGACGTATCCAATTGGTTGTGGGGAACTAGCAGCTATTAAAGAAAGATGATGTAAAATGTCATTCACATGATGTCAGGGAGAATTCTGCAGTTTCTGTACGCTCCCTCTACAGAGGAATGAGTTGCCAGGCAAATTCGCCTCAAGGAGCGCCCATGACAACTCAGGAAAAGAACGAACGGGAAAAGACACATCAGAGGACGAGCATGAAATGATTTCAGAGGTCCTGAACATTCCTTGAAGCGTGTTCAAGTTGATTCCGAAGAGTGGCAAGGTGTTCCCCTCAACTGGATGAAGACCAAGTACGAGAACGAACAGAGCGACTACAGAGAGCTGGTCTCTCTCAATGCGACACACGTGAGCAATTAGCGCAAAGGAGTTGCTCAAAGGCACAATAACAGACTTGTTGATCTTCGATTTCTAGCCCGTTTCTAAACAGTTGGGCTAACTAGGTTAACTGGCCCTCCTCCTGGTGAGCCTGTCTGCTTGTCTTTCTCCCTCGTGTGTGACTGTGTCTGTTCCCTAGAATTGCATTTGGTCCCTGTGTCTGTAGCACGACATGTTAGCAGCTAAACGCAGTTGAATAACAGTGGCCCATTAACCAAGCGGTTCGTGACTTGTTGTCTCGACCGGCGTCCTCCTCGAACTGACTCTGTGCCTGTAGTAGAGGGGGCAGGGAGAGAGGCGATTATCTCCGCAGGGGTTCCCCGGTTACGTCTGATTGGTCTAAACACAGGAGACATCCGCCCCTCTTCGGAACTCCCACAGGGTAGATGAAGCCGAGTTTTACTTTTCCACATTTCGTTGTGTTGCAGCTTGAAAGCAACGTCGGATTGAATCAGGGGTGTCTGTCTCTGATCAAAACAAACAAGACAAAGCCGCCGTGACTAATTGCAAAACAAAATCTGAAAAATCTACTGAATAAATTGTCAATATGACTTCAGGTGAAATACACCTATCTCTGGGAGACAATATGACCTCATCATAAAGACGGAGGGAACAAAGCAAATCCAGAACAGGGCTCTTCAAAAGCGCCAATCAGGCGTGTGATGTGAGAACATTTCCAGGGCATTGAATTTCCCCGGGAGCACAGTAAAGTCTGTTATTATGAAATACGGAATATGGCACAAGTGTGAAGGTATCTGGAACACGCTAGCAGGGCGTTCTTCTGGGATGGCACCGAGTGGGACGAATTGGCAACTCTGAAGAACTAACAGCCCGCTACAGCTGAGCTGGGAATTAAAATCTTCATCCTGAGGACGCCATCCATTTCACGTCGATAGTGGCAGTATCACGTTATGAGGTTCCTTCTCTGCGTCGGCCCGGACAGCTTGTGAGGACAGAAGGCAAAATGGATGAAGAACAATAAATACAGAGCGATCCTCAAAGAAGAGACCTGGGAAATCGGAGATTTATCTTTCAGCTGTATATGAGCACAAATATACAGCTAAAGCCCAAAGGGACCGGCTCAGAAACAGAAAGGTTACAACCCGGTAAATGACCCAACCGCAATCTGATGGAGATTATATGTAAAACGTTGCAAAGTGCCGTTCACCAAAGGTTCCCTTCCGAGGTGAGAGGGCGTTAAATATTTTGTAAAGAGGAACAGGCATAAAGTGCAGGTTACAGATGTGCAAATCTGGAAGAGACTTATTCAAAGGGACAGCCTGTTGTTATTGTCAAAGGGGCTTTTATCGAAAATTGTATACAAAAATAAAATGTAGAAACGTTCTGTCTGTCTCACTCTCTATATGTCTGTCTGTCTGTCTGCCTGTCTCTCTGCTCATCCTTCCTGTCTCTCTGCTCATCCTTCCTGTCTCTCTGCTCATCCTTCCTGTCTGTCTGCTCATCCTTCCTGTCTGTCTGCTCATCCCTCCTGTCTATCTGCTCATCCTTCCTGTCTCTCTGCTGATCCTTCCTGTCTCTCTGCTCATCCTTCCTGTCTGTCTGCTCATCCTTCCTGTCTGTCTGCTCATCCTTCCTGTCTGTCTGCTCATCCTTCCTGTCTCTCTGCTCATCCCTCCTGTCTGTCTGCTCATCCTTCCTGTCTCTCTGCTCATCCTTCCTGTCTCTCTGCTCATCCTTCCTGTCTCTCTGCTCATCCTTCCTGTCTGTCTGCTCATCCTTCCTGTCTGTCTGCTCATCCCTCCTGTCTATCTGCTCATCCTTCCTGTCTCTCTGCTGATCCTTCCTGTCTCTCTGCTCATCCTTCCTGTCTGTCTGCTCATCCTTCCTGTCTGTCTGCTTATCCTTCCTGTCTGTCTGCTCATCCTTCCTGTCTCTCTGCTCATCCCTCCTGTCTGCCTGCTCATCCTTCCTGTCTGTCTGCTCATCCTTCCTGTCTGTCTGCTCATCCTTCCTGTCTGTCTGCTCATCCCTCCTGTCTGTCTGCTCATCCTTCCTGTCTCTCTGCTCATCCCTCCTGTCTGTCTGCTCATCCTTCCTGTCTCTCTGCTCATCCTTCCTGTCTCTCTGCTCATCCTTCCTGTCTCTCTGCTCATCCTTCCTGTCTGTCTGCTCATCCTTCCTGTCTATCTGTTCATCCTTCCTGTCTATCTGCTCATCCCTCCTGTCTCTCTGCTCATCCTTCCTGTCTCTCTGCTCATCCTTCCTGTCTCTGCTCATCCCTCCTCTCATCCTTCCTGTCTGCTCATCCTTCCTGTCATCCTCATCCTTCCTGTCTGTCTGCTCATCCTTCCTGTCTATCTGCTCATCCTTCCTGTCTATCTGCTCATCCTTCCTGTCTATCTGCTCATCCTTCCTGTCTGTCTGCTCATCCTTCCTGTCTATCTGCTCATCCTTCCTGTCTGTCTGCTCATCCCTCCTGTCTATCTGCTCATCCTTCCTGTCTCTCTGCTCATCCTTCCTGTCTGTCTGCTCATCCCTCCTGTCTATCTGCTCATCCTTCCTGTCTCTCTGCTCATCCTTCCTGTCTCTCTGCTCATCCTTCCTGTCTGTCTGCTCATCCCTCCTGTCTATCTGCTCATCCTTCCGGTCTCTCTGCTCATCCTTCCTGTCTATCTGCTCATCCTTCCTGTCTCTCTGCTCATCCTTCCTGTCTGTCTGCTCATCCTTCCTGTCTGTCTGCTCATCCTTCCTGTCTGTCTGCTCATCCCTCCTGTCTGCCTGCTCATCTGTCTGTAGATATGTGTTCCTGTTTTCTCACCAAGGCTTGGGCTGTTGGTATGTTTTGCTGCTGCCCCATTTGCTTTCCCAGGCTGACTGCCCTCCCACAACACACATACACATATTCCACTGCTGGTGCTTCTGCTCTGGCTGGCTTCTCTCTTCCCCAAAGAATCACTTCTGTTCGTCTCATTCCTCTTTTCTCGCTCTCTCTCTCTTTATGATATTCATTATTCCCGGTCACCTCACACACTCTCTCTCTCTCTCTTTCTCTCTCTCTCTCTCTAGCTGTTTCTCTCTCTTCCCATTCAATCTATGTCTCTTTTTCCTTTCCTTCCTCGTTTTTTTCTGTGGCATTCGCTACTCAATCTCTTGCCCTCTCTTGCGCATCTCTTTGTGGTCTCTCTCTCTCTTTCTCTCTCTCTCTCTCTCTCTCTCTCTCACTCTTTCTCTTTGCTCTCTTCCCCCTCACCCCCCCTCTCCCTATTCTCTACTCTTTCTTCTTTCTCTCGTTCTCTCCCCCCCTCTCTTTTTCACTTATTCTCTCATTTTCTCTCTCTCTGTGTACCTCTCTGTCTCAGGGTGCATTTCCCTGCCAGGCACATTAAACCAGCTGTCAGTCTGCAGAGGAAAGTGGAGGGGGGGTTGGTGTCAGCTGGAGGGCTGGGAGATAGTAGAGGAGTGTGTGTGTGTGTGTGTGTGTGGTGTGTGTGTGTGTGTCTGTGTGCGTGCGTGCGTGCGTGCGTGTGTGCGTGTGTGTGTGTGTGTGTATCACTCAGTGTGTGTGTGTGTGTGTGTGTGTGTGTATCACTCAGTGTGTGTGTATGTATCACTCAGTGTGTGTGTGTGTATTACTCAGTGTGTGTGTGTGTGTATCACTCAGTGTGTGTGTGTGTGTGTGTATCACTCAGTGTGTGTGTGTATTACTCTGTGTGTGTGTGTGTGTGTATCACTCAGTGTGTGTGTGTGTGTATCACTCAGTGTGTGTGTGTGGTTGTGTGTGTGTGTGTGTATTCATATGCACGAGTTTGACAGTTGATTGCTCGTGTTTGGAAAACGAACATATGATTTCGGGCACTACTTTGTTCATATGTGTGTATACAGGTGTGTGTGTAAGAGCTTATGTACAGTATGTTTCAAATGTGTGTGTGTGTGAGGGGGAGGGTGTAAAATGAGTGTGTCCAACTAGAGGCTGTGGGTCAATCAAGTCCACTCTTCATCTCTGTTTATTGTATCGGATAACAGTGTCCACACGCCACGCGGTTACGCCACTCCTCCTGTAAGAACCCTGATCGCTGATTGAAGCTTCGCTAGGAGCACCATGACATGACACTCTGTGAAATGTGTTTAGGCGGATGGGACATATTCTTTAACCCTAAAGCGTGAACAAAATGGCTGCCCATCGGAAACGCCCCGTCAGACGCATACAGACGGAGGCTACCAAAGCGCTACGTCATGGCAACGCAACCGTGTCACAAGCGTTCGTCTCTCTGCCTTCTTGGCCCCGCTGCCGGCGAGGCAATTTGACAGCTCGCCGTCGCCTCCGTTTCCCTCAACAGAGAATCGTTTTAATAATGAAAAGAAACACGAATGTTGTTGCCAGTAACCATGGTGATGACTGAGATAATCAGCACTGGGGTAGAATGGAAACATGTACCTTTACTGGGACTGTGTTCGGGACAACAGCCAGACAGCCGGACCGCATGGTGGCAGGAGGAAGCAGGAGGAGCAGACAGCATATATGTGTGTGTGTGTGTGTGTGTGTGTGCGTGCGTGCGTGCGTGAGTGTGTGTTGTGTGTGTGTGTGTGTGTGTGTGTGTGTGCGTGCGTGTGTGTGTGTGTGTGTGTGTGTGTGTGTGTGTGTGCGTGTGTGTGTGTGTGTGTGTGTGTTTTGAGAGTCTAGATCTGGTACCGTGAGTGGAGCCCTGTGTGATAAGGGAAACATTGTCCAGACACGCATATCTTCATCTCCCCTAACTGTCATCCATCAGACCAGCACAAAACTCAAGGTCAGCCTTGATTTCACCGGCCACTGTGCCGGGACTAACCAGGCCCTGTTGTGCTGGGAACTGGAGCTGGGACAGCGGGAGGGTTCAGACAATTCTCAGACCAGCCTGACCAACCACCGACAGAGTGTCATACACCCCGCCAATGCATCATGGGGGAGATGTGTAATGTGGACGCAACGCCCCAGTGCATCATGGGAGTGATAGGTAATGTGGACGAGAATAATACTGTATGACATAAACTGAAAAACTTCTAGTATAGACATGGACTGTTTGAATGTCCACTAGTGAATTGGTATGCGCTATACCAAGACCGGGAAAAAAGTTCTGATGGACAGTAAAATATGCACTGGGAGTATGTTACCTCAGAACTCGAGAAAGAAATTTGCTTTACATATTTTACCTGTATGTTACCTGTTAAACTGTTTGGTAAAAAGCTGGATATTGCATCTAGTGAGTTTAGAGTATATCACCGGTGTGGTGCGAAAAAACTAAATGCCAAAATCATATCCCATTTCTGTTCTCCATGGCTGCGTTCATAAGTGTGTTCATAATTATTTACCCACTTCGATCGCTGAAATGTCCGGCCTGGCACACGTCTGGAACGCTTGGATAGCTCATTTTGACCAGTGTTGTGTGCCACAGAAGGAATTTCAAATGTGTGACAAAATGAAGCAAATGAAGGGATTTTGGCTTTTGGCTAGTGCATTTTCTTGCCTGCCAATATTACACCCCCTCCACTTTGTTGGGACATTTGAGTAGCTAATGTTGACCAGTTGTGCGTGACACAGAAAGTACTGAAGTGAATTTCGGCGTGCACATTTACTTGGCCCGTTTTCTATTATTACTATCCGTCAAAATGACGAATACGGGCTTGATGCCCCAAAAAAAATTCAGTGTCCGAAAATGATTGAGTGGAAAAGCCACACCAGGTAAAATCATCAAGGCATTGGAAATGAATGGATGGTGAATGGCCACATTAGATCCTCAACACAGAAAGAAATAGCTGAAGGAAGAAGGAAACATGGGAGACCGTGAGAGATGGTGTATAATATCAAAAAGTATATACCATATAGAGCCTAACAGAAAACAAACAACGTTTTCATCTATAGGCCTTTATACGATGTAAAAAACGTAATCATGAGACACAATTACTTGTTTTGCTAATATAGGATCTGATTAACGTGGGGTGTTATTTTGACAGCGACGTGAGGAGCAAAAAACTCCTCGATCAAGGAAGTCGCAAGCATTGGAGAATCGCGTGTGCGTGTGCGTTCACGCAAAGCGGGTGACGATTCTGGCAGGGGGCCTCAGTTTTATGCCCAACACCTGTTATTACTGCACGTTAGCGCTACTTAGACTTGCTAATTACTATGTTTGTTGGTTGGTTAAGTCATTTGTTCTCACACGTGTAATATATGCAACAGGTGTAGTAGCTCGACAATGTGCAGACGCGTCTGCTGTTGATGATATTGAGGGCGATTATATATATTACGTATGCCGGTTCCCGACCTGTTATTCCATTATATTCCACCCACGAGTGGCAAAGTTGCCTGTCAGTATCAAATGCGTTTAGGAGTGCGAAGTGTATCTCTGTGAACCAAACATTATTGCATAAACTGATATCAAAAGTTATTTTCTGTACTTAACAGTCTTTTCGCAGTCGCTTTGGTGCGTTTTTCACTTTATCCCTAACATGTGCAAAATATAGTAAGTGCATTTCTCAGAACAATTTGTACAAACTGCATTACACAATGGATATGGCAGCCAGTAGGGTCACCTGGGTTGTGGTCTGTTCAGACTACCTTGTGTTGTGGCTGTAAGTAGGGAGATACAGTGTGTAGAGTTTTATGTCCTTTGTCACTATGGTGGACATAATTATCTTCAGAAATATATTTGAATTATTATGTTGTTCCGTGTAGTAATTAAGTGCTGTTTCTGTTTATTCCCTGGACCACACACACTAACACACACACATACATCCACACACATCCACACGCACAAGCCAGACGTGTAAAGGAGTTTTATTGGTGACTAAGGAAGGACAAATACAACGCCTCGGCTCAAATCAGACGCCTTGTGACTGTTCATTCTTCAATCCCGGGGTGATGATGATGATATGCTATTGTGTTGCGTGATGTGAAGTTAGTTCGCTAGCTGGAAACACCCGGTCTACGGTGATGATGATATGCTATTGTGTTGCGTGATGTGAAGTTAGTTCGCTAGCTGGAAACACCCGGTCTACGGTGATGATGATATGCTATTGTGTTGCGTGATGTGAAGTTAGTTCGCTAGCTGGAAACACCCGGTCTACGGTGATGATGATATGCTATTGTGTTGCGTGATGTGAAGTTAGTTCGCTAGCTGGAAACACCCGGTCTACGGTGATGATGATATGCTATTGTGTTGCGTGATGTGAAGTTAGTTCGCTAGCTGGAAACACCCGGTCTACGGTGATGATGATATGCTATTGTGTTGCGTGATGTGAAGTTAGTTCGCTAGCTGGAAACACCCGGTCTACGGTGATGATGATATGCTATTGTGTTGCGTGATGTATTGTGTTGCGTGAAGTTAGTTCGCTAGCTGGAAACACCCGGTCTACGGTGATGATGATATGCTATTGTGTTGCGTGATGTGAAGTTAGTTCGCTAGCTGGAAACACCCGGTCTACGGTGATGATGATATGCTATTGTGTTGCGTGATGTGAAGTTAGTTCGCTAGCTGGAAACACCCGGTCTACGGTGATGATGATATGCTATTGTGTTGCGTGATGTGAAGTTAGTTCGCTAGCTGGAAACACCCGGTCTACGGTGATGATGATATGCTATTGTGTTGCGTGATGTGAAGTTAGTTCGCTGGAAACACCCGGCTGGAAACACCCGGTCTACGGTGATGATGATATGCTATTGTGTTGCGTGATGTGAAGTTAGTTCGCTAGCTGGAAACACCCGGTCTACGGTGATGATGATATGCTATTGTGTTGCGTGATGTGAAGTTAGTTGCTAGCTGAAACACCCGGTCTGGTGATGATGATATGCTATTGTGTTGCGTGATGTGAAGTTAGTTCGCTAGCTGGAAACACCCGGTCTACGGTGATGATGATATGCTATTGTGTTGCGTGATGTGAAGTTAGTTCGCTAGCTGGAAGAACCCGGTCTACGGTGATGATGATATGCTATTGTGTTGCGTGATGTGAAGTTAGTTCGCTAGCTGGAAACATCCAGTCTACGGTGATGATGATATGCAATTGTGTTGCGTGATGTGCAGTTAGTTCGCTAGCTGGAAACATCCGGTCTGCGGTGATGATGATATGCAATTGTGTTGCGTGATGTGCAGTTAGTTCGCTAGCTGGAAACACCCGGTCTGCGGTGATGATGATATGCAATTGTGTTGCGTGATGTGAAGTTAGTTCGCTAGCTGGAAACACCCAGTCTACGGTGATGACCATTCAGATAAGCTTACTTTGGCTTGGGGACCACCGTAGTTGTAATCTGACAGAAGGAGGAAAGATTATGACACATTGTGCGTTTCCAAATATTTTTCGCTGATAAGAATATCACTGAAGAAGTCAGTGAGATGAGAACATGTGACACCGCCCGGCATAATTTTTAGCACGATCACTACAACAAAACACGTGTGTATTTATTTTTCATATCTCACTCGCACTTCAATACTGAAGAGAGGGTCGTTTAATCCCATTTCTGCACTCCATCTGGCCAATTATGTGTGAAATAAATCTCTCTCTCTCAGAGTTCTCTCTAACATGGTACAAACCACCTAACGGGCCCTCAGGGATGAAGGAGTGCACGCACGTGATATGAAGTTGTTGATTTTAGGCGCGGTTCGTGCATCACGTTTATCTAACAACAGCAATGCTCAAATTCTGTCAGATAGATCAAATTGGCGATGTAGCCACATTTGCAGTTGTTGTCAAATGAAGAGTAGATTAGATTTTCTGCATAAATGGGGGGGCTTTTAGCTCTTCTGATCCATGAGCTGAATCCACCAATCCAAGTTAGGAGGTGAGGGAGATTGTAATGTTTCCTGTGATATCTGTCCGCTGCCGTGGTAAAAAAAATCCCACAGGTAGGGTCGGGGATGTTTTGTCTTGTCATAATGTCCACCACTTCTGCTAAGGCCCCGTGTGGAAGCCTGGTTTGGAACGAATAAATGAAAGACCACAGGTAATGGGTTTGCCATGTTTCCATGTAAGCTAGAACAAGTCCCGAGGGATATCGATGACCTGGATGTTCCCGTGTCTTGTGTTTCCTGCCGTTGTCTGTCAGTTCACTACACAGCCACGTCGGGAGGCTCCTTCCTGGTCATTTTAACCCGTTTACGGCGTCTGTATTTCCATACGCCCTCATGAATGTTTCAACACTCAAATCTGTTCGAGCCCTTAGCGGGTGGTGTTTCAAGCCATCTTTATGTCAGCCCGGGCGGTGCCAGTCAGTGCGGGACATTAGCAATGCCTCCAGGCGTTTAGGCATTTCGGCTGTTCCCAATTATCGGCGGCTTCGCTGCGTTACCTTTAATCGGGGACAAGTCCTGATGTTCCCGTGGCGAGGGGGGTTCATTGTTTAGGCAACCTGTCTCCCAGTTTATGGTTGTTCCTGCTTTTATGTTCGCTGGTTTGATGAAATTAATGGATAATTATTTTTCTTTAGCTTGGCGCCTTGGCGTCCTGCCCTCCAACCGTGACATCATCCGCAACCGGTGCGATCTGTTCTCTTTCAACTGACCGTCGCGAGGCTGCAAACAAGCAGAGTTGGACAACCGCCAATCAATGCAATTCAGACAGCCGCATGAACACGGCGTCTGAGGTACGGAGGCAGAGGGAGGCGTGTCCGTGACCGCCGATTGGACGCGGCCTTGAACCCCGTTCAACCAATCAGCACGAGAGATCCGAACGACCTGTTTGTTAACATTTCATCGCAATAGGAACGGTGGCATTTCAAGGTCGGTCGTCCGACAGACACACAGTTGTGCATTTCTCATGTCGGTTGTCTGAATCGTGATCAGTGATTGGCTTAAACGTCATGTCATTGCTGTCAGGCATGTCACACTAATGTCTGAGTCTCTGTCAGATGGTGACATGTATTCAAATGAAAATGGCACTGTCATTTTGCCTCGTTCCCGCACGCAAACACACACACCCAGACACAAACACATACACCCAGACACACACACCCAGACACACAAACAGATGAACCCACACACACCAACACTCACAAACACACACACACACACACACACACAAACACCCAGACACAAACACATACAGCCACACAAACAGATGCACACACACACAAACACTCACAAACACTCACAAACACACACACACAAACACTCACAAACACACACAAACACCCATCATGAAAAACGACCGTCATTTGTTCTGGGGATTGATACGAATGCCAGGTGAAAGAGACAAATCAGACATTTTATTAATGACCTGCCTCAGAGGAACTCATCACCTGGTGGGAACTCATTCACAGAGAACGATGAATATTCTGAGGAGCGTGTTTGAGATCGGGTTCTCCACTACTGTCCACGCGTCTCGGGGAGGGTAATTTCCACCCACTGCTGACAAGTTGCGTTCGGGATAATTTCTATGCCTGGCACAAAGTCTCAGATCAGCTCTCAGAACTAACCGTGGGGTTGTCTGTGTTTCGTCTGAAGGGGCAGGTGTTACTAAACTCAACACTCAGTTTGGCGCTAAGCTACGTGACTTCTTAGCCAGTTGGGCGAGGCTGAGCAATGGAAAGGGAGTGGAAAAGTTCAAATGATAACTACGATAAAAGGTGGGTGAGCGTCTTGCGTCGGATTTGCGAGAACTCGAAACTCTTTTCCAATTCTTTCTGGTGAAATATAAGAACACGCCGTGCTTTTTTTTTTTATCACTGGCGCCGTATTTGAACAAATAAAAAGGTTTTTTATATAAAGTGGGAGTCACTGCAGCAACGATCAGTCAGAATCTGATGTCAGTCAGACTCTTGTCTCCGTGCCCCGAAGACGCAGTCTGGCATCATAGAGGTCTGACACTTTACACCAAACATGTTCCGCCGTGTCAACTCTCCTTTGGTTCTGTGGAACACCTGACAGCTACACTCCTTTTGACCCCCTTTTAGAGTTGAAGGACGCAGTGTGTAGCGTCATTTCTCCGGCATCGTAATAACGCTGAGACTGGGATTCTTCGGCCTCTCTTTGGGGTCCCTCCGAACTAACTGGACCGGTTCCTCTGTAAGGGCTCTATGCTCGGTTGATGACTGGCATCAGGTGTGCAGCTCTGGGACAGATTCTGTATGGGGGGGGAGTCAACTTTTGGATGAAGCACCTGATCCAAAAGAACAAAGTCAAAAAGCATTAAACTTGATATCATTTAGAAATGGTGATACTATGTACTTAAGAGAATTCTTTATTTATTATTATTATTTTACCTTTACTTAACCGATTGAGAACACACGTTCTAGCTACCAACTCCTACCGAGAGGAAGTAGAATGAACATTCTCAACTCATAGTCTCACTTTCTAGAAGGGATTTCGTCACCATTAGCTTAGCGACCTGAAGCATTTCGTCGATCGCCTGCTACCAACGCCTCCTCAGCGAGATTCCCATCTAGTCAATTAAGGTTTTCCTAAGAAGAGTTTGGGAACAACGATCCCTATTGTTAGGGAGAAGACAAAAGGGGCCACATCCATATATCCGCTATATCCCGTTGAATAAGCCATGGGGTCCCAGCGGAGAGATGTGCGGAGACGGTTTGCAAACATTGACCCGCGGAGATATCGATCGTCCCGTGATACCAATTCCCGGGAACCTGAGGCGGTATTTAACGCTGCACCAAAGCCTGGTCGAGTATCCGTTATAAAGACCCACTGTGTTTTCACGGTATCTCTGGCTTACCTCCAATCAATTTAATCTGAAAGTAATTCTCTCCTACAAAACTGTTAAAGCGGCGCTAATCCGTTTACGTGTTCACCCGGAATGAACCGCGGCCCTTATTTGAGCGAGCCGTGGTTTCAAATACCCCGATCCATCTACTGTGTTTTCAGTGTGGCTGCTCCGGTAAATTGAACAAGGAGCCATGCTTAAATTTTTTTATTTATTATTACGATACTTAAGTAATTTCAGTTTCATTCAGGCATTGTAGCTTCTTCAATGGGTCAGTAGAAAGCGTCTTACCATTGAAGGTTTTCCCACCTGCTCTGGAGTGCCGTCGGACTGATGAAATGTGAAGTCTGGACAGCCTCGAATTCAAAGGAGAAATGAGTGAGCGTGCTAATTGGCTAGGAGGAACGTGTAAAAGGTAGCAACGTCAAAAAGGCCTCGAACTGCAGCCGCTTTCAACAACGATCCGTGCTGCCGTCAGCGTGGGTGGATGTGTGTGAGTGTGTGTGTAGCAGCAGAAGCAGCTTTCACATGTGTGTGTGTGTGTGAGTAAAGCAGCAGAAGCAGCTTTCACGTGTGTTTGTGTGTGTGTGTGTGTGTGTGTGTGTGGGACTGGTTGTGTTTAGATCGTTTCAGTGATTAAGGAAATGTATGCACAGGAGTTCCTGAGCGTGACTTTTTAGTCACAGGAGGACGTTTACCTGGCAGACACTGACAGGATTCTCCTCCCTGGTTCCTGTTTTACGGGTGCAGCTGTGTATCAGTCAGTGGGATGGATAGGAGGGCAAACCAGCAGGGAGACACTGTCTGTTTGTGTCTGAGAAGCAAAAGAACAACACCGTGTGTGTAGGTTTGTGTACATGTGTGTGTGTGTGTACGTGTGTACATGTGTGTGTGTGTGTGTGTATGTGTGTGGGTATGTTTTTGTCCGGTAATATACTTGTGTGTGGCCGTCTATGCACGTGTGTGTGTGTGTGTGTGTGTACGTTTGTATATGTGTGCACATACGTGTGGTTACATGTTTGTGCCTGTTTGTGTACGTGTGTGTACATGTGTTTTTGTGTGCACTGAGAATTTAAACAAGACAGCTTGTGGCAACGGGAGTGTGATATTTCTGTGGACTCGCTCCACTCTCGTGAGTGTGATATATCTGTGGACTCGCTCCACTCTCGTGAGTGTGATATATCTGTGGACTCGCTCCACTCTCGTGAGTGTGATATTTCTGTGGACTCGCTCCACTCTCGTGAGTGTGATATTTATGTGTACTCTCTCCACTCTCGTGAGTGTGATATTTCTGTGGACTCGCTCCACTCTCGTGAGTGTGATATTTCTGTGGACTCTCTCCACTCTTGTGAGTGTGATATTTCTGTGGACTCTAACTCTCGTGAGTGTGATATTTCTGTGGACTCTCTCCACTCTTGTGAGTGTGATATTTCTGAGGACTCTCCACTCTCGTGAGTGTGATATTTATGTGGACTCTCTCCACTCTCGTGAGTGTGATATTTCTGTGGACTCTCCACTCTCGTGAGTGTGATATTTCTGTGGGCTCTCTCCACTCTTGTGAGTGTGATATTTATGTGGACTCTCTCCACTCTCGTGAGTGTGATATTTCTGTGTACTCTCCTCTCCTGAGTGTGATATTTCTGTGGACTCGCTCCACTCTCGTGAGTGTGATATTTCTATGGACTCCCTCCACTCTCGTGAGTGTGATATTTCTGTGTACTCCCTCCACTCTCGTGAGTGTGATATTTCTGTGGACTCGCTCCACTCTCGTGAGTGTGATATTTCTGTGGACTCGCTCCACTCTCGTGAGTGTGATATTTCTGTGGACTCGCTCCACTCTTGTGAGTGTGATATTTCTGTGTACTCTCCACTCTCCTGAGTGTGATATTTCTGTGGACTCTCTCCCTCCTCGTCACCTGACATCTTGTTATTGTCTTCTTCCCATTAGGCGAATTAGTAAATAATCGAAAACACACAGCTTGGATCAACATGGTCTGTAATTATCACCAGCTGTAATCCTTTGCAAAGCAACAGCAGAGGTGAGACGCACTAGGATCAGAGGAAGGATTGAAATGCATCTGACGGTTGATCCGGGTTTCAGATCAGTCAGGAATTCTTCAGGATAAAGAAAAAAGACTGTGTTTCATGCAGGGATACGGTCCATTCAAATGTAATTGAAATGCATTGTTTGAATTTGATTAAATTCTGCTATTCTGAATTGTAATCAACCCAGGTGTATACTGAATGTGTGTGTGTGTGTGTGTGTGTCTGTGTGTGTGTGTGTGTGTCTGTGTGTCTGTGTGTGTGTGTGTGTGTCTGTGTGTGTGTGTGTGTGTGTGTGTGTCTGTGTGTGTGTCTGTCTGTGTGTGTGTGTCTGTGTGTGTGTGTGTGTGTGTGTCTGTGTGTGTGTGTGTGTCTGTCTGTGTGTGTGTGTGTCTGTGTGTGTGTGTGTGTGTGTGTGTGTAGCAGCAGAAGCAGCTTTCACATGTGTGTGTGTGTGTGAGTAAAGCAGCAGAAGCAGCTTTCACGTGTGTGTGTGTGTGTGTGTGTGTGTGTGTGTGTGGGACTGGTTGTGTTTAGATCGTTTCAGTGATTAAGGAAATGTATGCACAGGAGTTCCTGAGCGTGACTTTTTAGTCACAGGAGGACGTTTACCTGACAGACACTGACAGGATTCTCCTCCCTGGTTCCTGTTTTACGGGTGCAGCTGTGTATCAGTCAGTGGGATGGATAGGAGGGCAAACCAGCAGGGAGACACTGTCTGTTTGTGTCTGAGAAGCAAAAGAACAACACCGTGTGTGTAGGTTTGTGTACATGTGTGTGTGTGTGTACGTGTGTACATGTGTGTGTGTGTGTGTGTATGTGTGTGGGTATGTTTTTGTCCGGTAATATACTTGTGTGTGGCCGTCTATGCACGTGTGTGTGTGTGTGTGTGTGTACGTTTGTATATGTGTGCACATACGTGTGGTTACATGTTTGTGCCTGTTTGTGTACGTGTGTGTACATGTGTTTTTGTGTGCACTGAGAATTTAAACAAGACAGCTTGTGGCAACGGGAGTGTGATATTTCTGTGGACTCGCTCCACTCTCGTGAGTGTGATATATCTGTGGACTCGCTCCACTCTCGTGAGTGTGATATATCTGTGGACTCGCTCCACTCTCGTGAGTGTGATATTTCTGTGGACTCGCTCCACTCTCGTGAGTGTGATATTTATGTGTACTCTCTCCACTCTCGTGAGTGTGATATTTCTGTGGACTCGCTCCACTCTCGTGAGTGTGATATTTCTGTGGACTCTCTCCACTCTTGTGAGTGTGATATTTCTGTGGACTCTAACTCTCGTGAGTGTGATATTTCTGTGGACTCTCTCCACTCTTGTGAGTGTGATATTTCTGAGGACTCTCCACTCTCGTGAGTGTGATATTTATGTGGACTCTCTCCACTCTCGTGAGTGTGATATTTCTGTGGACTCTCCACTCTCGTGAGTGTGATATTTCTGTGGGCTCTCTCCACTCTTGTGAGTGTGATATTTATGTGGACTCTCTCCACTCTCGTGAGTGTGATATTTCTGTGTACTCTCCTCTCCTGAGTGTGATATTTCTGTGGACTCGCTCCACTCTCGTGAGTGTGATATTTCTATGGACTCCCTCCACTCTCGTGAGTGTGATATTTCTGTGTACTCCCTCCACTCTCGTGAGTGTGATATTTCTGTGGACTCGCTCCACTCTCGTGAGTGTGATATTTCTGTGGACTCGCTCCACTCTCGTGAGTGTGATATTTCTGTGGACTCGCTCCACTCTTGTGAGTGTGATATTTCTGTGTACTCTCCACTCTCCTGAGTGTGATATTTCTGTGGACTCTCTCCCTCCTCGTCACCTGACATCTTGTTATTGTCTTCTTCCCATTAGGCGAATTAGTAAATAATCGAAAACACACAGCTTGGATCAACATGGTCTGTAATTATCACCAGCTGTAATCCTTTGCAAAGCAACAGCAGAGGTGAGACGCACTAGGATCAGAGGAAGGATTGAAATGCATCTGACGGTTGATCCGGGTTTCAGATCAGTCAGGAATTCTTCAGGATAAAGAAAAAAGACTGTGTTTCATGCAGGGATACGGTCCATTCAAATGTAATTGAAATGCATTGTTTGAATTTGATTAAATTCTGCTATTCTGAATTGTAATCAACCCAGGTGTATACTGAATGTGTGTGTGTGTGTGTGTGTGTGTGTGTCTGTGTGTGTGTGTGTCTGTGTGTCTGTGTGTGTGTGTGTGTGTGTCTGTGTGTGTGTGTGTGTGTGTGTCTGTGTGTGTGTCTGTCTGTGTGTGTGTGTCTGTGTGTGTGTGTGTGTGTGTGTCTGTGTGTGTGTGTGTGTCTGTCTGTGTGTGTGTGTGTCTGTGTGTGTGTGTGTGTGTGTGTGTGTGTGTGTGTGTGTGTGAGAGAGGAAGGGAGGAACTTAAGGCAGCCTGGAGATGATAACCCTGAGACATTACATCACCAGCATCATTTAAGGGTATCAGAGAGGGTTGGCTTTATCTGGGGGACAGTGGAGCGACACACACACACTTATAGAGATGACATGAACACACAAACACACACATGTAGATGACATGAACACACATACACACACATGTAGATGACATGAACACACATACACACACATGTAGATGACATGAACACACAAACACACACATGTAGATGACATGAACACACATACACACACACACGCACATAGATGACATGAACACACACACATACATATACAGACTGACTAACATATGTGTGCAGTAAGCGTACACCCTGACACAAACACACACACACATAGATGACATGAACACACACACATACAGACATATACAGACTGACTACCATATGCATGCAGTAAGCGTACACCCAGACACAAACACACCCACATGCGAATGCATGCATGACACATTTTTTATCCCTATTTTTATTATCAGGACACAACTAATGAGATGTATCTTGTCAGTGCATTAAACACAAACACACGCATACACACAAACACATGCGCAAACACGCGTATTTAAACTTGTGCTTGAACAAGCAAACACACAGAGGCATGCTTGGGTGGCTCTCAGGAGATTTAACCGGAGTACAATCTTCTGGCCGATAAATTTAGCTACGACGCACAATCTCAATACACCCCGGGGTTTAGACAAACACAAGCCAACAGAGGAGAGGGGCAAGGCTTATTTTTCTACAGCCAATCACCACAGACTAGCTCAGCACATGTGCAACCAATGATCTGATGTGAGGACTTTTTGTTTCTACTCAGCTTTCAGACACTTGGGTGTGTGGAGGGGGTGTATTGGGCAGAGGCTGCGTAAACAGGAGTCAGAGGTCAGAGGTCAAATAGGTGTGGGGCGAATTCGCTAAAGGCACCGAGCATTGTTGTTTTTATCCGAGCGACCGTTATGACCCAGGAAGTAAGAGATGGACAAGAGGTGGTAACAAAATAGAGTGGAAAAAGGGACGACACGAACGACAAGAAGTAGCACACAAGTTGCTTCATACTGACACACAAACACGCTAAGCACACAGTGCCGGGTATAATAACCTCTGCACAAAACAACAGTGTCATCGAGACACACATATCTCAAATAGTTCCTGGTCGTATTTCCAGATGTGGAAATGAACTCTGCACAGCGGCAGTCCTGGTAACACTTAAGACAGTTCACTCATTGTCGCAAAAGAATCTCACTCCCGAACTCCCAACGTCACAACCCGCAAACCAGAGGGAGAAGCCAAACCGCAGACCTCTGTTCGACCGAATAAACGACTAGCAAGCGATCAGTACGCCTATTGTGTTTTTGTCATAACACAGAGATTGGCCACATTGTTCCGTTAACGCACGGCGTTTTCAGATGTGGCTAATAGTGGCGATGACCGTACCTCCTGCTGTTGTCGTTGCATTTGACCGAAAAAAACAACCGTGAGCCTCTCTCCGCTGTGGGTGGATGTTAATTACACTGATAATGGCCTCTATCTGCTGGCTGCAAAAACCCCAGTCTCCTCTTTTCATTTATTCTTTCTTCTGGTTCGTGTGTTTCTTCGCTCCGGGGGGCGTAGGAGTGCAGTCGCGGGCGGTTGTTGTCTTTTCCCGTCGCCTGGCGAGCGTCGCGTTGATAAGGAGGGAGTCCTAATTAAAACGCTTGTGTTATTTATGCAAATCATTGTCGACCGCAACATTGTTGACCGCTATTTCCCAGCTCCCCAGAGGCCTTACGGAGGAAGCACACAGGCGCGGTCACTGCGGGCGTAAGTGGCAGGGGAGCGCTGCCAGGCTCTAGTGTTGGTCCTCGCTCGCAGCAGAGATGGCGTTCTGGACGTCATGATTGGTGAAAAGTATGTGGTCAAGCACTTAAACATTGCATGGGGGTGGATGGGGGGAAGGGGTGGCTCTCAGCTTCCACCAACTGGAGGGAACGGCTCGACCAATCGCCAATCAGCCAATTAGCCAATCAGCCAATCATGAATCACCAGCAGCAGCACTGTAATGACGCCAAACGGTCTTCAGCGTAAAATTGTGCTCAAAGCGAAATTAAGTTGGACAGTGGACTAAGCCTAGTGGCTGGATGCAGAAGTGTTTCCTCGCGTCGATTTGCTCTGTAAAGTCCTCTGTCGCCCCTCGCCTCTCTCTGTGAGAACTGAGAAAAGAGCGGTTGAAAAGCACTGAGAACCGCTCGTCTACTATCGCATTCAACCAAGAACACTAATTCCACTAAAATGTTCTAATGTCGCTCTCCGAGAACAGACTTCGCTTTTGTCGACATTAATAGGCCTTTGATTGATCGGTCTCAACGAGCGTCACCCGCCATGCAAATCCAGACACAATTAAAGTAATGGTCTCACAGCCCAGCAAATGGAAATAAAGCTATTTTCCGAGGCATAAAGGAATAGAGGGAGAGGCTTCTCAAGGTGCAGTGACTGGTTATGCCCGGTTCTGTGGCAGGGAGCACTAACATCGCATTCAACCCCTCCACCTAATGAGCAGAACAAAATGCCATGCAAATCCAGACACAATTAAAGTAATGGTCTCACAGCCCAGCAAATGGAAATAAAGCTATTTTCCGAGGCATAAAGGAATAGAGGGAGAGGCTTCTCAAGGTGCGTGTGGTTATCTCCCGGTTCGGCAGGGGAGTAACAACCCTCACCATGGCAACAAAATGGATGCCGTTGGTTGTGTTAAACCGGCGCCGGTGATCGGGCGGATCCAGCCGAGACTTCGGTGATCAAAGGGGACATTTTTTGACATTTCGTGCTGTCGTGCGAACTGCCCGGGCAGCTGATATGATTGTGTTGAGCCCTTGTGTGGGCAGACTGAGGCAGCTAGTGTTTTAGTGTCTGATTTAGGGAATAGTCTCATTCACCATGGGGCTTTATCGGTAAAGACCTTGGTGCTGACAGAAAGAAACCGCTCAATCTGTTGTGGAAAAAGGAGAGTGTTGAGAGTCTGATTGGGACCGCGCCGTAATCCACCGAGCTGTTGGTATGGCTGTCTAAAAGCACAGTCAATCTTTGTCCTGGTCTGAACTTCGAGAGATTTTAGGCGGTTTCTGTGTCAGAAATGCAAGCCAGAATCGTCTTTATTGTCCGTGACTTTCTACCAGCCTGGCTCCAGAGGAGTGGGTAAAGGCTGAATTCTTTCACTCTACTTTCTAAGTGTACCAGGCCTTCAGCGGGTTCTCTATATCCTATGTAAATGTTATGTAAATACCACATTATGTAAATGTGATTATGTAAATTGCTCATTATGTAAACGTGATCATGTAAATAATTCTCAAGTTACCTCAAGTTAATATATTTTATTTTTGTCTGTTTGCATTTTCGAAAACAGCATTTTACAGTTAGTGTTACATGCTGTTAACAAACCAATATACATCGGATGGTAAATGCCAGGAATGGAGATTTCCTTCTAAAAACCTTCTAAATGACTTAAATGTAAAGAAATAGATATTTTCACAGTGCTGTTTCACCTACGCTCTCCGGAGGTATGTTTCGTGTCTCACAGAGGTCAGGGTGATGGCGGAAGACAAATCCCTGTGACAGTTGGCCATGAAGCTCTTGTCCATTCCTATCTAATATGGACCTTTAATGGCTTCTACCTCAAGGTGAAGCCTTGCGCCTTGAACTATGGCCACATCAGCGCGAGGCCGAACAATGAACAGGCCGAAGCTGACGCCGTAGCTCCAAGGTACTCACCCTCACCATCACAGTTGGCATTGAATCCTCTTTGTAGATAAAAACCAAAAATGTGTTAAAATGTTTACTAAGTAATGATTGTGGGGTTGACTCGTTTTAATTAGTTTGTTTTGTTCTGAGACACACTCGTTTGCGGTGTTTTAGGGATTGTTCGTTTAAAACCTATTTCGAGACGCATACCATTTCGGGAAAAATATATTCACCCTTTTTTACACTAATTTATTTAGAGAAATGAAGCTAATAGCATTACAGTCATTGGCTTAGCAAATAACTGACAATTACACAGGACCTTTACGAATACAGTGGAAGGAAGTCACTTGGAAAAGGACAGATGCTTGCCTATCACAGCTCTTAGACAAGCAGCCCGGTGTGAAATTGTTTGAGTTAATTTTCTCAATTCAAGTCGCAAGTCATGGACCGACACACAGAAATATGTTCTCACAGATTGTGTGTTTCCAACCCACCGCAGTAGCCAGCAAAACATGTTCTCTTTCAGAATCCATATTCTTCTTCATATTGGCCACACGAAAGGTCTCTTATGTCTTGCTTGGAAAACTCTGACTCAAAATCTTTCTGCGATTTGATGTGAGTTGTCCTATAAGAAAGAATGAAATGGCTTGCATATAATTTGAACGGTCACAGATTCCTGCAGCACATCTGACTGTGCACAGATGAATGCACCTAGCCACAGAGCCAGAAATAGACGCGTCCAAATGTCATACCGCATGCCCGATAAGCAAATCGAAATGGTTAGCGATGTGTACACCACGTGACCAAGCATCACAAGTCAGCAGAGGACCGAACCCGCCCACTAAGATGAAAGCGTTGTCATGGAGAACCCGGTGTTTTGGACTGCTGAGCTTTTCATTCACGCCTTCCACTGTGTTTTGGTGAGTTTTTGGTGAGGGTTTTGTGGTCCAGCTGTGTGGTCTTTCTGGTCACTAAAGTAGTATACATGACAAGTGCTCGTTGTGGAACCATAGACAGGAGAACACTGGAAAAATCTGGAAACATCACAGTAAAACAAACCATCTGACGCATGCGTATTCTCCCATTGGAAAATTTTGATTTTTGATTTCATTTATCCTGTCAAGTAATTTAAATATGTATGGGTTAGATATCTGACCTCCATACATATTATGTTACTTTCCAATCAAAGTTTATAAATATATATATCAGGTTCGGATTCGCTTCCTTTAAATGCTGGTGGAGCTGAGTGGACTGCCATTGGTCCAAAGTTGCACCGGCAGGTAGCAAGAACCCATCAACCCAACAACCCGATTGGCCTCGAAACAAATGGGGTTCCAGAGGCAAAGAGGCGAAAAGAAACGTCTAGAAATGACCACAAACAATATGCTACGAAATAGTCCCTGAACCTTATCCCGAATGCACAAGCCAAACAATTAGCCAACATGTGACCATAAAAATGTAAATACCACAAATCTAACACTTAAATTATAATAGGAAAAATACATGATCCCAGTACACTCCATTTATTTAGTGAAACCAGAGGACACGGACACACACACACCCACATATATAAGCAAATCCACTAGACATGCTGCTGTTACCTTAGTGACAATCACCGGTCCGGATCTCTGAGGTGAATACGGATGGGATGGCTATAGCATCGCAGAGGAGTTTAACATTATTATTTTGGTCATAATATCTAATAAGGACATTTTAATAAGAGTACATTTACATAAGGGAGGAAGAGTTATGAAGTGATACTGCCAACATATTTCCTTTGGCTGTAATTGTAGATGTGTATGTGTGATATGCAGAGAGAGAGCGAAGTCTCAGCGAGTAAATGAAATGAAAACAATCCAATTATTGCAATTTTGAAAAATTATAATGTTGTTTGAGATATGCTGCATCGTTTCAAATTGTTATTGGATGTCCTGTGTCACAGTGACTTCATAAATGCACAGGGCGAAACATAAAATAAACACTATTCCTCATGCAAGAAAATAAATTGCGATGTGTGTTAGAGATATTGCACATCCTATTAAATGAAAATCCAGTTTCAGCCAATGACGGTGTCAGTGACCCGCCAATAGAATCGCTCCATGGTCGCGGTGGGCGGAGACTCCCAGACATCCACTCTGCCACCGAACCGGTTGCTCAACACATTCCCGACTTGTTTGGAACAGGACAGGGGGAGATCGAGCACGGGAACCCGGGATTTGGGAAAAGTTTGTCGGGAGTGCTGCGGGCGAGCTGGTCCTGAAACGCAAAGGTAATCAACCTGTCACCCCATTGGCGCATTTATGTTGCTTAATGCTGCTCATCCCCCAGTAGAGTTTATTTCTAAGCATGTCATGGTTTATTCCATGCGCGAAATGCTGATGTTGTTCCAGCAACAGTGTCTGAGTGATGGTGAGGTTGTGGTATTGATCTGATGTGGTTTATGGCTTTATCAATAGCGACGTGCGTTACTCCACTGTGTGTCCTGCAAAATGTATGCCCTTGTGCGTTTTCTGTCTGACATTTTTTATCA
Source organism: Dallia pectoralis (assembly GCA_029465975.1). NCBI lineage: Eukaryota > Metazoa > Chordata > Actinopteri > Esociformes > Umbridae > Dallia > Dallia pectoralis. The sequence continues at coordinate 3,852,163 of CM055752.1, read as the reverse complement.
GCCCATGCACCTCCCTGGCATCCCTCTGATATACGGACAGATGAGCGGTTCATTCTTGCCAGATGTGGGACATTTGGTTTCGGTCGTGTGTGTGTTGTATAATTTGTATTAATTAATGTATTAATCGATTAATGTTGCCTTGTCACCATATGTGGGTGGTTGTTTTTATGTGCGGCTGTTAAGAGGCAATCCGGGCAATGTGTTCACAGCTGAAGTTGTTTTGTGGTTTGTTCTGGTTTTGTCTGGGTCCCCGGTGCCACACCTCGCTACACCAAATCCACTCTGACTCTGAGGGTTCGTTGGGAGAGTCAGGCGTGTTTGCAAGCAGCCCGGCTTGGTGTAACAACTGTGTTGAGTTGCGATGTTGCTGTTGGGAACATCTATGTTTGAGTTGCCTGCAAGCTGGATTACATGTTTACTGGCTATTAGAGAAAATAGAAGAATGTTTTTCAAGTGTTTTCAATGGTCATTTTTGGTTGACAGTTCAAAAGGCATTTTCTTTAAATGTTAAAAATATGTCCTGACAAAAGATGCATTTTCACCTTGTTGGGGGAAATTGCATATTTTTCCAGTGCTGAAAGTCCTGAAAATATGTAATTTTCGAGTTTAGCGTTGGTCAAAATACCATTTTTGGGGGGATCGATTCTATATTTGACCTGCACATTCATTCCTAATCCGCTTGGCCTATTCCAAATGACAGTCTATGCTAATATATTGTAAAGCAGAGCTAACTTGTGACTGCAACACACCTCCCATCTGTACAAAAACCAAGTGCGGACCTCATCCCCCAGGCACCTGTCAGACATCCATCCCCAGCCTCATATGAGAGCTCACCTCTCGAGCACCTCCACTCAGAGTCCCACCAAGTATTTATAACTGTATTTTTAGCGTGTGTTGCCAGTGAGGTGGCCATTACCTCACTGGCAGGTTAGGATAAGTTCGGCATGAATAATAACGAGGCAGATTAGGTTAAGCCTTCAGGTAATTGATGTTCAGGTCAAGAGAATAATGTGGAGGTTTTGGGAAACGTTACGGGTCAACTAAACATGAGTATTAGGTAGCATAACGATTCCCTCCAAAAATATAGTGGGATCGCTGACCAATAACAGATAGAGTCTGTAGCAAGACAAACATGCCTGAGATATGAGGTCCCTGTAGGTGGCAGTATTGAGCAGCCTGAGAGATGAGGTTTACACCTGGACCAAAACAACTTGGCATTTGTCTCAGTTGGTAGCATCATCAGAAGCTAAGTTTTCTTCATGTCAGAGGACACAAGTACGAGAATGACAACACATCCATATCAGATCGTCCGTGAACTGTGCAGCACAGGTCAATTTAGCATCCAGAGCATTAACAATGTAATTCACAACTAATGTAGAGGCAGTAACAGCGCTACGATGAGGTCTTAACCCTGATTTGATTTGCGTTTAAAATCAAATTCTCAGCCAGAAAGTGGCGACGCTGCGCATTTTAGGCTTCCTTGCTAGACAAGGAAGCCTAGAAATTGGGCGATACTTGTTGAGAGGCAACACGTATGTAGATCTCCCAGATTTAGGAATAAGTCCTTAAGATGACGTCAAATTACAAACGACGCTTCTGACTTAAACACTGCACACAGCGAAACACACTTTACATGGAAGACATCAGGCGAGTCCCAAACCTCCATCACGCCGTTATCTGCTCCACTTCAGCCCTTAATAATTAAACCTTCTGTTAAATTGGCTTTTACAATTTCATTGTCTTGCTGTAAAAACCCCAGCTTCCATTACTCTTGTCTTTTCCCCCTGGTATTTTGCGTCTCAGAGACGTTCAGGGTTTTCCGCCCCTAAAGAGTTTTTCCCCCCATCTCTCCAAAGACATTTCCAACACACAAATGATCCCTTCTTGGAATAATTACATTTTAAATCATGTTTTTTTCTCACCTCTTCCCCTGCGTACGCACACCAATCTTGCTTCTGTCTGTGATGTTGACTGTCATGGCCAGTCTGGGTGCCTTGGATGCGAATGCTATCACAGCTCCAAATGGTTGATCGGCAACAGACGTTCAACTTGGGCAGCCAATGTTTTTCTCAAACACATGAATGTTCTCATGTTCTCAGGGAATTCTGCGAATACCATCATCTGCGTTTCAACTAGTGGCGAATGCTTTTGCGAAGTGTCCAGTCTAGCCCGCCGTATCACAATATGGGTTATATATATTTCAGGGCTTCAGTTGAGCTTTGAGATAAGCCCGACCTCTGATAAAATGTATTTGGTAGAGCCTAGCCGGCAACCAACTGAAAAGTTGCAGGCAACCAACTGAAAAGGTGCAGTTGGCAGAGAGGTATAAAAATCTATGTTGTTACAACCTCCATCTTTGTCCTCAGTCTTCAGCCAGATGCATTACTGGGGTCTTTCATAACGCTAAAGTACCAGAAACATTGCCAGTAGCTCCTTCTTGCACGCTGTTCAGTTAATTGGAGTGTCCACCTTATGGCCAGGTTTCAGATGACTTTCTTATTTGGTCAGTCAACAGTCAGTGGTTCCCAAACTGTGGGTCGTGGTCCATTTACAGCACCTCTTCTGTGGGACTTCAGCGTTCGTTGACCCTGGCACTGGAGCCAATAGAAACATGACTTCAGTCAGGTGTGGCTGGTTATCCACATGCCACAGATCCTAGATCAGCCGTAACAGTGGGCCGCCTCCCCTCGCAGTGGGCCGCCTCCCCTCGACAGTGTAGATAAACTATACAAATAAACTCGGTAGTAGAGTCCTATCACAGGCTGGCATTGGACTCGAGAAGTACCAGCTCTTTACAGCTTTATGTGTGCTGGCCTTGTGCAGACAACAGCATGATTTTGACCACACCGCTTCTCCCGCGCTGATTGTAACGGGCTGAATGTTTGGACGAATATTTGTGTGAAGTGGCAATGAGACAAGTCGCTTTGACTGTCTCTTTATGCTGGCCTTTTATCATTGGTTCCACTTGCGTGCCTAATGACCTGACTAGACTGTTGCATTGTGAACACGCAAGGCTTTTAAAAAATCCAAATGACCTGTATTACAAGACGGAAATTCCCGTCAAATTGCAAATGCGGAGCCCATATAACTGTCCTTATGCTGCGTATCTGGAAATTGAAAACACTCCTGCTGAATAGCAATTAAGAGTCCACATGATCACAGCATTATCCCTGTAAACACTGGTCTGTAACGCGCCACACAGACTGTCACCTCGACAGATAATGTCCACATGATCACAGCATTATCCCTGTAAACACTGGTCTGTAACGCGCCACACAGACTGTCACCTCGACAGATAATGTCCACATGATCACAGCATTATCCCTGTAAACACTGGTCTGTAACGCGCCACACAGACTGTCACCTCGACAGATAATGTCCACATGATCACAGCATTATCCCTGTAAACACTGGTCTGTAACGCGCCACACAGACTGTCACCTCGACAGATAATGTCCACATGATCACAGCATTATCCCTGTAAACACTGGTCTGTAACGCGCCACACAGACTGTCACCTCGACAGATAATGTCCACATGATCACAGCATTATCCCTGTAAACACTGGTCTGTAACGCGCCACACAGACTGTCACCTCGACAGATAATGTCCACATGATCACAGAATTATCCCTGTAAACACTGGTCTGTAACGCGCCACACAGACTGTCACCTCGACAGATAATGTCCACATGATCACAGCATTATCCCTGTAAACACTGGTCTGTAACACGCCACACAGACTGTCACCTCGACAGATAATGTCCACATGATCACAGCATTATCCCTGTAAACACTGGTCTGTAACGCGCCCCACAGACTGTCACCTCGACAGATAATGTCCACATGATCACAGCATTATCCCTGTAAACACTGGTCTGTAACGCGCCCCACAGACTGTCACCTCGACAGATAATGTCCACATGATCACAGCATTATCCCTGTAAACACTGCTCTGTAATGATCCTCGGGGTAATGTTAAATTCTGGGACTCACTCTCTGGTATTGAACGTCGAGGGCAAGAACCAACGCTTCAAATGGGAAGTGCGAGACGAGACCTGAATGCGCCTCAGTGCCTCAGCCCGAAGACTGTACTTAGTCAAGGAAACGGTAACCGTGGAGACGCTTTTAAGACATGCCACCGTTCAAGATCAAGACAGCAGTGTCTTTTTTCCTTTAGCCCGCCTGAAATGATAAACCCGCCGGTTTAGGGGACTAGTGTCACCAGTTGCCATGGAGAAGTTTGTCACGTTCCGGCCGCAGGTGTGAACGAATGTGATTGAAATTGAACCGCTCAGAAGTGAGAAATGTACACAGAAAGCCCAGGTCCTCCTGCCCTCAACCCCCCAAACTCCTAAACCCCTGAACCTGCCACTACCCGCCCGACACACACACACACACACACTCCGATCAACCATTCAGCTCCAGCCAGCATCCTCTTCCTTTTGCCCGTGTTCTCTGAAGGAACCCTGCAGACGGAGGCTGACACGCTAAAGGCTCTTCCCCCCCGGTGGAGGCTTTTCACTCTTATCTCCAACCACCTGCTCACGTCGCAAAATACCCTCCTCCTTCCCACAACACACTCTTCAGTTAAGCTTCAGGGATATTCCAGCCTCACTGGTGTCTGCCGACGCGCACACGCACACCACACACACATAGAATAACGTCCACACACACCAACACCATCCCTCCCCTGACCCACACGCACACACCCCACAAATATACACACACACACACACCCAGCCACCTTCAGAAAGCCCCTTCCTCCCATTACACCGCCCGCCTCGTCACCTTCCGTTTCGGCGGAGTGCTACGGTCCCCATTACAGATCAAAGGGGGCATAATCGTGAGACGCAGACGTGTGACGGCGTCGCTTTTAACCAGCGCGGCGGGGCCTCGTAGTTGTGCCGTTGCCGTGACGGTGACTGTTTGATCGGTGCGTGTGCGGGTAAGTGAATGGGTAGCGCGATTGTGCGCACCTGTGCAGTGAGCTGTTTGCTATGCGTGGCAGAGGGGCTCCGGAGACCGAGTGTCTGTGATTGTCCCCGGTTAGCCGCGTTTGGCAGAGGTATCCGGTTTGACGTTCCGCAGGGCTCGGCCTGCCAACACAGCAGCGTCTGGTCCTTTGAAACGCAGGCCGGTTTGAGGCAGTCACCGTGCCTGTGTGCCTGACGGTAAAGCCCGGCTTATCGCATTTCCCCCACCGTCGTGAAAATACACACTGGTACTTTTCTCTCTCTCCGTTTGCCCTCCCTATCGTTTCACTGTCCTATCTCTCCCCTCCAGCCAATCTATCCCCATGTTGGGAGTGCTCAGTGTGTTCCTGCTTTTTTCTTCCACACATCTATCTCCACTCATTCTTTCCCTCTCGTCCCTCCCCCTTTCCCCTTTTCTCTCAATTTCTCCCACTCCTCCTCCATTCTCTCCGTACATCATTCTCTCCCATTTTATCTTTCTCACTTTCTCCTCCCCTGTTTTCTCCTCTTCCTCCATCGTGAGGGAGGGATATATTGTCCCCTACTGAAAGAGTGGGTTCTGATCCTCTGTGTGTGTGTTTGTGTGTGTGTGTGGATATTCGGGGTGCATCACTCCATCGATTCTCCAACACTTTTTCTCCCATTTGTGCTGATCAGTATCAAGACGGGCAGTGCATTCTGGGTACTCAGACCGCCCCTGTCAAAGCAGGTATATTCTCCCCGTGGTTATGTAACATCTCATTATTACACAACCTGTCCGCTTGGTGTATTCTGCCAGCCCTCATCCTCCAGGAACCCCCCTCCCCACGCGTTCGGAGAAGGTCCGATATAGTCTGTGGTTTTCGGAGTAGAAGGTCCGATATAGTCTGTGGTGTTCGGAGTAGAATGTCCGATATAGTCTGTGGTGTTCGGAGTAGAATGTCCGATATAGTCTGTGGTGTTCGGAGTAGAAGGTCCGATATAGTCTGTGGTGTTCAGAGTAGAATGTCAGATATAGTCTGTGGTGTTCAGAGTAGAATGTCAGATATAGTCTGTGGTGTTCGGAGTAGAAGGTCCGATATAGTCTGGGGTGTTCGGAGTAGAATGTCCGATATAGTCTGTGGTGTTCGGAGTACTGCATCACAATGCCCTCAGTAGTATGACCCAAATACTATATGTGGAATGAAACTGGGACTGTTGTTAGAACAGCTGCAGGGGTACAACATTCTAGTTGTACTGAGTAACCGTTCATCATCAGGTATCTAGTAAACATGGTGTGTAACCAACTGACATTTACTGTAAACACACGGTCAGTGTTCATAGCTGGTTCAGATTCGGTCCAGCCCAGTGATAGTTTACGAAGACAAAACATGGAGTTGTAGATTTGGATACATGGTAATTCATAAAGACAAAACGTGTAAATCTCTATTTGGATACATGGTAATTTATGAAGAAAAAACAATGAATTGTAGATTTAGATGAATGGTATTTTATACAAGACATGGAATTATTTGAAATGGAGGGACACAGGAAGGCGTGCAGAGGATTTTTAAAATAATTAAAAGTTAGGTGAAACGTTGCCTTTGTGTATTTCACTTTAGCCATGAAGTTATGAATGATATGTAGTGCACATTGGTTTAAGCCACAACGAGAGATATTCATGTCTTCTGACAATAGCACCGATAAAAGGTGTTGTTCTGGGGGTTGGGGCTGTCTGATGCATGTTAAATGCTGCATCTGTGTTTATGTGAGCAGATTCATCAATCTACAGCGGCTGGGGAACCTGTGGCAAGATGCACTTAAATAAGAGCGGCTCATACAGCCATGGGGACCCGAGTGGATGTTAGCTCAGTCAGGGGATCCGGATGGATATTAGCTCAGCCAGGGGACCCGAGTGGATGTTAGCTCAGCCAGGGGACCCGGGTGGATGTTAGCTCAGTCAGGGGACCCGAGTGGATGTTAGCTCAGCCAGGGGACCCGGGTGGATGTTAGCTCAGTCAGGGGACCCGAGTGGATGTTAGCTCAGTCAGGGGACCCGGGTGGATGTTAGCTCAGTCAGGGGACCCGGGTGGATATTAGCTCAGTCAAGGGACCCGGGTGGATGTCAGCTCAGTCAGGGGACCCGGGTGGATGTTAGCTCAGTCAGGGGACCCCGGTGGATGTTAGCTCAGTCAGGGGACCCGGGTGGATGTTAGCTCTGCCAGGGGACCCGAGTGGATGTTAGCTCTGCCAGGGGACCCGAGTGGATGTTAGCTCAGTCAGGGGACCCGAGTGGATGTTAGCTCAGTCAGGGGACCCGGGTGGATGTTAGCTCAGTCAGGGGACCCGGGTGGATATTAGCTCAGTCAAGGGACCCGGGTGGATGTCAGCTCAGTCAGGGGACCCGGGTGGATGTTAGCTCAGTCAGGGGACCCGGGTGGATGTTAGCTCAGTCAGGGGACCCGGGTGGATGTTAGCTCAGTCAGGGGACCCGGGTGGATGTTAGCTCAGCCAGGGGACCCGAGTGGATGTTAGCTCAGTCAGGGGACCCGAGTGGATGTTAGCTCAGTCAGGGGACCCGGGTGGATGTTAGCTCAGTCAGGGGACCCGGGTGGATGTTAGCTCAGTCAGGGGACCCGGGCGGATGTTAGCTCAGTCAGGGGACCCGGGCGGATGTTAGCTCAGTCAGGGGACCCGGGCGGATGTTAGCTCAGCCAGGGGACCCGGGCGGATGTTAGCTCAGCCAGGGGATCCGAGTGGATGTTAGCTCAGTCAGGGGACCCGGATGGATGTTAGCTCAGTCAGGGGACCCGGATGGATATTAGCTCAGTCAGGGGACCCGGATGGATATTAGCTCAGTCAGGGTTACCCAGGTGGGTGTTAGCTTTGTCATGCACCAGCTGGCATCAGGATCACTCCTACCACAGCCTCAAGGTTTACCAATCTAATATGTCTGTCTAGTTAAGTGTGCCACGCTACTAATCTGCTGCCCTGTGGGTCATCTTGGCATGCGTTTGCTAATCCCACCCGTCTGGTTCTCAGTCCTTCTGCGGGGGTACTTGGTACTGTGTACCTTTCTCAGTGCCAACAGGCATTGCTATAATAATATCCCAGTGTCTATGTTATATGTAGCGTCGTCTACGCCATCATATGATGTCAGTTAGTTGTAAAATGTAAGCTATGTTGGGGGGGGTTGAAGAGAAGAACACCGTGCCAACTGTAAAGCAAAAGAGGGCGGATCTTTTATGCTTTGGTGTTGGTGCGGCTAATTGGTGGCACAGGAAATATTGTGCCGGTAGAGGGGAGATTGGAATATGTCAACAAATCCTGAAGGCTAATGTTCTGATGCTGAATAATAAAACTGATGCTGAACAGTGATTGGATATTAGAACGACAACGATCCCGAACAAACCCTAAAACTACTTTGTTGGTCAGTGGCGAAAACTGACATTGAAATTGGGTCACAGCATTTTATGCGCCGTCCGGAACGTAGGTCCCATCAACTGTTCACGTTGATTTCCATCTTCCGTCAACGTATCTCCTGTTGTTTATTCACGTCGTTTACCGTTCATTCCGTCCTTTTCCGGCGCTCCTCCATTTTGCCTTCACACAGTACACACCGGTTTGATACCAGGCTGCTTTTATTTGGATGAAAACGGGACGGCAGCCCGACATAATTGGCACGTTGAGGCGCAATGACGGCGGCTCGGGGAACAGAACACGGAACAATGTCCCCGTCAACCGACATCGATCAGAACACGCAAAAAAAATGTCAGCTCGACTGAGTCACCGGGACCAGCTCACGGACAACCAGCTCACGGACAACCAGCTTGAGCCTTGAATGGCCACATCTATTCCTGCCTGTGTCAATAGGTGTGCCTCTGCCCACTTAGTGCAGAACGATCGGTTTTGGTCGTCTCTGTGTCTTTAAGAGCAGGTGTTTTCTTTCTTCTCGCCCCGGCTCTGGGCATTTTCATCTGTTGAGTCTCTCAGGGCTCAACTGCACTCCTCCTCTGTCTGTGTGTGTGCGCGTGTGCGTGTGTGTGCGCGCGTGTGTGTGTGTGTGTGCGTACGGATCGTTTCCCCCGCGAGGGAGCACGCGGGCGGTGGGGGGGAAGGGGTACTGTCAGATCTGCCCACACTACCTCACGGTTACCTTGCCAACCCCCTGGGTCTGAGGGTGTCAGCGGGCTGCCTGGTCTCTTCCCAAACCGGATCGGACCGGCAAATGGCTGAACATAGTTCTCTGGTCATTTACATGCCGGCCTTGTCCACTGAACACATATATGTTCTTACTTGCTCTCCATCGTGTGTGTGTGTGTGTGTGTTAATCGCTCTTATGCAGTATAGAGTCCAGACATTTGAATGTGTCCATGTCCTAGACCCACATGGAAATCAAACCTGCATCCTTGATGCTGTAACCGCCATGCTCTAGCAAATGCCTTGTGCCTGTGAGGGTGTTGGGCTTCGCAGCGTGTTGCTGCCTCCTATTCGTTCCTGGATAAAGACCGCTGGCCCCGTACTCTGCGACGCACCACTCCACAACCAAGCGTATTTATCGGTTCCCCTCAGGCCCCAGCTATCCAGGTGCCGCTCGTTGACATACAGACCTGGAACCCTTGACTAAGGCCTCCTGCTTTTTGTTCCGCCTACTCAGACGACCGCCCCTGGTCATGTGGTTCTGCATCGGGGCTGATGTTTCACCTGAGATCACCTTTAGACCTGCTGCAGCCCAGAGAACACGGGCTGTGGTTTTCTCTGCGAGTTACCCGGCAACACTGTATTCAGCTGCCCTCCATTACGCCTTCAGGAACACAGAGGAGACTATTTTCATTATGTTGTCTGTATTATAGCAGCCACCCGGACCAGAGAACCTGACTAGTTTGGACTTTCAAGGACCACCCCTTCCCTTTCCGACGACCCAGAATAGATGTTAAGACCAGGTGTACTGACCGATCGATTACTAACCTCATCTAAAACATGTTTCGTCAGTCCGTCTGGAGCCGATCGAAACTCACAAAGGATTGTGGAAGAGACAAAATGGCGTTCTGGGTTTGTCCACAACAAGCAGTATTCCTGGTAGCATTGTCTTAGATGCAAGCGTGTGGTGTGAAGAAAGGATTGTCAACAGCCTCCCACTCTGTGACCTCACATTTAACCCTTTGAAGAATGCCTGTGTTAGTGTAGTTAATTGGAGCGTTGCCGGGGTTACGTTAGAGTAAGAGGCCCCGGACACAGGGGCCAATCAATCCTCAGAGAGACACCACAGATATGGATATGAAGGGCCACTACCCTCATGCACACTAGATATGGACACAGCGTGGAGCGAAACTGACAGCCCCTCCAGCAGACCTACAAGGTCCCAGGCATCATGCCAGCCCCCCCCATCTGAACCTCACTTTAGGTCAGCCACCCCCTCTCACCTCTGAACAGTGTTTGCCCATGTCTTAAAAAGATTTTTAGGGCCGTTTGATTCTGCAGATCTCTCGTTGGCCCCATCGTCCGGATTTATTAATCACAACCTTTCCTTGGGTCTGGTGGTCGACTGCATCAGCTAAATGAACGACTGCTTTAGCGAATGCAATTTGGTTCCCAATGTTCATTGGTTCCTTATGCACTGTTGGAGCACGGTTCCACTGTCTGTGTTTTTGGGCCCATCTTGATCTATTAATATTATTGGCTAGGCTGAGATCTTTTTTTTTTTTTTCTTTGCGACTCTGCCTAGAAGGCCAGCATCCGGGAGTCGCCTCTTCACTGCTGACGTTTTGTCGCTACTATTTACTGAAACTGACAGTTGAGGACCTGTGAGGCGTCTGTTTCTCAATGTGTTTGACATCTTGATCAGCTGTGCACCGGGGCCTCCCACTCCTATTTCTATTCGGGTTAGATCCTGTTTGCGCTGTTCTGTGAAGGGAGAAGAATAGCCTTCGTTCCTCAGGAAAGGAAACAACCGACAGGCTTCGGTTTATTCGAGTGTGTGATCAAACTCTGATTCTCAAGATAATCAACTCGTCTAAAGAAGGACAGTTTTATTGGTTCTTTAATGAGCATTCGGCTGTGCTAACATAATCGCAAAAGGGCTTTCAAATTATTAATTTGCCGTGATGAACCGCCGTGATAAACATAAATTAGCAAACGCACGTCATTCGCTGTGTGTTTGTAAAAGCTCTTTGTCACAACTGTCGTTATAAAATAAATGTGATTTACAGGAACACGGGAGTGATGTTTGCTGATAATGGGCCTCTGTTTGTCTATATGGGTATTTAATTAGTATCAACAAAATCAGCCATTTCAGACAACCAACTGGATGGGTTTAGAGGATGAGGTGGTGTCTGCCGCATCTGTCCTGATGGGTAATGGGTTTTGGTAGCTTGGCCGTCTCCACTCTGTGGCAGACAAATGGTTTTACACCCACCTGGGTCCTTGGCTCTCCGTCATAATTCCAGAACTCCGAGAGTTCAGGAGAAATAAGAAAAATGTACTTGTTTTGTGTGAAAGTGTCCGTTCCTCCATGGAAGGGGTGTAACCAACAAGGTGGGTGTGTTTATGTTTGATACAGACACTTCCCCCCAGGAAAGTCTGCTGGTGGTCTTTATACAGACTATGGATTGAAGGTCAACTGACCTCCAGTGGAGGCTTGTTCATTGAGCTATAGCTACTAGCCATCTGGCACACCTGGTTGCAGGTGTTCGGAATCTGAAACATTTGCACAGCAGATTTTGCATTGTCCCAGATTGGATTAGATCTGTTAGACCAAAGTAGTTGGACGCCTCTCTGGGTGAAATTGTCTCTTCTGCTTATATTCGGACAAAGGTGTAGTTTTCGTTGACATGGTGTAGTACCTAACTTTGTGACGGGGGCGGATAAACTGTTTTTGTGCTCGTTTAATGAGCGGAAAGATTGTGGTTGTGGTTTCAAAAGAGATAGCCGTAGCAGCTAATTACATGACAACTATGTAGCTACAAAACAAAGCTTTTTGTTTAGCTATGGTCTACAGGACCTGCACAGGAAGGACAGGGCTTGCTATTTTTAGTTTCAGTGAGCTAAGGAGATAGCCGCTAGCTAGCTTGGCATTTTAGCTAACATTTTACAATGTTTAGCATTCCTTTTCTATCGGCAATCCTGCCCTTGGAATAACTCAAACTGGGCGAACAAAGCTCACAGGCTAGTGCTGCCAGACAGATATATGGGTTGTTTACTACCAGGTAGTTAGCTACTTTGATGGAGAGCTTTTCCTGGAGGAGACATAAAGGTCCATTGCAGCCTTTGTATTCCTTCACGCGCTTAAGAGCGACGCTTGCATATGAGGTTTCTCCAGGGCTTTATCACAATCTCTTTGGGATTGTCAACCCAAGAAGACTGCATGACAATGAACACGAGGACATCATTGGAGAGACGCCAAGCTGACCCCAATCACAGGCCGACTCTTCTCCCTTTTGTCATCTGAGCCGTCTTTCCCACACGACGGCAATGGCCTTGTGAATAGTGAATGGCTATGTCGTCTCTGTGTCTCCGACGGAGTGCGCGGGGATTATAGCCAATCACGTGGGCTCGCAGGTATCCTAGCAGTTAGAGCATCTGACCGATTACTGGACGGTTTTAAATCCAGAGCCAGCGATCCCTGAGGCGGCTGAGAAAGCTGTTGCTGTGTTCCTGGGTGACGCTGTTTGTCTCTAGGCTCTCAGGTCATTGTCGTAAAGAAGCACTTCTAAAGTAAATTAAAAACACATATATTATTGTTCATGTTTTCGTCATTAATTATTTTTTCCCGTTTGGGTCTGTGTTTTAGTGAGGGTGTGTGTTTTTAGTGACGGCCTGTGTTTTAGTGAGGGTGTGTGTTTTAGTGACGTTCTGTGTTTTAGTGACGGTCTGTGTTTTAGTGAGGGTGTGTGTTTTTAGTGACGGTCTGTGTTTTAGTGAGGGTCTGTGTTTTAGTGACGTTCTGTGTTTTAGTGACGGTCTGTGTCTTTTCACATATGTGAGTGAGAACAGAGAAGCACTTATAGAGGTTAAAAGAAATCTCTCAGTGTTTTATTTACTTATCAGGGTCTTTTTCAGGGAAGGATGACGTAGGACTGTCTACAATGTCGTCCCCTGAGACTGTTACAGGCACAGATCACACACACATCACACTCACACATCACACACTCAGATCTCTCTCTCACACACACACACACACACACACAGATCACACACAACTTTATCTCTTATCGGAGAGCCCGTTGAAAGGATAGATGAGGAAGGAGAGAGGAGGAAGGAAAGAGGAGGAGAGATGAGGGTAGGAGAGAGGAGGAAGGAAAGAGGAGACAAGAAAGAGGAGAAGAGATGAGGGTAGGAGATATTAGGGTAGGAGAGCTGGAAGACCTGAAGAGTGGGAGTCGGGAGGTTGGAGAGATGGCGATGATGAGAGAGCGTTGGACTTCATTGATAGAGAGAAATTAGTTGGTTGCCAAAGGATGAAGGGAACAAAAGAAGAAACAGTGTTTTGTTTAGAAATGCTTTGTTCGGCAACGTTTTGTCCAAAAACAAATTTTGTGGACGCAGTGTCGGTAGGGAGAGTTAGTCAGATAAACACTGTTTAATTCACTGCTTTGTGGCTGTGGAATAAAAGAAGCGTGTGAATGTTGTGTGTGTGTGTGTGTGTGTGCGCGCACTCAGACAGCCCCCAGTTAGTCTATAACCAGTGTATGTCTCCAGTGAGAGGATGTGTACAGAGTCAGGCCCTTCCAGTGAGCCAGTCGACTCCATTCAATTGACGCCTCGCCTGGAATATTGAAAGGCCTGTCTTCTCCAATTACCATCTCCCACCACCCTCCCACTCATCTCTCCTCGTTCTCTTTCTCTTCTCGCTCTCTCTCTCTCTCCCTCTTCCTTGTTGTTTGTATCCACTGCTGTCCCTGACGTGTACCTTGCCTTTCTTTATCAACGTCTTTTTCACTTTTAAAACTCCCAAATCCCACCGCAATTTGTTTTCTCCCTGTCAGTGTTTTGTGACGCGTCTCCCTCCTCCATCTCACCTGGTTTGTCTCCGTCTTCCCGGGCTTCTCCGAATACGCTTTCCCTTTCGTTGTCTACGGGTGTCATTGACCCGTCAGCCGGACGACGGTCGGAATTGGCTGCGTCGCTCCGGCGTCATGCGATGCTTCGGTACGCAAAGCTGGGAATCTGGCTGGGCTTTCAAAGTGCAGTGACAACATAACGTGGCCCTGGCTTCACACGCTAGCAGATGTGTGGCTAAGCAGTGCCAGATACCAAACTGAGCAATGTCATTTAGAAATCACACCTCAATGCAGGAATAGCTGTGTTTTGTGGCAATAGGTAATCGTGTGATGTATTTTGTTTATGCAGCTAACGCAACTTTTTGATGGAGGTGGACTCTCTTGCTTTCTCTCTCCCTCTCTCCCTGTCACGCTCTCTCTCCTATTCCACTCTCTCTATCTCACCCACTCCCTCGTTTTCTCTCATTCTGTGTCTCAATTTTATGTTGGGGTTTAGCAACTCATTTACTTCTGGCAGGACGGGGTATTATCTATAAATGTTTTCCTCCGAAGGATTATCTTATTTGTATACTGGCTCCCTAAAGGGAATGTGCTGGATTTTCACTGCTGCCTTGAAACGTTGGAAAAGTAAAGCCGATATCCATGGGATATACAGTCGGGAATTGGATAATGTTGTCTGTAAACATGAGCTCAACCCATATTTCATGAAAGTCCACGGTTGTCTGACGTGCCGTACGCAGCGTGCGGATATTTACCTGGCTACATGCCATGCTTTTCGACTTTTCTGACTATTTTTGTTTACAGAATGTTTACAGAATGTTTACAGAATGTTTACAGATTGTTTACAGATTGTTTACAGAATGTTTACAGAATGTTTACAGATGGCTAGCATAGTGGAGTCTGATGATAGCCTAGTCAGAGTAGTTAGCGTAGTGTTCCCCATTTAGACTGTGACTCGATTCAGGCTGACAAAATTAAAATAAGTTTGTGTTAACAATACAACCTTGTTAAGATAAAGCCTTCCTCCATTTCCGTTAAGAACAAAATTCCCTGTGAAACAACGCATTTCAAAATGAGACTCCGTAATGTCAGATCCCTTGCTTCAAAAGCAATTGCAGTAAATTCATTAATCACTGATCGTTAACCTGATTTAATTGGCCTGTGTGAAACCTGGCTGAAGCCTGATGAATTTATTGCCTTAAATGAGGTTTCCCCTCCTGATTACATTAGTGATCGTGTCCCCCACGCCTCCCACAAAGGGGAGACGCAAAATTTATGAGACAAATTATAAATGTACGCTTAAACACATCACTGGGTTTCTGTCTTTTGAAGTTTTACTCATGAAAGCTAACCAGGCTAATTAATCATTTTTCCTAGCTACCATTTACAGCCCCCTGGGCCAAACACAATGTTCCTCAGTGAGCTTCCAGAGTTGTTATCTAACCTTGTAGTCATGGCAGATACTGTTCACATATTTGGTGACTTTGATATATATTCACGTGGAAAAATCCAATGATTTTTGACTCTGTGGGTTTTGTCCAACATGTCTTGGGGCCAATACATTACCACGGCTATACGGTACACTTACTCTTCTCACAAGGTGTAATTATTGTAGATGTAATACTTTTTCTCTCATAATCCTGTTATATCGGACCACCGTCTGATTACATATGTCGTTAGATTGGATGACCGGCTTCTGCCCCCAGCCGTTGCCTGCTCAGGGATGATGGTGAATAAATCTGTAACCAATCTAATCAAGGATCTTAACTTAACGCTGCGTAATTCCTTTGATGCTGTTGAACCGTTAAATACGCCGCTAAAAAGCAATGCGCGACGTCTCGCTTCCTGGTACACAAACAATACTAGAACACTCAAGCGAGCCATCAGACATTTTTGACGAACGTGGCACTTCGTTAAGTTGGATGTATTTAGACTAGCCTTGATAGACAGTGCTGTGCAATACTGAAAAGCATGTATATCTGCATGTCTGTTTCTCCAAATTCATTGAGGTAAACAAGAAAAATCCAATATGGATTTCTGATACAGTTGCAATGTTAAAAAGTACTGCTGGACAAGTGAAGGTGGTCTTTACTTTAGCAGTAATGACTACATAAATGTTTGCCAGTTGTCCTGAGAATGTACATACCGTAATCGCCCTGGCTGGTATCAAACGGGGCCACTTGAATTTTTTGCTCCTGTTTTGCTTGACACGTTCACCAAACCGACCAATTGTCAGCTACTTATGGAGCTAAGTTTCAACACTCAGGGAGTTTCCTAGCCGCTGTGCATCAACCCTGTTGTTGTTGCTTGCTTTTGGGGGTTTTAAGTTGGGTGCTTTGCAAAACTGCTGATGTAGAAAGGCCTTAATAAAATGAACTTGATTGATTAACAGAACCCCCTTCGTCTCCCAGCTTGCCCACTGCCCACTCCAATCTCACTCTGTTTCTTTCACTTTTCTCTCTCCATCCTTTTCATTTCAATGGCGGCATCCGCCCCTCCTACCTCCCTTCTTCTCACCGTAAAGAACACTATTTTCCTGTCTCTCTGTATTTATGTCTTTCTCTCCGCCTCCTCCCCCCTGCATGGCCTCTGTAGACTGACTACCCTCTGTCCCGTGGGCACGGATCCAAAGTGAGCTGTTTATGCACCCGGCTGATTTATTTAACGCCTAGTGTGCGTAATCGCCACAAATTCCCCTCTGCACTATTTCTCCTGCTCTTTTTTGACTCCTCGCTCCTCTTAATCTCTTCATCTCTCCCTTTCTCACTCTCTCTCTCCTCCTGTGCTCCGTTCGGAACTCGGCTTCCTCCAGCCCGGCTGTGATTGGTGGGTCTTATCGGTTTATCTGTACCTCAGGGCTTCTGGTGGTGAGGAGAGACTAAAATGAGTCTGCGGCGCCTCAGTCACTGGATCTTGTTTGGCTACTGTGATGGAGGACTAGATGGTGTCTAATCAGAGAGCGGAGCGTGGATAAAGGCCTCAGCTACAAAGACGATTTTATCTGAAAGCTGAAACGGTTGTCCTCCCAATCAAAGCATCAAAATGGGGCCAACTGTGGTTGTTCCCAGAGGGGGTGGGAGGGGTACTGGAGGAGGTGTACTAGTGGTGAGTGGGAGGGGTTACTGGAGGAGGAGGGGACAGAACTTTAGATTTAGATTTAACTTAAAAGTCCTGGTTGGATGGTAGTTCTAAAACGCACACCACACTGTATTCATAATGTTATACTCCGTTAAAATACTGCGCATTAGAATAATTAATTGCAAGTACGGCATAAAACACTTCCGCACTTTTTGTTTTACTTACCGGTAAATGCAAAAGGTTTTTTGTTGAGAGATTGGCGAGAGACTATTTATTACTGATGTTCTGTGTTTGTTTAAGTGTTTTCTTTGTGTGCATGTGACAGGCGCAGGACGTTGTTGTGAACTGTGGGAGGTCAAAGGTAAAAAAAAAAGTGTATTTCGAACAGTGTTGGTTGAAAAACGTTTCCTTTGCAACTGTGAGGAACATTGACTTTCTCCTGGGGAGCATTTGGGCTCCGAAGAAGCGTAGTGACTTAATGCAAGTGCACTCCGATAGTTATTTGTGTTCAACTGTAATGTCATAAACCTTCATGGTATTTGAACTGTGTATCAACTTGTTTTAATACATTCCCTCTATAGTATACCTCTAATCATACAATCTAATAATTTCTGTGGTGTTCGTAACGTTTATTTTTCTTCTCGGCACTCGTCGATTGTCAAAACGTGAATTTCTCCTCCACTCCGGTTTGAAACGATTGAGTTGATTTTGGCTTGCCTTTTGAAGCACGCAGGCAGGTGGTCTGTACAACGTCGCCAACCAAACGCTGTTTGCAAACCCTGCTGGATTTCTAGATTAATTTTATAGACCGTCGTGTGTAGTTATTGATAGAAGGTCATTACCAACTGTGTGTGTGTGTGGGCAGACTGGTCTTAAAGTTCCCAATCAGTGGGTTCTGTAGCGATCTGTAGATATCCCCCCCGCCCCCACCACGTCCTCCCGGCAAACAGGAAGTGCACTGGACCATTTTGATGGTGTGGTTGATAATGTCCCTTCAACAGAGCGATGCAAATGCGCCCTGCTTCTAGATCTAAACAGTTAGCCCACTGCTCCTCCGTTAATGGCCCGGTGCCAATGTCAATCTGTCATGTTATCATTCTGGCCACCATGTTTTCCGGTTGCCACGGCCGCACGCCGTGGGCGGTGTTCTCGTCCCCCCCTCCCGCATTCTGGATCTCATCCGTATGTTTTAGGTGACTGTACAATCTGCGCCCCCTACACACACACACACACACACACACACACACAGTAATTGGCCAGCCTACAGTACACATACTAGAGGGTTGTTCATTCCCTGCTATCACGTTGGATTGCACTTCATCTCTGTCAGGGATGGTTCAGTCACGAGGGTTGAGCTGGGATATCCTGAGGTCGGTATTTCACACTGCCCACCTAATGCCAAGCTAGGATTACTACTGTTACTGCTGATCTCTGACTCGCCCCTCCTCAGCACCCCCCTCCTTAGCACCACGCTACCTAACATTGACTCCACCCACCCACTGCCCCCACCCGTCTCCATCCATCATCTTTTTCTCTCACCTGACATGCTCCCTATACACACATATGAACATATACATACATCTAACACATACATACATACACATACATCTAACACACACGCACACATATGGACATATTCTGAAATATGCTAGCGAACTCGCCGCTAACAGCTAGCCACACAAGGCGTCCGCTTCAGGGCTGGAAATCCGACTGTTCTTTTTATTGACTTGAGACGAAGACTAGAAAACAAGGGAGCGACAGGTAAACAATAGAAACGAATAAAAGAGGGTAAACACAGACACGCACAGAGGGAAAGAGAGCGACAGAAAGTTATCTCCTCAAGTTATTATGTGCGTGTACAGTGGTGCCAGAGTTACCGCCCTTGGTACTCTGTGTTTAGCTATAATCCCACAGAGAGGAGAGGGCAGAGGAGGTCAGGAATGTAGGGAGATTCCTTCCTATCCACCGTTAACACACATCACTGTACCACAGATGCAGTGTCAGCCCAGAGTGGAAGGAAGGTTATCTGAGTCCTGAGAGGATACTGGGGAGAGTGGGGTTCTGGTTAGACTGGACGTTTGTTTTTGCAACCAGGGACTTTTTTAGCGATGAGCATGAAGGCGGTTTGTGGAATGTGGATATTATTATATGGCTGTGTGTGGATATTATTACATGGCTGTGTGTGGATATTATTACATGGCTGTATGTGGATATTGTTACATGGCTGTATGTGGATATTATTACATGGCTCTGTGTGGATATTATTACATGGCTGTATGTGGATATTATTACATGGCTGTATGTGGATATTATTACATGGCTCTGTGTGGATATTATTACATGGCTGTATGTGGATATTATTACATGGCTGTATGTGGATATTATTACATGGCTGTATGTGGATATTATTACATGGCTGTATGTGGATATTGTTACATGGCTGTGTGTGGATATTATTACATGGCTGTATGTGGATATTATTACATGGCTGTGTGTGGATATTATTACATGGCTGTGCCTGTGTGTGGATATTATTACATGGCTGTATGTGGATATTATTACATGCCTGTGTGTGGATATTATTACATGGCTGTATGTGGATATTATTACATGGCTGTATGTGGATATTATTACATGGCTGTATGTGGATATTGTTACATGACTGTATGTGGATATTGTTACATGGCTGTATGTGGATATTGTTACATGACTGTATGTGGATATTGTTACATGGCTCTGTGTGGATATTATTACATGGCTGTATGTGGATATTATTACATGGCTGTATGTGGATATTGTTACATGGCTGTGTGTGGATATTATTACATGGACTGTATGTGGATATTGTTACATGGCTGTATGTGGATATTGTTACATGGCTGTGTGTGGATATTATTACATGGACTGTATGTGGATATTGTTACATGGCTGTGTGTGGATATTATTACATGGACTGTATGTGGATATTGTTACATGGCTGTATGTGGATATTGTTACATGGGATTCTGACATGGGATACTGTGCTGTTATTGTCCTCTGAAGAAAAAGCTTTTTTATTATTATTTGCTCTCTTTAGGTGTGAACAGGAAACCCTCCATCCGCTTTTAACCTTTTCAATAGCACTTGATATGAGCTATTGAACTGGCAAATCACATCCAAAGAAAAGCTTTAGCGGATCCATTACAATGTCGACAAAATAAATGGATAAGAGATTGCCCGTGTCAACATTTACAAACTTGGACGCAAAAAATCACTTCAGAGAAAGTGCAAGCTTCAAGGAATTCCGTCACAGATACCACCTGAAATGTCCCCTGATAAAAGGCAGGATAGCTCTTCTCTAGCCCCCTCCCCCCCATCTCTGTGTGCGTGTGCTTGTGTGTGCGTGTGCTTGTGTGTGCGTGTGCTTGTGTGTGCGTGTGCTTGTGTGTGCGTGTGCTTGTGTGTGCGTGTGCTTGTGTGTGCGTGTGCTTGTGTGTGCGTGTGCTTGTGTGTGCGTGTGCTTGTGTGTGCGTGTGCTTGTGTGTGTGTGCGCGCGCTTGTGTGTGCGCGCGCTTGTGTGTGCGCGCGCTTGTGTGTGTTGGCGCTTCAACAACCTAAACACTATTTTCATTTCACCACAGTTCTACAAATCACACATGGGAGAAGGATTTAATTTGCTTCCACCGTATTTGTATAAACACAGTTGGTTGCCTCTACTTTGGCTTAAAACGTTATTCTACTAAATTATCATGCAGCTCAAGGTGGAGCAGCACAAACAACCCGCAGGGGGGGTGGGTGGGAGGGTGTGGGGGTAGCGCTGAGTGGTTATTTAAAAAAAAAAAGATTAACATTATACAGTAAACCCAACAACGAATACAATGTAATGGAACAAAAACATGTGTTTTTAAAACGAGTCTGTATTTTGCGTTGGCCTCAAATACACAATGAAAGCACCGCCTCTCCCATGTTACCCGTTAGCGTTTACTTTCACTTTTCACGACAAACTTCCCGCTTTACGTGTCTTACGCAAATGCAAACTGTTGCTATGGTGGGTGATCCGTCAGCCTGGCCGGTTAGCTCAGTTGGTTAGAGCGTCGTGCTAATAACGCGAAGGTCGCGGGTTCGATACCCGTACTGGCCAATAATTTTTTCTTCTACTCGTTTCTTTTTTTTTTATGAAAGCACCAACACATTCACATACAGATTGACTCAACCTCGACTGTTTTATTTGTCCCTCAGCAGCACATTGAACAGGTTCCTACAAACGTTAGTTAAGTATTCAATTAAGACAAAAAAAATTGCCAATCTGTCCCAAAAAACTATTCAAAAACATATTTCATTTATTATTGTTTCAATTATACCCATTCTGAATATTTCAACTAAATGCTTTTCTACTGTAGGTCTATTTAGGATAAATATTTTTTTCTCAGATTTAGGCTAAGGAAGCAATGGAATATTACCTATGTTCTTGAATCTTTGACTGGATCTGTAGGCTATATCCCATGGCGTTAGTTAGCCTGTGATTCAGTGCTTCTACTGGTATTCATTTGTTTATGTGTAACCGAGATTGAGCCTGTGCCATGTGTGTAAATTCTACTTCCACTATGCACAACTGACACCTTTATAGCATTGATTCGTAACCTGTCGTAGGCTTCTCCTGAGATGTCCTCTGGGGAGTTCAATAACACATTATTCTCCTCACTGTTCGCGTTTATGGAGTGATTTCATGTTTCATGAGGCTGTGGTACTTCCCTACGGCCCATTCGCTGTCGACAGTATAGAGTTCCTATGTACATCAAATGAATCACATTTTGGTCAAGATAACGATTGTGTCTCATCCATTGAACGAACAAGTGCAGCTTGTTTGTATCACCGAGCAAACAACTCTGTTTTTTTACAGTTTGAGGTCAAATATGAATTAATATGACAAGGTTAAGTTGAGGGGTTAGAACCTTTAGAACAAAAACGAAAATACACACAGTATGTTGAAACAGACACAGGTTAAAATACAATAGGCTATTTCTTAACGCATGTCCAAATAGTTCTAATGCCAATCAGCGTCTCAATACGTGCCTACATTTCCAACCAATCACAGACATGCATTTCCAACCAATCAGAGACATTCTTTTCCAACCAATCAGAGACATGCATTTCCGGTGCTTGGCCTGTTAATAGCCAAAGATGAATATTGACAGTTTGTCTGGAGTTTTTCTCAGACACTTTGAGCCTATGAAGAGTTGTGATTGGAGTCATACAGTGTCTCTGGCATTGTTTGTTTGTTTGTTTGTTTGTTTGTGTGTGCAGCAGGCGAATATCATCGCTGCATAATGTGCAGTGTGTTTCACGCTGGATATGAGGATGAATTCCGTTTGGGAAGGTCGGCATAATTGTTCAGATAATGAGGCGTGTTGTCATTGCTGTTTATGTAGCCAGATAGCCGTGTCTATTTGTCACGCCCCCTGTGCACTTCCGTGACGTTATGCCGATAAGGATAAGACATAGCCTTGTTACAGCGGCTGCATTCCATATAAAACGTGCATGTGTGTCATTCCACTTGCCCCAGAGGAAGCTTATTTAGCCGTGTGTGTGGTTAAGGATGCACGCTGGGAGCTGTTGTTAATATCAAAGTATTTTTTAAACCTCCTTATGGACTGGAATTTGTGATTGATTGTGTTCCAATTTTGTTTTCTATTTGTATGTGCATAATCTATAAACACAAACGCAACTCAGCTTGCCGGGAAATTCCGAGATTGACAGCAAGTGGTTTTGTTGACGTTGGGCACATGACGAGGTACAGGTCGGGGGGACCGGTTTAGGGTTCTACAATCAACGACCAATCACTCTCATCACATCTGCCAACGCTTGTTTTGGTGACTCCATATTTCTCCACGAGGGGGTGGGGGTCACGTGTCTTGGCAGGTCACGGTGTTTGGTCACGTTAGCGTGTAGTGGTGAGTCAATGCTACTGGACTGGTGTTGCTCTGTTCCCGGGCAAAATGTTCGAGGCAAATATGCGTTAATCACCATATAGTGAGAGCGTCTGTCATTAGCTAAATGTTTTAAACTGCGGCTGCATTCTGTTGCTGTAATATTTTGTCCTGTACTTTGGTGCCCTGCAGTTTCATCACAAGCTCATCACATGTAGCAAATCGTTTTAAGGACGTGTTGTTTTAACATGGGCGATGCTCTTGCTTTCTTACCCCTACGTGACAGTTTAGTATTCAAAGCGACTTCGGCCTTTCCACAGGGGTGGGTACACCTTACATTCATATTGTCATTTGATGACATCCAGTAATCAGTTATTTGTCTAGTCCTTGTACAACAACTTGCTCATTAAAGAACCCTGAAGGAACGCGCTGTGTGGTTTGTGTGGTTGCAAGCCAATTAAAGCAGCATCCAACCCGCTCGGGCACTGCATTCTGGGTATTAGTTCTGTACGACCCAGCTACAACCTAGCTTAGTTTCCAGAACATAGGTTCTCCTTGATGTGTTACTGTTTCAGAACATAGGTTCTCCCTGTCATATTCTACTGTTTCCAGAGCAAGGGTTCTACCTGCCGTGTGTTTCTCTGAGTTATTGGACGCCAGGGGTTTTACAGTGTTTGTAGGGATGAACAGTTGGAACCGTTCATCCCTTCAGTTAGAACAGGTTTACTTTAAATGCAGGGAGTGTTTCTCCACCCGTGGGGCATCGCAATCATCAGCGTGGCGGAAAACCACGATGCACTGTGACACCGAGAGACTCCATCAGTGGCTGTGGCGGCGGGTTTATCTCTGCTGTGTTTACGTTTCACCGTGCTCACACCTTTCACCCCGGCATGCCGGTTCCTGTGGTCACGTAGCAGCCACCTCTGTGGTCGTCATTCCTGGCCCTCAGCACGAAGGACTAGGCAGACGCGCCGGTCGATCTCCGCCGCCGGTTATCCCATTGATTCACACGAGGCGCTCCCGGGCAGACATCGCTCTCCCGGTCTTCTGTATCCACGGGATGCCATTCAGCTTTTTGCTAGCCGCCGCCGCCGCGTATCTAATGAAGTCCACCTACGTGGAACTGTGAAGTGCAGAGAGAGAGAGAGAGCGAGAGAGAGAAAACCCATCCGTATATATGTGAAAGTAACCGGCACAAAAGCTGAGATTTGTTTATTTCCGTGCGCAATGACGTCTGATGAAATCGCCTGGGGATGTCTGCATACGAAGAAAAACCCACGTCAGTGTTGGTCTCTGTTGCGCGGCTACCGCCTTGTCTGAAATTCAACATAATCAATTTCCTCTCAACCACTCAGCCGCTCTGCCTTCTATCCAGATGATTTTATTGACGAGCGTGTGTTTATTTATTCCTGTATCAGACTTTCAAGGTTCCGTCGTTTTTTTACTGTGATAATTTTGTTTCGGTAGACGGTGCGTTTGGTTTGACGGCCGTGTTTTGAACAGGTCACGGTCAGTTGAATAAATTCGACCCGCCAGGCATCAACCCACTGCTTCGCTCCTTAATTTGCGCTTACGGCTCCACACGGTCCCTCCGGGTTTATTTGTCTGTATTTTGTAGTTGTTGAGTTTGTCATTTTGTCTCCACAGCATGCATCCAGACCGCACATGCGCACACACACACAAACATACACACACACACACAGCATAATTTGGTATCTGTGTGTCCGCGTTCCAATTATCGGCTCCCTCGCAAGTTTTTCTTGAATCTACGAACAGCTTAGCTTGGGCGAGCGGGCGAGTGGTTGATAAGGAAACGATAAATGGAGGTCTTGTTTGGTTCTAATGAGTTCTGCACTCATTAATTAGCAAGCTTCCTGGGTATTAGTTCCCTGGCCGTGTTCCCTGTGTGCCGCTTGGTGAGATGAGAGCTCAGCTTTCCTCTCAGGATCACCAGATACAGTCATGCTGACACGTATCCGTCATACCCAGGTTGGCTACGCAAATCCAACCCTCTGCTCAGCACTGCTAATAGCCGAGGATTACTGAAGACTGGAGATGAAAAGGATTTCATTTCCCACTGAGACGTGTGTGTGTGTGTGAAAGCGTGTGCGTGCATAAGTGCCTTTTTAGTGTGTTTGTTTGTGTGTGTGAGAGTGTGTGCGTGCATAAGTGCCTTTTTAGTGTGTGTGTGTGTGTGTGTGTGTGTGTGAAATGCAGACCGGCTTGTCTTTCTGTATTAAAACTGTTGCACTGGGAGACAGACAGAAGATAAGAGGAGCTCTTTCTTTTAACTTTCCCTCCCCAGACATCATTAACGAACAACTCACCCAGGGGACATCAAAGTGGCAGCCACAACAACAGAAAACGCATCAAGATTTCTGACTATGTTTTTATGGTCTATATTTAGCTTAAAAAAACGCCGCCGAATTGATGCCAGCCGTCATTCCACCGGCACTTTTTTTTTTGGGAAGCTAATGATAATAGGATTTTTCCCTTTCAACTGATCATCATCCCCGTAGCTCTGTTCTTCTTAAATCTTTGGCGGCCGTTTGATGTTGCCAAATGCTTGAAGCCTGTCTGCCTTTCTCTGTTTGCCTGTCTCTGTGTGCCTGTTTGGACTAAACCACCAGCTTCAGGTCATGTTCAGTAACTCATAAAGGTACATGAGGAAGACAGTTATGTCTGTGGTAAACTACCCAAAAGCACTGCACTAGCGCCATTGTCTGTTCATTTTAATTGGAATTAGATAGCAGTGACAAACACGATGGTCGGATGGCCACTAGGAGGCGAGCAAGAGGGCACCACGAACGTTTCATTGTAACTCAAGGCAAGTAACCAATTGAAGGTTATCATACTGGCTAACTACATCTACTCACTAGCTTGTTTGCTAGTGGCATTCAGACTGTGGACTGGAGGTTCCTCACGTTCTAGTGGCATTGACTGGACTGGAGGTTCCTCACGTTCTAGTGGCATTCAGACTGTGGACTGGACGTTCCCCACGTTCTAGTGGCATTCAGACTGCCTGTGTTTTGAAGAATGGCATTTTAATGCATTTGTGAACGCCATTGTGACAGAATCCATTTGTTACCTGGCATCGAAACGTCTGCTTGTCGTCTCCCCTCCTTATCTCTTCAGGGAACAGCACTGAGAAGGATTGGGAGAGAGAGAGAGACACGGAGAGGGGGAAGTAGGACGCGAAGGAGAAATAAAAAGGGAGATGTAGGGATGGAGAGAGGAAGTGAAGGAGAAATGGAGAGGGGGAGCTGACGAGAGAGAGAGGTTTTTCCTCATTAGTGCATGTAAGATTAGGCATGCCTCCTTTGACCATCCGAAAAAACTGTTTCGGGTCTCTGGAACAACCCGTATCCGTCCCTCCCCAGTGTGCAGCTTATTGCCTACTTAATGAGTGTGAGAGGAGCTAATTAGCCAGGCATGTGAGGCTGTGTTTCTGTTGTATTCATGTGCTCCAATTACTGCAACAAAGTCTTTGTAGATACCACAGACTAGAAAGAAATGCCTGTCCTTTTGCCCCGCACACGGATGTGTTTTCTTTGTCACATTAGGCCAGCTAGCTGTGTTGTTTGGAGATCGTACCTTCCCACAGCCTTACGGAAATGTATTCCTAAATCTCTTCTGAAGAACAAAACCTGTCAGTTTTTCTCTTAATTCTGGCAAGGGAACTAATACTTTACATAGTAGAAGTACAAGGAAAGTGTACTGGCAATTATTGTCTGAGGCTCCAAAATAATAATCACAACAGAATTAATTAATATATTATCGGGAAATCAATGGAATGTTTAACTTTTAGCTGAGGAAGGTTTTCTGTCTGTCATCCTTTGCAACTAGTTTGGAAACTTTTTGTAGGACATCTGGTCATTGGTCGAGCAACATAGTGTCGTAATCTACAACAGGCCTTGTTTCGCCCTCTGAGTTTCTGAGTTAGCACGCTAACGCTGCTCTCCGTGACGTTGCCACGTGAACAGAACACGCCTCGTCAGCATCGTCAAATTCCCGATCGCCTCCGCCGCGGCGTCCTGCGAGAGCGCTGGCGCTTATCGCCTCATCGATCTCCGGAAATACGTTATTGGCAACGTTTGGATAAATGATCGCCTGGCGTTCTACGGTGATCAATTCGTATTGAACAGACAATTATTCAGATTAGGCTGCGTGCCCGATTACTGTGACGACGCACACTGGCTGGCGATAACGGGATTCAGCGGTAAGTTGAGTCTGTAGGATCTGTATTGTTCAGAACCCACCAACTCCACCGTACAGGTCATACCCCACCTGTTCACCCCAACATCCTGGGCAACTGCACCTGTCCTGAAGCAGCGTCTGCCCTCCAGGTTTAGGTAATGTCCCCACAGAGCGTTAGGGAACATGCTGAGCGCAGTGAGCAGCCGCGGATTAACTGAAGGCTGTTCTGATCCCAGTGCAGCAGCCCACACTACGACGCTCTGACTCGGCAAATACCTCATGGAAAGACAAGGGGCTGCCGGATGGCTTGGAGAGGAGGTGCAGGGGGAGGCGAGGAGAGGAGGTGCAGGGGGGAGAGGAGGTGCATGGGGGAGGCGAGGAGGTGCAGGGGGAGAGGAGGTGCAGGGGGAGGTGAGGAGAGGAGGTGTGGGGGAGAGAGGAGGTGCAGGGGGAGAGGAGAGGAGGTGCAGAGAGAGGAGGTGCAGAACGGGAGACTGACTGAGGGCATGGAAATAGTGAGGTTGACTGCAGGATTTTAGCGGTTGGACTCTGGATGTGATGAGGAGGTGGTTTGATGGGGATGCGAGTGACAGAGGGAGAGGTGGGAACCCTCCGGGGTGCGTTTTCTCCGATCTGTTGACATCACCAGGTAAACATCTGGGCCTGTATACCAGGACGTCATTACACGTCTGTTGTGTAAAGGATTCATACGGGAAATGATGGGATTTGTGGAAACCAGGTGGCGTATATATTTGGTTTATATTCCGAGCAAAACTGTGGTCTTCGGGGAGGATGAAAGAACCTGGCGAATCTGCAGCAACCTTGTGCTGTTAGTTGATTTATATTCATTAAATATAATTAGACAGACTGAAAGAGCAAGCAAAATTCTAATTACACAGTGACCCTCGCAGGGTGAAGATGGCGCTGTGCAGAATTTAATCGTGTACTCCTGCCCGATGTAACTGTCTACAAAACAAGGTTTTTATTTTTGTGTGACTGTATACAGCTGCTGTTTGCTTTCCAGTACTACACCTGACGTAAACATACTCTAGTTTCCATCTCTTATCTTTACGTTCATTTCTAATCTCTAAAAATGAACGGCTGCCAGACGCAAAGTCCCAACAGAAATGATTGATGTGTTGAAAATGTCACTTAAAATTGATTACATAACAGCTAATGGCAGCAATCTACACAGAGTCCCCGATAACAACTAATTAAAGACACCTTTTTGGACATTTCTGAATACTTTACGAAAGCACCGCGTGTAAAAGATTCCCCCGGTCTCTGTCGTCGGGAGCGACGTGCTGTTCTAACACTTGATATATAAATAAGCTACTGGAGGAAGGTGGTCAGCAGGCCTTGAGCTTTGTGCATTATCTTCGCCTGGCGTGACCTGCAATTTCCTGTCCAACTGATTGGTCGGGATGCTCGTCGTCGTCGCCTCGAGAGTCTCGCATGAAGATTCGGATGTGGGACTGACAAGTTGTGCACAAGCTGACGTGAGGCACATCAATCTGAAGCCATGACTCCGCCCCCCTTTTAACCAGGTTTGCTGCGTTGCTGCGCTTCTCCAGTGTGGAGGTGAAAATGTTGTTGCGACATGTGCGTCCGTCGGTTTTTATTGTCAATTTTCGTAAATGTCAGTATTGTTGTCCTCGAACTATTAGCAACTTTTAGGAAGTATTGAAGAGCACCAGGTGGGAGTTAAACAAAGTTGCTGTCGAAAAACAGATCTCAAGCCAGTTTGACATTTCCACCCCCGTTATTGACCACTAACATCGGTGACGGATAAGCCGGTCCTATATTGGTGCCGGATGACTATGCCGGTGCTGTATTCAGGTGACATTCGACCCACCGGTCGTCACTGTGTGCGAGGGAAGAAGAGTCGGCTGAGAACCTGCATTATTTGGGTCCAGAGGAGGAAGGCAGTCCGGGCACAGCAGCTGTCGTTCCAAACTAATTCACATCTCGGCGTGAGCGGTTCTGTCACCGGGGTCGGCCGGCTTACCGAAGTGCCACGCGTCACCGCGGCTCGCGTCACAGTGGAACGTCGCCGCGGCAACCGGCTGTACTCGTCAGTTTCCAAATAGGGGATCAGTCGGGACTTACTGAACACCCTGCAGGTCCAGGAGCAGCCGGAAGGAAAGGCATCTGAGAAGGAGCAGTAAAAGCACCAGCGCCGTGTGTCACAGATCTGAGATCAGCAGAGGATCATTTGAGAGCTTACACGTGCGAAAAGGAACAACTTTTCACGGGTATGTGAGGAATCCACAGCACAGAAATCAATTGAGCCAATACCGCGGCAAAGCTTTTGGCAGGTCTTGAAACAGTAGCACAGCGTGGTGGAGTGGGAACCTGGAAACACCGGCTGGGTTTGTAATTGGAGGACGACCGGGGGGGAGTGACAGTGTCATCAGATACGCTCCAGGAGTTTGGCAAAGAC
Source organism: Dallia pectoralis (assembly GCA_029465975.1). Classification (NCBI taxonomy): domain Eukaryota; kingdom Metazoa; phylum Chordata; class Actinopteri; order Esociformes; family Umbridae; genus Dallia; species Dallia pectoralis. The sequence goes on along the minus strand of CM055752.1, from coordinate 3,822,607 downwards.
GGCGTGAACGCAGCCGACTGCGATGCCGAATTAATGGCCTACTGCTCTCATCTGTGTGCATCACAGCTCCGGAGGAAGACTAGAAGGTTAGAGAGAGAGAGAATGAGACAGACTGTCACTGTACTATCTGATCCCACCGATGAGTCAGCCACGGAGAGATGGGATGACCTTTGACCTCATACACACACACAAACACTATGATTGGCGGTGAAGTGCAGTGAGTGCCCAGTGCGTCAGCCAAGCCTAACTCACACACACACACATACTACCTATGCACACACACACACACACACACACACACACACATACTACCTATACACACACACACACACACACACATACTACCTATACACACAGATGTATCTAACACACACACACACACTTTCTATCCACACAGATGTATCTAACACACACACATACTACCTATACACACAGATGTATCTAACACACACACACACACACACACTTTCTATCCACACAGATGTATCTAACACACACACATACTACCTATACACACGGATGTACGTGAAACCCACACACACCATAGCATCTAAGTATATTGTATTGGCGCATGCACACACACACACACACACACACACACAGCCATACTTACAGACCTTTGAGGTTAGATAGAAGACAGATCTGCTGGTGTAGCATGTAGCATTGTTCCGCTGCGCGTCGTCCAAAAGAAAAAACTCCCGCACAGATTGTTTGCTCTGCTCCTTAGAGGCCTGACTATGTCCTGTCCCAGCTAATACCAGAGCAGCCTTCAAGGACTGGGTGTGTCAGCGAGAGGTACTATATAAGGATATATAGAGAATAAAAAAAGAAGTGAGAGAGAGAGAGGGGGGGGGCGTACAAGGCCAGATACAGGGGACTTATAAAAGATGTCCCCATGTGAAGAACAGAGCAGCAGATGTCTGGTCAGAGTGATTGGTCTGTCCAGTTGGTTGGATATCAGTTCAACTGTAGGCGTCATGCTATCTGTCCCATTTGATGTGCACACATGTCTGATAACTCCCGGCTGTGTACACGGTCAGCTTGGATGTTAATCATGTTTTTATTTTGTCAAATAGTCTTCAAGAAATTAAAGAAAGGATATAATATAACCTTTACAATGACCAAAAACAGGAAGTTCCTCTTTCTTCATCTCTTTCCTGTCTCAGTTATTTTTGGCATCCTGTAATTTGACCGGGAAACGCCTGACAAAATAATATTAGAACTGACAACTATTAGTAATTTTTGAGTGATGTTAATCTTGCTAATTGAAATATTTTAGTCGGATGTTGAGAGGGCATTTATGACGAAGGTATCTGATGTACGCCATGTTGTTTGTTTTCCGACACTAAAACAAATGTTGACTGCTAGCACTGCTACCAAAGTAGCTATTTTGGCAAACATGGTCCTTGAAATTAGCATCACTGTACAAATGGTGTAAGTTCAACTGTAATGTAAAGGTAAAAAATAGCCGAGTCACACAGCTGGAGCATCAGATCAGATTTGTTCGCCCTTCCGACCTTCCCAGATGAACCGATTAAACAGGCAGATTGTATTCATTAATGAAGAGGAATCCGCCCAAGAGCAATATGCTAACAGTGTATTATTTCATTATGTCAAAGCAGCTGTCATGGGCTATTTTGAATTCCACCGCAAAGTTTTTAAGTGCTTTTTAATGAAGTAAATAGCGTCCCTGGCCACCGTTTGCTAGACAGCCTGGCTCGTGTGTTTCTCCGAGTGTGTCGTGCCTAGAGATGACACGAGAAGCTCGGTGGCTAGTTGATTAATGACTCAAGGAAAACTGATCTGTGGCGTCATAACAACAACAATTAAAAAAGGCAATTTCCCAGAAGCCTCGCGTGTCCCCCAGCGACAGTGAGAAAGTGTTTTTTTGTTTTGTTTCTCTGCAGGATAATCCGAAAGGAATGGTAACAGGGTGCGACTGGATGGGCGCAGAAATTTGGAACGCGTTCAATTCTTGAGGAGGGGAAGTGCTTTCTTAACCGAGGTTTGGTGGTGCAATGGGGAAAATGGAATTTAGAAAAGATCACCGATTAATTGTCCTTGCGGAGAGAGAATCGGGAAATGACATCTTTAAGAATGACAGGAACAGCAGGATTGCCAGTTTGAGTCTAAAACACTGTGGGATTTTAAATGTCTCTCATCAACACTAGCACTCTAAGGTTCTTCCTCTGAGGTAAAAAATAAATAAATAAACATCCACCCGTAAACACGAAATAATGTTCTCCGAAAGCACGAAATCTGCTTTTCGTGTGTGTTTTGTTTCATTTTTAACGTCGCTCGTCCATTTTGTGTCAGACAGGCAGGCATATTGTCTTAAAAGTCGGGAGGCGGATCGAGGCGCTCACTCAGTTGCCGCAGTTCTATGGGCGATTGTGTGGTTGGTGTGGAAACTGGGTTCTATCATTTGGTTGTCACATGGAACGTGTTCTGACCCTGTGAAGTGAGTGACTGTTAAATGTACGACTTGCATGCCCGGAGCAAAGCAGTTCGGTTCCCTTCGTCTGCCTTACAGGTGAATTAGGCCCAGTTAAGGAGGGCATATTTAGGCTGTGATTTCTTTATTGCGTCTCATTCAGGACAAAGGAAATTAGGTTTATATAGGTAAGTTAATTTTCCCTTTTAGATTTCCTGCTTCTGACAAGATTAGTGCAGGATACAAATGTATGGATATTACACACACGCAGACGCAAAGGCCCCTCATTTTCCAGAATCATAGAAAACTGTTGTTTTATGAGCAGTGTGGTTCACTTTGTAAATAAATCTGGGCTCGTTGGCAGAATGTCAGATTCATTAGACATTCATTAGCTCCATGGGGAGTAGAGATCTGTTTTTTTCTCCCTCAAATTAGGGTCAATAATTGATTTAGCTCCTTCCGCCGAGTGCTTTGTAGTTATTTACTTCGGTGATGTAGTCAAGTAATGTCTGTTGTCTCTCGGCTGTCTCCCGTGAATTCATTGTCACTCACAGCAGGGGGCACGTCTTTTTCCCAGAATGCACTTGGATTATCCCATTGCACCTTCTCAAGCCGCCCTCCCCTCAGGTGGGGTTGCGAAACTGGACCAATTATTCTCACGGTTTTAGCATCGTTCTGCAAATGGAAACTAGAAACCTTTTCGGTTGCTCGTTACTGTTTAAATGTCAACATCTCGGTTCCGCGTTTCCCCAACACAGTCATCGAGCCGACCTTGTAACCACGGGGATGGAAGATGGAGTCTGTCCCGTTTACGTCACATTCGGGCTCCACTAGCGCGCCAAACACTCACCATTATATTGACATTCCCATGACATCTCAGTGCTCGCTGCGTCGACCGTTTCCGTGTCGCCCACCTCTTACATGCAATCGTTCGACTCACTGAAAGAGAAACCGCCAAAAGGTTTTTTTAGAACGAACTTTTAAGTCTGACTGGAGGCTAATGTAAATTTTTTCTCTTTCCTTCAGTCCTGTCAGCCAGAAACCTTTCTCCAAAAGACTGTTTTGAGACGAGGCCGTGATGATGTCCATGCAAAGTAAGTGTTTTCACGAAGCCTCACACTGTTTCGTTAGTTTTTCGCTCTGTGCAGAATCTGTTCTCGTGATACTTTGCAGAGAAGAAAAACCGCTGTCTTCTCTGTATCTTCACCGTTGTCCTTTTGCTCTCTACCTGCCTCCTCTTCCTCTCTTCCCAGTGAACGAGGCAGAGGGCACGGCGAAGGTGGCGGAGTGGCAACAGACGTACTACGCCTCCGACTCGGGCATCCAGTCGGGCGCCACGACCATGAGAGAGGACGAGGGCACGGAGTACAGTGCCAGGAACTACAACAGCACGATGGCGGAAAACTCTGCGGGTACAACCAAACGAACGCACCGCATATGGTGCCCTCGGAACATACTCGAACCCTTTGGGTTTCACCGAGTCTTGTTTTGGAGTTCATTTCAAACTGACGTGTTTGTCGGCTGCCAGTCAATTAACACGCGTGCCGTAATGACGTAGTGAAACACTTGTTGAAAATGAGAAATGCAATTATATTTCACGGGCATTAGTATTCAGAACTCATATTCGGTACCTGGTCAAAGTCTCTGGAACGGCGACAACGGCTTCGGAGCCTCTGACGGTTTTCCACTCCTGGATTTAGGCGTTAGGGGATTTGTTTTTTTCCATCCTTCTCTTAGATCTGCTCCAGCTCAGTCCGATTCGACGGGGAGCGTCGGTAAACTGTTATTTTCAGGTGTCCCCAGAAATGCCCGTTTGGGTTCAGGCCAGGGCTTTGGCCCAAGGACATTCACAGATTTGTCCCTAAGCTAATGTTGTGCTTCAGGTCGCTACAGCTCGAGGTTCTACTAACTCTGGATCCGGTCCTCTTTAAGGATCTCTCTGCATTTGATTGGTTAATCTTTTCTTCGAGGCTGACCAGTTTCACGGTCTTCGTCTCTGAGGAGCATCCAGGGCATATGCCTTTTACTCCGGCGTGGCTTTTGTCTAGCCAGTCTAACATAAAGGCCTGATTGATGGAGTGCTGCAGAGATAATTGTCCTTCTGGGGTTGTCAGAGTGGCCTTTGGGTTCTGGTTCATCTCCCCGACCAAGGCACTTCTGGGTTGGTTACTCTGTTTGGCCAAACGGACAGCGCTTGGGAGAGTGTTGGTTTTTCCATGAGACCGTGATCTGTAAATACACAGAATACAATCCACACATGTAAACCGTGATCCGTAAATACACACGCGCAGGGCAAACAAAGGACACGTATTAATAAAAATATAAACAATAACAAAAAGAACACCAAACAAGACAGGACATGAGCAAAACGTGACAAAGGCTTACGCCAAACACAGACCGACACATCACACTGGGAAAGGAGGAACTTAAATAAGGTCAGTGATTGGGAAAACAGGTGAGGGCAATAATACAATGAAACAAGTGTCCGTGCGCCAAACAAGGAGGGGTTTCACGGAGTCCCAAGAAGTGACATCGTCAGTCAACACGTTCATGTGAAAATTAATATTGCTTTTAATTGACATTAAAACAAACTTATTATTAATCTTTGTGCTGACAGCTAAATTCATGTAGGTTTTTTAATGAAGCCTCATAGATTCTCAAGTCCAGCATTATTTCCACAGCTTTTCTACCGGTAACGCGTCGTAACATTTTATGTCAGACTTAGTTGTAGCAGGCTCGTCCAACCCTGATCAAAATAGTTATGTCACTAATATTTTTCGATTTATGTCCATTTGTACCTTTATTTGCCTATATATTTATTGTTTGATACAGTTGTCGTTACATTTTAATGTATGTTTATGTACAAATGTTTTTTAGGTGTTCTCACTCTCTTGTTCTTTCAGTCTCTCTTCCTCTCCCTCTCTCTTCCATTCTGTCCTAGTCTCTCAGTAAGTCATTTACTTCCTGTGCACGTAGGTCAAAACGTACTCATTCAATGTCATTATCATCCTGTGATTCACTCAGACTCACACACGCATTCACACACACACACACACACGCATTCTCACACACACACACACACACACACACACACACACACACACGCATTCACACACACACACGCATTCACACACACACAGAGACAATGCCCTATTGGCTTCATGTCTTAAAATAGACACGCTTGTTCTGAGAGACAAAGGCTCTGCTTTAGACGTCATTATCAAAACAATTTCAGACTATTATTTTTGATCCCCCGTCTAATGTACTGTATCAATCCTGTTGATCTTCCTCCTTCTCTCTCCTCTCTTCCTCTCTCCCCTCTTCCTCTTTCCTCTCTTCCTCTTACCTTTCCCCTCCTTTCTTTTTCCTCTCCTCTACCCACTTCTCCTTTCCTCTCTCCTCCCTTACTCTATCTCCACCTCCTACCTTTTTCCTACATTCTTTCTCCTCCCTCCCTCCCTCCTCCGTCTCCTCCCGTCCAGATATGGAGGCCCAGTATTCACTCACCCGGGCCCAGAGGGTGAGGGCAGCCATGTTCCCGGAGACCCTGGTGGAGGGCGAGGCGGTTTTGTCCTCCCAGAAGGACCCGGGCCAGCAGACCAACGTTCAGCAGCTGGCCGAACCCTCGCAGCTCCTCAAAACCGCCATCGTCCACCTCATCAACTACCAGGATGACGCCGAGTTGGCCACCCGCGCCGTGCCGGAGCTCACCAAGCTCCTGGCGGACGAAGACGCGGTAACTGACCTCATAAGATAGGCGTAAAGATGTGCCAGATCCATTTTCTTGGGCTGTAACTCAGAATATAACCCTGTAATGTACATAAACATGCATAATGCCTTGGGACTTCTCTGCGGCGTGTTTCCTGTTGAGCACAATCTGATCCAGTGCCAGTGACTCGGTGATGTTGCCAATCAAACACGCGGCATGCCCTTTGAAGTCCACATTAAAGCCCCTCCAGTGGGTGACCTTGTCTCTGCCTGTCTCTCCTTAATCGCGTCATACTGACAGCCAGAGGCAAAATCTAATTAGCTCAATTAAACAAATCGACCGCTTTGAAAGTTACTCAGCCGGTAATGAAGAAGTGTCTTCCCTGTGTGTACCTGAAGTGACTGCTAAACTGTACTGTAACATTGTGTCCATGTCCCCATGATGTACTTTCTGACTCATCGGCGTCGTAATGCTAATCTGATCCGGTTCCATGCTTGACTGGCATGTGGCTTTTTCAGGCCATCCGGTGTCTGTTAAGGCTGTGATGGAGCCAGTTCGATTAGACACAGATTAGACCAGTGTGTGTAGAAAACAAATCCCAGTGAACGTAACTGCCTGTTTTTCGTCACTTCTCTATCATACCAGCCTGACATATTGAATGGGTGATTGTAGCATAACAGCTGGCAAATCCCTGTTATCATAGTATACAGGTCTACTTGGGTTTTTTCTGAATATCCATTTTCTGAAGATACGCGTTTTTTGCCCATGTTTTATGATTCAAAAAACGTCCGAGATGACAACACGTCGAATGAATGCAGGATAAGATTTGTGTGTAATTGACTGAATCTGTGCTTGAAGGATTTGATCTCCAAAATGATTTGTTAATGTTAATGCCTATCTGGATTTATTATTGCCAGGGGTTAAGATTGACCCTGTGCTGCTTTGTGTTCGACCAATAATTCTTTGTGTTTGATAAGCCTCGGTGTGGCAGATATGATTCACCGCCCTCTCTCCTTTAGTTAGAGTTGTAGTATTTGAACCTTCTCCTCGGGGCTAGCCCAGCCGGTCCGAATATCTGAACTACTCCTGAGTTGACACGCCTGATTCCACTTGGAGACGAATCCTCAAGTCCTTGATTAGTGAATCTGCTGTGCTAGTTCAGGGCTACAGCCAAGATGGGGAACGTATGGGGTTCTCCAAGGAGAGGTCTGAATAATCTGGACACGTGTTTCTTAACAAACCCAGATGAGGTCAGGAATGATATCACAGTTTTAGTTCGTATTCAAGTTTCTCCTTGTATGTGTTCCGTTACGTGTTCCGTTTCCATTACGTGTTCGCACTTGTTGTATCACATCCTGTTGTCTCGTCAATCTTGAGTCCTGTTTTGTTCCGTTTGAGTCCGATCTTCCATTCTCCGTGCGGCTGTGTCCGTTCTCCATCCTCTGCGTGTGTTTTTCTTCTTAAAAACAAACGTGAACACGTTAAATCGCTGCTACGGCGCCGGCCAACGCGACGGGGCCTCCCGGGCCCACTGACACGTCCTCCGCCCCGCAGGTGGTCGTCAACAAGGCGGCGCTGATCGTGAACCAGCTGACGCGTAAGGAGGCGTCTCGCCGGGTGCTGATGCAGTCTCCCCAGATGGTGGCGGCAGTGATCCGGGCCATGCAGAACACCGGGGACATGGAGACGGCCCGCTGTGCCGCCAGCGTCCTACACAGCCTGTCCCACCAGAGGGAGGGCCTGCTGGCCATATTCAAGTCCGGGGGCATCCCAGCCCTGGTCCGCATGCTTAGGTACTGGGGGAGGGGTCAGAGGGAAGGAGGGAGAGATGTGTGGATCGTTGTTTATTGGGTTGTTGGTACACGATTTTTGAAGCGAGTGATTATGGACGGATAATTGGGTGGACAGACAGATTAATGGCTTGAAAGAGTTGTTTGGTTGACGTCCTGGAATGAAGGACTAACAGTGCTGTGTGTGTGTGTGTGTGTGTGTGTGTGTGTGTGTGTGTGTGTGTGTGTGTGTGTGTGTGTGTGTGTGTGTGTGTGTGTGTGTGTGTGTGTGTGTGTGTGTGTGTGTGTGTGTGTGTGTGTGTGTGTGTGTGTGTGTGTGTGTGTGTGTGTGTGTGTGTGTGTGTGTGTGTGTGTGTGTGTGTGTGTGTGTGTGTGTGTGTGTGTGTGTGTGTGTGTGTGTGTGTGTGTGTGTGTGTGTGTGTGTGTGTGTGTGTGTGTGTGTGTGTGTGTGTGTGTGTGTGTGTGTGTGTGTGTGTGTGTCCCACCTTTCAGACCACTCCTACCGGCAGGCTAACACATTAGCATCTCACATTATTACCCGTCAGTAGGACGTTGTCACGCTGTGCTCATTAACTACGCCCCACCAGTCTGCATAGTATTTCAACCACCGGGTGTATTTTAACCTCCCGTAAGTGGCAGCCATTTGTCATAAGCCGTCCTCACGGAGGCAGAGAGAGTCTTTATCTGTGTTCACTTAGTGTAAACCCCCACACATCCAGGTAGAACAGTCTGGGAGACGTCAAACGTAAACTAAATTGAGAAACTCCCTCGGGAGCAAAATATAGATGCATACAAATGGAAAAGCCTGCCTGAACAGAGCTGTCAGAGGGGCTTAGATGTTCCACACGTTGAGTCTCACGGCAGGTATGTGACAGGGAAATGCGTGCTCTTTAACGACACATAGAGCAGCCAGGGCAAAACTCTGAAAGGAATGAAAGTAAACAGGAAATTCATAGGGAACTAATTACGGGGTGGAACGCTAATTTCTGTCGTCCCCTACTCATCTCCTCGTATATCTCAAATGTGCCTGTCTCGTTAATTTATTTTTCGACTTTATTACTTCTCTCTTTCTCTCTCCCCCTCCCCTCTGTTCCTTCTGTTCTACTTTCTCTCCTCTCTCAATCTATGCTCTCCTCTCTCTCCCTCTCTCTCTCTCTCACTCACTCACTCACTCACACGCTCTCTCTCTCTCTCTCTCTCTCTCTCTCTCCCCTCTCTCACTCAACCTCCATCCTCTCTCTCCTCTCTCACTCTCTCTCCTCTCCTCTCTCTCCTCTCACTCCCTCCTCTCTCACTCCTCGTTTCTCCCCCTCTGGTCAGCTCTCCTATGGAGTCTGTCCTGTTCTACGCCATCACCACCCTCCACAACCTGCTGCTGCACCAGGAGGGGTCCAAGATGGCGGTTCGCCTCGCCGATGGTCTCCAGAGGATGGTCCCCCTGCTGAAGAAGAGCAACCCCAAGTTCCTGGCCATCACCACCGACTGCCTGCAACTGCTCTCCTATGGAAACCAGGAGAGCAAGGTGTGTGTGTGTGTGTGTGTGTGTGTGTGTGTGTGTGTGTGTGTGTGTGTGTGTGTGTGTGTGTGTGTGTGTGTGTGTGTGTGTGTGTGTGTGTGTGTGTGTGTGTGTGTGTGTGTGTGTGTGTGTGTGTGTGTGTGTGTGTGTGTGTGTGTGTGTGTGTGTGTGTGTGTGTGTGTGTGTGTGTGTGTGTGTGTGTGTGTGTGTGTGTGTGTGTGTGTGTGTGTGTGTGTGTGTGTGTGTGTGTGTGTGTGTGTGTGTGTGTGTGTGTGTGTGTGTGTGTGTGTGTGTGTGTGTGTGTGTGTGTGTGTGTGTGTGTGTGTGTGTGTGTGTGTGTGTGTGTGTGTGTGTGTGTGTGTGTGTGTGTGTGTGTGTGTGTGTGTGTGTGTGTGTGTGTGTGTGTGTGCATATGCATGAGTCATCATGATTAACAGCAACTACCTGCAGCTTAACTGCAGCCAGAGGAAGAGTGTGTGTGTGTGTGTGTGTGTGTGATCATCGTCATATGTGTGTCTAAATTTATCTGGCCCAATTAACGGTAATAAATAAAGAATCGCTGGTGCGTTTACCAGCAACTTCATAGCTGCAGGATTTTATCGTCTCGAAATAACGTCGATGCCGACTCCTAAATGGTTAAATGATTACTGATGAATTATATCAAATAACTCGAACGTAGGGCGACATTTGCACGGGGGGGCGGGGGGATTTGGGACCGTGCGGCGAGCACGCTGGCGGAGGCGTGGCGCTGGTTCGGAGTTCCGGGGAATTGTTATCGTTTTGACGCCATGTTTGTGGCGTACATAAAGAAATCCCCAGGGGGCGACGAACTAGAGCCAGGCATGTTTTTCTGCTCAGTACCCATCAGCACAGGCTCACACATTTCAAGGACGAAAGGCCACCTCCAATGTCCAGAGCTCTGACTTGAAAGCCTTGTCCCAACCAATCACACAAGCCATCACTAAAAGTTGAATCTAAAGAAATAGGTAATTAATTCCAGGGTGTACATATTGCAGGGTAAATAGTAGGGTTTTGGGTGGGATTAGGGTAAAACTAGGGTGATAATTGGTTGTAGGATCGAGTAAGGGGATGGTTGGGAAAGGGTTTAGTGTAGATATAAGGGCTAACCTTGAAATAACATACAGAGCAGCCAGAAATGCAACATTCAGGCGACCAATCACAGAATCTTTGCCCTGGGGGAGGATCTGCCAATCTGCATATTACACCAGTAATATTCTCAGCAAATGCAATAAAGAGGAAAATACACACATGAGATGTTTCTGTTCTAGGACTTGAATGTGCCACAAATTGCAGTGCGTAGGAATAGAACGCCCGAAATCTGTAACGAAACGTTAATTGCATTTGACAGCGTGTTTTAATTTTTCTTCCTGTCAGCTGATCATACTAGCCAATGGGGGCCCAGAGGGACTGGTCTTCATAATGAGGAACTATAATTATGAGAAACTGCTGTGGACCACCAGCCGAGTGCTCAAAGTGCTGTCTGTGTGCCCTAGCAACAAGCCTGCCATAGTGGAAGCCGGTGAGTGTGTGAGTGAGTGTGTGTGAGTGTGTGTGAGTGTGTGTGAGTGTGTGTGAGTGTGTGTGAGTGTGTGTGAGTGAGTGTGAGTGAGTGTGAGTGAGTGTGTGTGAGTGAGTGAGTGAGTGAGTGAGTGAGTGAGTGAGTGAGTGAGTGAGTGAGTGAGTGAGTGAGTGAGTGTTCTGCGGGGCTTCCGTGTCCCTGAAGGAGACATATTTGATTGATCTTTCACCTCCTCTGGTATCCCTCCAGGAGGTATGCAGGCCCTAGGACAGCATCTGACCGGTTCCAGCCAACGACTAACACAGAACTGCCTCTGGACTCTGAGGAACCTGTCTGATGCCGCCACTAAACAGGTGAGATGCCAAGTGACTAGTTAGTTAATGTCGAATTAGCAGAGACGTGACCGGAGGGTACCAGAGGGTTCTATAGAGGTAGAACACAGAGTCTATGACAACAGTACCAGAGGGTTCTATAGAGGTAGAACAGAGAGTCTATGACAACAGTACCAGAGGGTTCTATAGAGGTAGAACACAGAGTTTATGACAACAGTACCAGAGGGTTCTATAGAGGTAGAACACAGAGTTTATGACAACAGTACCAAAGGGTTCTATAGAGGTAGAACACAGAGTTTATGACAACAGTACCAGAGGGTTCTATAGAGGTAGAACAGAGAGTCTATGAAGACGTTAACGTAGAGTTAAACATGGTGACATAGTTGTACCAGGTTTTTCCAACTGTGACCCCCCCGTCTGTCTGCAGGAGGGTCTGGACGGTCTGCTCCAGGTTCTGGTGGGTCAGCTGGGTTCAGACGACGTCAACATGTTGACCTGTGCCACGGGCATCCTGTCCAACCTCACCTGTAACAACTCCCGTAACAAGGCTCTGGTTACGCAGTGTGGGGGTGTGGAGGCCCTGATCCACGCCGTCCTGAGGGCCGGGGAGAAGGAGGACGTGGCGGAGCCTGCTGTGTGCGCCCTGCGTCACCTGACGTCGCGCCACCAGGACGCGGAGCTGGCCCAGAATGCTGTGCGGCTGCATTACGGCATTCCGGCCATCGTCAAACTGCTGGGGCAGCCTCACTACTGGCCTGTGGTGAAGGTGAGGTGGGAGTGTGAGGTGGGAGTGTGAGGGGGGAGTGTGAGGTGGGGTGTGAGGTGGGAGTGGGGGGTGGGAGTGGGTGAGGGGGAGTGGGTGAGGGGGAGTGGGTGAGGGGGAGTGGGTGAGGGGGAGTGGTGAGGGGGAGTGTGTGGGGGGACTGTGTGTGGGGGGACTGTGTGTGGGGGGTGTGAGGTGGGAGAGGGACTCCAGGAGTAGATGGCTTTGGAAGGGGAAAGACATTATATTTTGTGAGGGTTTGTATGTTTCATTGTTTATTGAGACTGGTGGCTTTTTTACTCCATCAGTCCATTGTGGTTAAATTGAAGGTCAGGGGTGAAATGTCATGGGTTAAAGGTTGCCAGCTGGATGTCATTGTTGTGACTGACCGAGTGGTCCTTTGATTGTTTAACTATTTGCCGGTTTAGTTTGGATGGTTGGTTTGTCTGTGCCAGTTTAGTTTGGATGGTTGGTTTGTCTGTGCCAGTTTAGTTTGGATGTTTGGTTTGTCGGTTTAGTTTGGATGGTTGGTTTGTCTGTGCCAGTTTAGTTTGGATGGTTGGTTTGTCTGTGCCAGTTTAGTTTGGATGTTTGGTTTGTCTATGTGCCGGTTTAGTTTGGATGGTTGGTTTGTCTGTGCCAGTTTAGTTTGGATGGTTGGTTTGTCTATGTGCCGGTTTAGTTTGGCTGTTTTTTTTGTCTATGTGCTGTCAAAGTGGTTTAATGGGGGAAAAGTGTCTTCACTCTTACCTGGTACTTAATTGATTCATACTCTCATTAATAAGGATCTCTTCACCTGGTTGTAGGGGTTTCAATTGATCACCAATTTGGAGAATAAAAACAAAAACCAACGCACTTTTGCGGCAGTTCTAGGCACAAACAGGTTCCCTTTCCAGTTCAAATAGAGACGGCGTTTAAAATGGCACGATTCTGAAGTCTAATGTTTCGTGCTGTCTGGGAATATGACTGTGATTAATTATTAATTACTTACTGAATTTATGAAGCTCATTTACTATGAAGCACCACTGGGTGTTTTATTCATGAGGCCATCAGTCAACATTTGCAAGTTACTTACACATATAAAGATGTGTTCAATTCACATTAAATGCTCATGATCGATACAGTCATTTGCCGCATGTCATTAAATTCTTTATGTTGTGAGAAACGTGTTGGACGTTACAAAGGCAGACTATCAGGCTTGTAAAAAAGTGCTATTAGATTGCTTAAATCAACGTTTACATCTATACCAACAGGGAGAGGTTAGCATTGATGTGTATTGCCTATCATAGTTTTGACACTGTGTTAGTTAAGGACTGGATTCATGTTAACACAACGGACCTATATACTGACTGGTTAAGCTAGTCAGCTGTACGTTGTCCGAAAGAAATCGCCACTTGGGATCGTTTAAACTGTAATGAGGTCATATTAAGAACATGGATTAGTCATTTAGGAGAGGAATTGTTACTGTCTGTATGTGAGCCGTCTGGATGATGTGGCGAATTGCTGGAATGTTCTGGAAGGGGGGTGTTGTCTGATAGCAGGTGTAAAAAGCTGTCCAGAGAGGCTTGACTGAAGAGGCTGTTGTCTTCAGTTGTCTTTTTTTATGTATGTTCTGATCTAGATGTCGCTGATTGGAGTTCAGATGATGGAGAACATTTTGTGGCCTTGTCTTGTCCGTTTCTTAAGCGCGCGTGTGTGTGTGTGTGTGTGTGTGTGATCGGAAAGATTGCTTCTGAAAATCAATTTGGAGGATAAGTCATGGACAAGCTCACCTCAGTTGACTTCAAATAGGTTTCCGTGTGCTGTCGGGTTATATATGTCCGGACAGGGAAGGTGTCAAGCGAACAGATACAGGGACTGAGTCATCTGTTAGTTGCCTGACGTCCTTCGTTTGTTAACACTTTATTACTCCGGACTGCACCCAGATAAATGCTTATTTGTCACCGGCCTCCACTTGACCACAGAACCTACCCCCCCGTCTCGGGGATTAGAGTACCGGTCCCGTCAGCCTTTATGCGTTTGTGTCCTGTCTTTTTTGGGGGGGGTGATCGTAAATCCGGTGATGGGAAAATGCTATTTTATCGTTCGTTATAATTCCAGAGCAGAACGTTCCGACATTGATGTGTACAAGCGCGATGGGCCAACTCTTATTGGGAAAATGTCTTTGTGAAACGGACCGATTCGGTTTTCTGGTAACCTCAGGTTGTCACAAGATACAGATGTTTTGCACAAAGGGCCCTCTGTTTTATTCTCACGAATGTGGCTCCTCCTTTTACAACAACAACACAGTATTATAACCCCATTCCTGACAGATGAGACACTACGTTTTCTGCAGATTAATCAAATCGGGCTACGGGCCAAAAAAGTTTGGGAGCCTCTAACGAAAAAATACATTAATGATGAAGGATGAATACTAAATGAAAGTAGGTTGGAGTTGATGATTTCTAGCGTGTGACGGAGGTACGGGAAGCAGGAGTGGTTCACTACGCGAGAGACAAAACAGGCAGCAAACCGAGCTGAACCCCAAGGCAGGACGCGGGCCATACCTCGCTTAATACCGCTGCGTTGCTCTGGAGACCGTTCGGTTGCTTGGGACAACGCCCGCTGGTTCCCATTGTCCCTCTGCCTGGCTTTTGTTTCTGTTTTGGAAGAGAAGGGGAGCAAGAAATGGAGAGGGAGAGAAACGATGTCGCGATTGAGTAAGATGAAGTTGGAGTGTGAGAGAAAGAAATAGCGAGGGGTGTTTGCGGGTCTCGGCTGTCATTCCTTAGCAATGAAAAGAAGATGGATTTGGTTTTTACTTTAAATGCTGTGGCTTAATTCCCGAAGCTGTGTCATTGGTGGATATTTGAGTTTGTATGTAACAAACATCAAGTAAATCACTCCCATCTGTAGCACGATTTGTTTTACAGTATTCAGTATTCCTTAAGTACTTACACAAAATGTCAGTACTGCTGGACGTGAAGTGTCATCTCATACGACAGCGAATCGTTCCCTTTCTCTGATCAAATTTAAGATCTAATCCCAGGATGCAACATTCCTGAACCACGCATGAGTTCATGCCAATAGGATCACAACAGTCCAGTGGTCAAGCGTGTGTGTGTGCGTGTGTGTGTGTGTGACTCCACTGACTCAACTGTCCTCGACTCTCAACTGACAGAAATATGTCATGCTGTTCTGAGATCTGTTGGCAGCGTGTCGGCGATTACTTGACCAAGCATGCCACACATCTGAGGGAATATTAGGCTGTCATATTGTAATTAGCTCTGGTTGCCACGCATACACACAGACACACACAGACACACGCATACACACACACACATAAACACACATACACACACACACAGACACACGCATACACACACACACATAAACACACATACACTCACACAGACACACACAGACAGACACACACACACAGACACACACACACAGACACACACACACAGACACACACACACAGACACACACAGACACACACACACAGACACACACACACAGACACACACACACAGACACACACACACAGACACACACACACACACACACAGACACACACACATACACACACACGCTCCTCCATCTCAGCCTCCTTCTGGTCTACGTCAGCCAGAATGTCTCTCTACACCAAGCTGTGACTGAGCACTCATTTACACCTTCTGAATGTAAATATCATACGATGTGGATGAATCTGAATGTAAATATCATACGATGTGGATGAATCTGAATGTAAATATCATACGATGTGGATGAATCTGAATGTAAATATCATACGATGTGGATGAATCTGAATGTAAATATCATACGATGTGGATGAATCTGAATGTAAATATCATACGGTGTGGATGAATCTGTATGTAAATATCATACGATGTGGATGAATCTGAATGTAAATATCATACGGTGTGGATGAATCTGAATGTAAATATCATACGGTGTGGATGAATCTGAATGTAAATATCATACGGTGTGGATGAATCTGAATGTAAATATCATACGATGTGGATGAATCTGAATGTAAATATCATACGATGTGGATGAATCTGAATGTAAATATCATACGATGTGGATGAATCTGAATGTAAATATCATACGATGTGGATGAATCTGAATGTAAATATCATAGGATGTGGATGAATCTGAATGTAAATATCATACGATGTGGATGAATCTGAATGTAAATATCATACTGAATGTAAATATCATACGGTGGATGAATCTGAATGTGGATGAATCTGAATGTAAATATCATACGGTGTGGATGAATCTGAATGTAAATATCATGAATCTGAATGTAAATATCATGTGGATGAATCTGAATGTAAATATCATACGATGTGTGGATGAATCTGAATGTAAAATATCGATGTGGATGAATCTGAATGGTGTGGATGAATCTGAATGTAAATATCATACGGTGTGGATGAATCTGAATGTAAATATCATACGATGTGATGAATCTGATGAATCTGAATGTAAATATCATACGGTGATGAATCTGATGAATCGATGTGGATGAAATGTAAATATCATACGATGTGGATGAATCTGAATGTAAATATCATACGGTGTGGATGAATCTGAATGTAAATATCATACGATGTGGTGAATCTGAATGAATCTGAAATGTAAATATCATACATGAACTGAATGTAAATATCATACGATGTGGATGTGGATGAATCTGAATGTAAATCTGAATGTAAATCATATACGATGTGGATGAATCTGAATGTAAATATCATGTGGATGAATCTGAATGTAAATATCATACTGAATGATGTGGATGAATCTGAATGTAAATATCATACGATGTTGATGAATCTGAATGTAAATATCATACGGTGTGGATGAATCTGAATGTAAATATCATACGGTGTGGATGAATCTGTGGATGAATCTGTATGTAAATAATACGATGTGGATGAATCTGAATGTAAATATCATACGGTGTGGATGAATCTGTATGTAAATATCATACGGTGTGATGAATCTGATGTAAATAATACGGTGTGGATGAATCTGTAAATATCATACGGTGTGGATGAATCTGAATGTAAATATCATACGGTGTGATGAATCTGAATGAATCGGTGTGGATGAATCTGTATGTAAATATCATACGAATCTGAATGTGGATGAATCTGAATGTAAATATCATACGATGTGGATGAATCTGTATGTAAATATCATACGGTGTGGATGAATCTGTATGTAAATATCATACGTAAATATCATACGGTGTGGATGAATCTGAATGTAAATATCATACGATGTGGATGAATAAATGAATGTAAATATCATACGAATGTGGATGAATCTGTATGGATGAATCTGAATGTAAATCTATCATACGGTGTGGATGAATCTGTATGTAAATATCATACGATGTGTGGATGAATCTGTATGTAAATATCATACGATGTGGATGAATCTGAATGTAAATATCATACGGTGTGTGGATGAATCTGTGGATGAATAAATAAATTCATACGGTGTGGATGAATCTGAATGTAAATATAATACAGTGTGGATGAATCTGTATGTAAATATCATACGATGTGGATGAATCTGAATGTAAATATCATACAGTGTGGATGAATCTGAATGTAAATATCATACGGTGTGGATGAATCTGTATGTAAATATCATACGATGTGGATGAATCTGAATGTAAATATCATACGGTGTGGATGAATCTGTATGTAAATTTCATACGATGTGGATGAATCTGTATGTAACTATCATACGGTGTGGATGAATCTGAATACCACAGCTGAATACCAGAGAAGCATTAAAGCCTGAAATTCTGACAGGCCTTTTTTCTGCCTGATCTGCACATCTGACACTTTTACACTTGACAGCGGGGAGGGTGTGTGTGTGTGTTTGTGTGTGTGTGTTTGTGTGTGTGGAGAATTAAGCTATCAGCGCTTCATCACAGCATGTATTCTAAATCTAACCGTAGATATTTTATTGAATGTTGTTCTTTAATTATGTTAAAACACTGATGGGAATTTGAACGTCATGTACGATTTTATTAGTGTAATAATGCCTTTGGCGTAATAATGCTTTGGCGTAATAATGCTTTGGCGTAATAATGCTTTAGCGTAATAATGCTTTGGCGTAATAATGCTT
The DNA here is from genome assembly GCA_029465975.1 of Dallia pectoralis. Classification (NCBI taxonomy): domain Eukaryota; kingdom Metazoa; phylum Chordata; class Actinopteri; order Esociformes; family Umbridae; genus Dallia; species Dallia pectoralis. The sequence continues at coordinate 3,804,388 of CM055752.1, read as the reverse complement.
TGGCGTAATAATGCTTTGGCATAATAATGCTTTAGCGTAATAATGCTTTGGCGTAATAATGTAATAATGCTTTGGCGTAATAATGCTTTGGCGTAATAATGCTTTGGTGTAATAATGCCTTAGCGTAATAATGCTTTGTCATTATCTCTCTCTCTCTCTCTCTGGTAGGCCACGGTTGGATTGATCCGTAACCTGGCCCTGTGCCCAGTTAATCAGGCCCCGTTGAGAGATGCTGGAGCCATCCCGCGATTGGTCAACCTGTTGCTGAAGGCTCACCAGGACACCCAGAGACACGCCTCCAACGCTCAGCAGACGTACCAGGTTGGCCACGCCCACCCGTTGACACATACCAGTTACCATCAGCCTGACTGGCACTGCCACAGCACGCACACCAGCTGTCACCTTTAGCAGGCGGCATGACCAGGAACTACTGACCAATAACAAAAAAGTGGCTAGATTGGACCTGACGAGGTGGAATGGCTGCCCTTGAACAAGGCAGTTAACAAGAATAACTACCATTTTGCAGGTCCCGGGCTGCCTCAGGAACATGTTCGGCTGGACCTTGGAAAAATGTATTTGATATTTATCACATTTCTTATTTGTTTAATATAATTTCTTGCAAAACAGAAGTCAATGTAACAACCATCTGACAACCTAACATATTTCAATACACTGAGTTCTGTCAAACAGCAGTTGCTGAAAATATAAAAGTGAATAATGAAATATAATAGCATAATCCCTAAACCCTTTAAGCCGTTCCGCCCTGTCCTTGAAAGGGCATTTAAGCCAGAGGAAGGCACCCTTCTCTGATCTAACCCAACATGCATCAGGAGGGAGGTAAAGAATTCAGATGTGTTGGGGGTAGAAGCTGTACAGGGTCCTGTTTAACAGTCTGATGTATTGGGGGATAGCTGTGGTCTCCTGTTATTGTTAGGTGGTGTAGATGTCTTCACTAGGGAGTTAGTCCCTAGTGATGAACTTAACATCACATTCTGAATCACTGTGCAATCAATGGCGGTGCAGTTGCCATGCCGACCAGTGAAGTATATATACCTTTTAACATCTCAAAACAGTCATCGACTTCAAGTAATGGTCAGTGGTACCCTAGAAATATCCATACAGAGTGAGTTGCATCGCCTTACAAAACACTTACAACGGGTCAAATCATCACCCGTACTAGCCCCGCCTACCCAAACTCGTGATGTTTGTCATGACTGTCCGAAGAAAGAACTCACCGGAAAGTGTTTTTCTACATTTCTCAATGCGCAAGAACGGGTAGCATTGTTAGCAGACCTTGAATTGTTACCCAACATCTGGCAACGTGAGACTACTCTCTTACATGTTTGCATAATGGACAGAATTCAAATGCCCTGAATCTCTAAGCATACTGCCATTACTTAAATCCACACTATGGTATCACGGGGACATGGTATCGCGGGGACATGGTATCGCGGGGACATGGTATCGCGGGGACATGGTATCGCGGGGACATGGTATCGCGGGGACATGGTATCGCGGGGACATGGTATCGCGGGGACATGGTATCGCGGGGGACATGGTATCGCGAGGAACATCAAATCAAAACTACTTTCAGTGTCTTGGGTTGACCTAGTTCTATGCAATTACATCTGCTGGTCATGTTTTACTGCAGTCTGGGTTCAAATCTATTGCACTGATCTTTTAGCCAAAACTACCACAGCAGATGGACAAAATAACGGTAACAAAAAAAAACTTTTATTTTGAATAAACTAAACCACAGATTTCCGACACATGTGCAAAGGTCCCATAAGGTTCACTTCCAATTAGCAGTGCATACGTACATGTCCTCTATAAAATCGATACAGAGTGACACCTCGTCGGCCCGTATATATTCACGTTTCCATAGCAACGTGAGGTCATTAACAGAGTTCTCAATAGCCTGTGCCCTAGTGGGTCACATACACACCAGTGGATGTGTGTGATGCACCAATCGGGATCCTGACAGGCCTGTCCAGTGGTCACCTGGCCCAGCTCAGACCGCCACACAGAGGATGAATTCAGGCCAGTCTGCATACAGGGAGACACACAGGCAGAGACAACCAGTCCAGCTACTGGCCTACTTTGATCTGGAAGCATCACAGTGACGCCCCCCCTGGCACAGACAGGGACACAGAGCCGGAGTTGTTGGTGAAAAGAGGCGACAGGGGGGCGTTTGAGCATTTTGAAGGCACAGAGCCTCGGCAGAAGAGTGCAGAGATGTGCTTCATCCCTGTTGTCACCTGACAGCTGTTCCACAGAGCGAGTTTAAGGTGGCACTTGGTACAGAAGGAGCATATCATTTCTGGTTGCCTGTAAATGGTTTACTGAAACATGAGGCCCGATCAGGGCCGGTTCCAGGCGTAACCACACAAACACAACCACTTTGGGGCCCTCTCACCGCTAGGGAAAACTAGGGGAAGGGGCCCTAAATAAATGTTATATTAGGGCCCCTAAAAGGCTAGAGCCGGTCATGGGCATGATAAAGGGACACATGGAGAAGTATGACTTGTCTCAGAGCAGGGGTGGGCAAACTAAGACCTGCGGGACAAATTACAAAACCGATGTGGCCCTCCATATCATTTCAAAGCCTTCGTGTGGCCCCTGAGCTGAAATATTTCTCCTGTTTTGGGGTTTTGAAGCTTGTGGGAACCAGGCTGTGGCACTGGTAAGCCCGTGTGGCAAACGCCTGTGCCGCTGACTGAGGGAATTACCCACCTGTGTCGCCACAGACGGTTTACTCCCTTCGACCTCCTTCTAACCTGATTCTCCCCTGTCAGGACGGCGTCCGTATGGAGGAGATTGTGGAGGGCTGCACAGGGGCCCTGCACATCCTGGCCAGAGATCCCGTGAACAGGGGAGAGATCGCCAGCATGCAGACCATCCCGCTGTTTGTCCAGGTAAAACGTCCACTCAAATCCATCTCTACTATTGGTTGGAGATAGTTGGAGTGACGATGTGAGGAAAAAGTATTTTTTGTGAGCTCGCTCTCTCTCTCGGGATCTCGCTCGATCTCTATTTCTCTCGTGATCTCACTCTCTCTTTATCTCTCTCTCCTCTGCAGCTGTTGTACTCGTACGTGGAGAACGTGAAGCGCGTGTCTGCCGGCGTTCTGTGTGAGCTGGCTCTGGACAAGCAGTCGGCTGAGATGATTGACGCTGAGGGAGCCTCCGCCCCCCTAATGGAGCTGCTGCACTCCAACAACGAGGGAATCGGTCGGTCCCTTGGATCTATACAGTTTTCCTGTCTCCTTAAGTCTCTATCTATACAGTTTTCCTGTCTCCTTAAGTCTCTATCTATACAGTATTCCTGTCTCCTTAAGTCTCTATCTATACAGTATTCCTGTCTCCTTAAGTCTCTATCTATACAGTATTCCTGTCTCCTTAAGTCTCTATCTATACAGTTTTCCTGTCTCCTTAAGTCTCTATCTATACAGTATTCCTGACTCCTTAAGTCTCTTTCTATACAGTATTCCTGTCTCCTTAAGTCTCTCTGCCTGTCTCGCTTTCTCAATATTGTCCCCAATTAGCATTTTGGGAACTCACTTTGAATGCCAAAACATTGAAGTAATGACAAACAACCTCTGAAGTCTGATTTTATTTATTTTGCCGCCTCATCTTCTTCCTCACTCTCCCCCAACATTCGTTCTCCCCACTTCTCTCACCCTCGTCTTCGTCACAGCTACCTATGCGGCAGCCGTTCTTTTCCGTATCTCGGAGGACAAGAGCTCTGACTACAGGAAGCGCGTGTCTGTGGAGCTCACCCACTCACTCTTCAAACATGACCCCGTTGCCTGGGAGATGGTAAGGCCACAGTCTCGGCCTCTGGCGCCCCCTACAGTCTAGGAGGGATCAGTACAGGTTGTTTAGCTATCGTAAGGGCTTGACTGGCTCATTACAACAATGCGATTTAATTCAATATGTCCCTGCTTCAGGAGAGAACTGTAGCATAGACCTACTACCCAGAAATCAATCTGCATGTTCACTTGTCCGTATCCTGTCATCTCCACTGGAGGACACAGCTAACGCCATGCAGTTGTTTGTATGTGATTTCTAAGCCGGCACGCATATGTGCCCTCCGAGCCCAGTGTCCCTGACCGTCGCAGTCTCTCAAAGCCCATTGGTCAATTACAGCCAGCCAGGCTCCCGCCCATTGGATTAGTCAGACCCGACCCAGGTGTTAATCAATCAAATCGAGCCGGGCTTGGCGCCGTCTCACAGCTTTAGCTTTCATCAGGTTGTGCAGCACCGGCAGAGACTGCAGCCTGGTCTCTTCACACAATGTGCATTGGGATGGGAGAGATTTACCGTCTGTTTGTTGTTGTTGTTGTTCTGCAAGGTAACAAACAACAAACATGAGGAGTTTCGGGAACAACGGAACAGATTGAACGTTTTCTCTCTCCCTCGCTTTCACTCTCTCTCCATCTCCTCCTCTCTCCCTCTCCTCTCTCTCTAGGCCCACAATGCTGTACCCATGGAAGCTGCGTACCTGACGGATGGTGAGTGAGGTCCAGTCCTGCACATTTCCAGTTTGTTTGTGAAAGATCTGGTTCAGGCTGGTTTTTGGCTCTCTCGTTGGGCCTCTAGCATATCACTGGTCTCGTCACAGACGTCCCCGGGAGTTTACGATCGAGCTGATGATCCCCAGTGTCTCTGGCAAAAACACGTCTCGGAGGGAGATGTGATATTTCACGAGTGACAGCAGCACTCCTGGCAGGCAGAAATCTGTAAAGCTTTATTTAGACATACAGTACAAGTACAGTGCCGTGGTGTTGATAATGCCTGATGACCTTTCTAAGAATTGCACCTCAGAAACAGCTGCACCCTGTCAGACCATTTTGTACAGTGCCAGAGCAGAATAAAAAAGAAAAGACACACATAAAATATTATTTAATTCACACAACTAAATGGTCAGGCAGTGTTTTAAAACGGGGTGGTTTGCACCCTGGCAGCCGACTGGCAGGATGCACTAAGGCAGATTATTTGATGGCTAGCTCAGGTTGCCTAGCGATGGATTTTGGTCTGCTTCAGACACAGCCCTTTTTTTTTTACAGACAAAGGAAATGTTGTTAGAGTGGCGGTTTGAAAACATCCTCACAATTTCCTGCCAGCATTTCAAAAGCCCCAGTGGGTTCTTAAGGATATACATCTATGCAGTTATTGAAGCGCTTCCAGTGCGCCACAGTACATGTGTCCGATAAGGGTATTAAAGAGCAATAAACAAATTCTCTTTTTTATTTGACGGTGGCACAGGAGTAAAAATTCATTCATGTCTTGTTTTCCCCCAAAATGTGTTTCACTGTAGTTAGTGTCCAAGAAATGCAACTGTTCTTTTACCAATAACATCTTTTCCTGTCTAGTCCTGTTCTGGGCCGCTAGCGACCTTTTGTTGCCTAACATTTTAACGCTATGATGTCCTATTCATAACTAATGCCCCGATCCACCGCAGGATTTCTAAGTACCCTAGACCAGCCGATAAAGAAACAAAATTATTTTTTATTTAGTGATGAAACTCAAAAACGTTCCTTTTTATGTTCCTGGGAGGGGCCACTGGATTTGGAGCCCCAAGTGGAAACGCCTCTACTGCGCGTGTGTCTGCCGGAACTGGAACATGACTAGAATATCGCTCTCCCACGAATCCTGAAAACTCATGGGATTCACTTCCCTGTGGGTGTCTGTTGTACTCAGTCTGATAATACTACTAAACATTAGTGACCCGAACACAGCAGAGAGACCGGGCCAACCGGTGGGCCAACCGGCAAACCGAAGGACACAGGTAGAGAAAAGGGGGCGCGCACACACACACACTCACGAGTCCTCTTTATTTGGATTAAGTGCAACCTGATTGGTTTCCTGTCAGTAATTTGTGAAATCAACATGCCAGCCATGTCATGGCAAAACCTGTCTTCACCATGCTAGTCCGGCACACTTAGAGAAACAAACACTCAGACACTCACTCGAACGTGATGACAAACTACTTTGCAAAATACTTCAGTCTCTCTCATCCTCCTGTTTGGCTTTTGCAGAACCTAACGACGTTGGTTATTCAGTGACAATAGTCTCAATCCGGACGATTTTCCCACCAGGAAACTGAACGTGGAAACGCCACGTCAGGGTTTTGTTGTAACGCTCGCTTAACGTCAGGCACAACCCAGGAGCATCAGCGGGGGGTAGAGGCTGGAGGAAAGCTAGAGGCACGTGTCCACAGGAGGTGTCTACAGGAGGTGTCCACAGGAGGTGTCTACAGGAGGTGTTCACAGGAGTCACAGTCTAAGTCCTCCGGTCCTACGTTCTCTGGCCTTGGCTTCCTGGCCACACTGCGGTGTTCTGACGCGTGCGTGTGTGTGTGGTATCAGAGAGGCAGTCTGGGTGTAGGGAGGTGCTGTCGGCTGTCAGAGGGGGGTGACATTGGATTTGCAGAGGTCTTCATCAACTCGCCCCGGTCACATTTCCACGTCATTCACATTTCCATTTACTGCCCATCTATCATCATCGTCGTGTTGTGCATCACTTGTTCGTCCTTCCACACACACACACACACACAGCCAAGTTGAGATGCACCCTTTCTCTCCTTTCAGTGACTGCGAAACACTTTCTCTATGGAAAACACTGACCCCCTTTTCCAACTTCCCCCTCTCTCTCCCACAACCCCCACCCCTCTCTCTCCCACAACCCCCCTCTCTCTTCCACAACCCCCCTTCCCCCACGGTTGTCTCTGCTGAGCCTGTTATCTGTAGTGCCCATGGCTCTGTCACTACTTTGTCTTTTTGCAGTTATCCAGCATTTTTCTCCAGATAATCTTGGGTCTCTGTTATCATGTGTCCTAGTTGTGACTCCACTGTCCTGTTCCTTCAGGCATCCATATTATTTCTTTCCCAGCCCCCCTTCCCATCGTGCGTGCGTGCGTGCGTGTGCGTGCGTGCGCGCGTGTGCGTGTGTGTGCGTGGAGGAAACAACACATTAGTGTTGAGGGTGTGAAAACACATTAATGGAAGGGAATCTAGGTTGAATGAAGGTGAAGAGACTAATGTAATTTCTGCTGTTTAAAGTCTTTCTGTCATCACACCATATCACTCTCTCTCCCTCTCTCCTCTTCCTCTCCCTCCCTCTCTTCCTCTCTCCATCTCTCTCGTCCTCTCTCGTCCTCTCTGCCCCTCCCTCTCTCTCTCTCTCTCTCTCGTCCTCTCAGAGCTGGATGGGACCTACCCACCCTATGGCTACTCTGACCTGGCCATGGATGGCATGCCATTGGAGGCAGAGATGCATGAGCAGTACATGCCTGAGATGACCTACGACCCCCGACAGACCTACCCTGAGCCCCTTTAACAGACAGGGCTAGGTCAGTAATGTAGACACACACACACGGTTGCGTACCTCTAATGAACCTGCTCAGTGCTGAACACCTTGTAGCACGCACACACACACACACACACACACACACACCCCTACTGGCTCAGAATACCTGTAGAACACAGGTAGCTCTGTAGTTACATAATAGGAAGTGACAGGACACACCCTGATACATTGACATGGCATTAATGGACTGTATGGAACATGGATGTCATTTAAACGACTGCCTCTTCCAATGCAGGCGCAAAATGGTGTTAGAGAAATTGACATGAAGACAACAATGCGATGGCTGGATGAGGATCTCCTCACAACGGGAAACTCACATTTCATGGGGAGTTTACGGGCAATCAGAGACTGTTATTAAAAAACAAACAGGAAAACAGAAAAACAGAAAAAAATGAATTCAGTGTTTGTCAAAATTGAAGAGTTGCTTTGTTAGAGTTTATGTGGAGTGGAACTGAGCTCAAACTTTTAGATGCTGTGTTGGTTTTAGACATTTCCTTGCATAGTTGCATTACACTTTTCAGTATTTTCTTTTCTTTAAGTGTAGCCTCTGTTCTGCATGGCGCTATGCGCAGCTACAACAATAACTGGTGCCACTGAGCTCAGATGATCACAGGTCCTGGTGTTATGAAAAACAATGGTGCCTGTGCTGCCAATTAACCCAGTCCATTACCCAGACTGCAGTTGGGTATGAGAGTCAACAAGAACTCTCCTCTGAGGGTGTGGACTCAATGAGATCCCTCCCCTGAAGGTGTGTCCACAACAAGAACCCCCTCCCCTGAAGGTGTGTCCACAACAAGAACCCGCTCCCCTGAGGGTGTGTCCACAACAAGAACCCGCTCCCCTGAGGGTGTGTCCACAACAAGAACCCGCTCCCCTGAGGGTGTGTCCACAACAAGAACCCGCTACCCTGAGGGTGTGTCCACAACAAGAACCCGCTACCCTGAGGGTGTGTCCACAACAAGAACCCGCTCCCCTGAGGGTGTGTCCACAACATGAACCAGCTACCCTGAGGGTGTGTCCACAACAAGAACCCGCTCCCTGAGGTTCGAGGCCACGACCAATCCCCCCCAGTGCAGTAGTGGACAACCCAAGCACACTTAACTCTCGGCTGGTGTTGTTGGTGTTCTTCTGGTCCTGTAGACCAGTCTTGTTCGCAAAGAGTTGCAAATACTCTACCTTCACAGAATATACATGTACGTCAAGGACTCGAATAGATTTTGCTTCTACATTATACGTGTGTACAATGTAAAACGTCATGCCGGGCTTGTCCCTTCTAACTGCTACTACAACTGACATTTCCACCGTGGCCGCATTGTTCTGAAATATATTTTTTTTTAACGTGTCTTTTCGGGCAGGGTGGGGGGGCTGTCTTTCTGAGGGAAGAGGCAGAGGGTTTATGCCAAAGAGATTTATTTTACGACAATGATAATCATGTAACTTTTCCGTTGTTTTCTATTTTGATCGTGGGAATTGTGTGGTGGGGGGGGTGGCGTTATCGTATGTTGTAGTTTGCAGTGTGTGCTATATGCCGACCCCACCGCACGTTCCTGCTAAACGAGAGGGAAGACAGAGAACCGAGGGATGAAAGAATGATATAGTGGTTAAGAGATGAGTGCGCCACATGAATTGAGGGATATTAACTCTATGAATATGCATTTTTACAGAACATTTTTAGTTTGAAGCTTTTTTCAAATAAAACAAACTATATTAACTCGCTTGTCTCTCTGCTGCATGCGATGGCTAGTTGGGTTTTATTTTAAAACCAGAGGTCTCTTTTACTACTTTCACTCACTGTCATGGCAGGTCATCAGAGTCCACTCCAAATCCCTTCAGGCAGCTGGGGTGAAGAATCCAAAGCTAATTCTGTCCAACAGCTCCCCCGTGAGTTCCCAGCAAGCGGGTTAGGTTCTAGCTGCTGGACTTGTGAGACAGTATATTTGGGTTCCACCGAGTCACTAAAAATCTTATTCTCTGAGCATGTGACACGACACTGGTTGATCTCGCCCGCAGCTCATAGTGGCACCACTGCATTGGATTTGTGTTATTGCAACACTGTCACCGCACCACTATTTTGGCCATCACACATCAGGAGCGAGGCAAATTAAAGCCACGACAGTACAACATATTTTGCATTTCCTTCATAAGCAAACCTGTAAAGCCCTAACACACCTTTTCCATTGTTGATGAGTAGCCAAGTTAAGGCCGATTATTTTTCACCTCAGACAAACTGCTAGGTGCTGTGCTAGTGCATTTTACCCAGCTGTCTTGTGATATTCGGTAGCCTATGTCAATGTGTAGGTCAAGGAACAACCGTGAATGGTCAAGCCAAACGTTTTGCTGTAGAAATCGACCTTTAAGTGAATCAAATGAACTCGGCAAATTATTTAACTTCGTTTGTTTTGTTAATTTGTTTCGCTCTTGATGTGTAATGGGCTTTATACAGACGGCTGTTTCACAGACCACTGTTTCACAGACCACTGTTTCACGGACCGCTGCACCATTGCCACTGCACCAATTGTTACACTGACCACTGGGACACAGACCACAGTCACTGTCAACCACTGGTAAATGAAACAGTTCTATAGCAGGAAGGAACCCAGGATTACAAACCCACCTATCTGTTTGACAACAGCAATAGATTTCTTCAAATTTATTAAAAACAATCCAGCCCAATTCTCATTAATTGAAACTTCTAAGAATGTAGCTGATGAACCCCATGCCAATACCACCAACTAGCCTCAAGCTTCATGATCTGAAATAATTACCACCTAGCCACTTATATAAATGCTTTTGGTATATAATACATCATGATATAAATTTTTTTTAGAGATTTGAATGCTTATGAATTACATGCTTGGTATAAATATTTAATTTTTTATATAGGTCGTTTCTCTAGGATTTCAGAGATACATGGTAGATATTATTGGATATTGGATGATACTCTGTGAGATATGTTGGATCCCACGATTTAAAAATGAGGATAACTTGCAATCCCATGTCAGATTTATAAGATCAATAACCGTTTTTATTGCACATTTGCTGATTATATAGACGTGTGAAGGTCAATAGAAGATCAGACTTATATTACCAGTGGCACCAGGACCCTCTACTGTTAACGATTATTACCTACTTGATCCAAGATTTATTTTCCAATAGAATAGTCCTACTGCCACCTAGAGGTGGTTGAGCAAGATGCCTGTGTCATTTTCATCACTCACAACCACCTCCTTCGACGTTTGAAAAGCCAGAAACTGTGATGCAGCAGATACAGCACATCCCAGAATATGAAGTAATTACTAGTAAATGGTAATAACCAGTAACAACGTTAGTGTCAACGTTCCCCTATAATAACTCCCTATATATATAATATATATATATATATATCAACAGTATTGAAGCTGCGAGAGACACTAGACGTGCAGCTCCTCATCTGACAATGCATTCAATAACTGGATGAAATAAACGAAGAGGGTCGTACTACAACAATCCAGCAGTATGGTCGAAATCAAAGCTTGCGAACAACTTACAGAAACACTAACTACAACCCTTCCTCCATTTTGATGATGATGGTACTGCAGCATCCATGGGCAGGGGTACATTTCCGGGTTAAAACACTGGTTGAACACATTACTCACTGCTTCACACCAAAACGCTGCAGCAACTGAAGGGGACGTGTGCTCGCATGCAAGTGAAATGTCAATGGCCAGCTGTATACGTAAACACACTGAAGATGAAGGCAATGAGAGCTTCTTACCAACTCAAGTAAGTTGCATATGCATGCACTATATATACAATAGCAGGGCGCTAGACTAATTTAAGAGCACTTGCCATGGTTACCAACTCTGGCAGGCTAACCCAGCTAGCTAACAGTAGTCTAGCAAACATTATGGTAGCCGTTATGCTATAGATATAGGTATATAATACATATGGCATCTAACTAGTATTGCAGGATTAAACCCAGATTACCTACTGTTTAACAGCAATGCACCCCATTAGAGAAGGGTTACGGCAATTGTTACAAGTTAATTGTATGTTAATTGGTTGGGTAATTTATGTTGCAAATCCCACTCGCTATTAATGCAAGCGAACGTAAATCCTCATCTTGCTATATGCTACTGCTGCTGATAGCTAAAGAAGTAACATTAGAAAATCAACGTTAGATATTATAACTAACGTTTATATTCGGAGATTATGTTCAGATGGCCGATTTTGGCCGGGCTAAAAATATCCTAAAACGTTACATTAGCGGGCTGTGTTGTTTTATTACTCAGGTGGTTTTAAGGTACTCGGTGATGGCTAATTTGGCTACATTCAAACGCATTACCTGACCTAGGTGAGCTAGTTAGCGGTCCGCTAGCATACTTATTACTAGCTAGATATGCTAGCGGAGTGTCAATACGTCATCAATAACAATGTCACATGTAAACCCATGCCAGACAGCGGTTTAGTTAATATTGACTAGATTAGATATTATATATTTCGTCTAAAGGCAACCACTTGTCTTGGAGATGATTAATAAAAACAACACTGCTCTGCATCACGAGATTACTCTGAATTGGGGGTTTCTGTCTTGTAATGGCAGGAGGTGACTGCGTTTATGTGTATCTGAACAAAATCTGTTGAGAGCGTCAGAATGCCGACTCCACCCCCTCCACCTCCACCCCCCACCTTCAGCCAGGTAAGACCAAATTACTTGTGTATAGCGTGTTATGGGAAAATTATGTAGATCAGGTCAGACAGTTCTGTCTCTATAATCCAAAATTAAATCTGGTCCCTTTTAATATGGTGAATAAGTGGGTTTATAATATGTGTGGTCTGTTTTCATGAAGTTGTTTTGCTGGATTTCCTTTTTTCACTGGGGAAGAGAGCGCACACTACTGGAATAGAAAGTGAGCTTTCTCTTCCGGTGGTCTGTGATGCGTGCTGTATTCTCCCTTCCAAGCCAACCCCGACAGTCCCAATTGGCACACTCATTTCCTTTATAGGGTACGACCTTTGACCTGTGTCCACCGGGTTATGTTGAAAGTAGTGCACTGTTATAAAGTGTGTGTGTGTGTGTGTGTGTGTGTGTGTGTGTCTGCCTGGTTTATTCAAACGATTAACGATGCAGTGCTGCTTGCTCCAGTGTTCATTCTCTAATTCCTTACACATGAAGCAACTTGCATAATGAGCAGTGGATATCTGGATCTCTGCAGACTTCAGTGATGCATATTGCTATGAATTTATAAAATGGACACATCTATGTTATTCTAAAATAAATGCTACGGTTGCGGTATTGACTCAATGTGGCCTAACCCACTCGAGAAAAAGATACAATGTTCTTATTTAATTTAATTGTGAAGTAGTTCTATTTAAACACATACATCACATTCTACTTCACCACAGGCGGTGCGTCGACTGTGACAAGGGCTTCTGCCGGCTGTTCCTTGTCTGGCTGTGTTCTCTGTGGTGACAGACTGTGTGCTAAGCTGACTTTCCCAACAGGCCAACACCACCCCACCCAAGCTGAATCGAGATGAGGCCAAGGGCAGAGGGGCACTGCTCACGGACATTCACAAAGGGGCCAGGCTAAAGAAGGTTGGCGTGGTCAACGACCGGAGTGCACCGATCATAGAGAGTAAGGCCATCTATCTCCCCAGTACCGCCGTGATGTGTTGCTAACCTGTGTAATATGGGGTAATGTCAGCCACTGTTAGCTCCCGCTAGCTAGTTGCGTGACAGTGGAGGCTGCTATCTCTACTAGTTCCTTTTGTCTGGTGTTTCGTGCGTCTCGAGAGACAAATCTTTGGTTTCTTTTGCTGCAGGGCCATTGATGTGGGTTTTTAGCATAGCTGTGTTTCCTACCATCTTGGTGTCCCTACCAAATAACTCCGAGTGGTATGTCAGCATTTTGAGAGGGAGATAGAAATGTAGCTGCACGTTAAAAGAACTGTTACGGCTAGCCTGGAAGACGTTGCTCCTGGATGATGTTACTATAATAACAGGTAGTAATGTTAGCATGTGTGTGGTGGATGACAGATGACTTGGTATCACTTTTATGGTTTGAGTTCTACTGACCTTCATTGATATGTCTCTACATAATTAATTGAATGCTTTTTTTGTGGCAGTTTGAGTACGCGGCCTGGCAAACACCAATGTGTAATGTTAACAGACAATAAGTCGTTGTATCAGGCCGCACACTAAGTGGTCTATGAATGTTTTATACAGTTACTCTGTATTTTCCACTGCAGGGGTTAAGTGCCAACTACAATAATGTGATGGTAAACTCTACGGTCAGAGAACAGCCAGCCTCTGCAATATAGGTGGCAAAGGGTATTGATACACATGGTTCATTGTGACGTGTGTGTGTGTAAACTTTGTTGTTGTTCTTCCCCATACAGAGTCAAAAGGTGGAGGCGGGAGAGGCGGGTCAGCGGCCATTCAGCCAATGGGAGGCCTTTTCCAGGGAGGCGTGCCTAAATTACAACCGGTTGGAGGTATGTTTTGACATGAGCTGTTCATATTGGTTTGCATGCTGGAAATTTAACAAAATGAAAAAAAAGAATGCTTTGAACCACTGACCTTTTTTTTTTTAAAGTTCAATTAAATTGTGTGTGTGTGTGTGTCTCGGGGAAAGGCAGTTAACCAAATGGTCTGATTATGAGTAAGGCGCTCTGCTAGACGGATCAGTCGAAGGAGTTTTGGGGAGATGGTGATGTCATCTGAATTGGGGCATTGATAACCGGTCGACGGCACGACTGCTTAATTGTGTCTTTCCAGCCCCGGCGCCCCCCGGTACACACTCCTCTGCCTCTGCACCTCGTCCTCTCGGACCCGCTGGTCGCCCGGAAAACACGGACGGCCCCGCCCAGCAGGGCTCCTCCCCGGAGCACTCTCGCTCCCAGAGACCCTCTCTTCCCGACCTGTCCCGCCCCCTCAGCGGAGGCAGCCCCAACAGTGGCATGAAGCACAGCTCCTCGGCTCCGCCCCCTCCACCCCCGCTCTCTCGCCGGGGCAACGCTCCCCCCGCCCCGACTCAGAAGGCGGCGCCGGCCGTGCTGCCATACAACCGGGAGAAGCCTCTGCCGCCCACGCCCGTACAGCGGGGGGCGTCTCCGGCGCCGGTCCGTGACAGTGCCCCTCCTTTGCCCGTTAAGCCGCCCCCGTCTCCCAACATCAACCGGCGGCCTCCGACATCAGGGGGCTCCGCCTCCTCTCTGGCTCCACCTCCGCCACCGTTCCGCCAGGCTATGAGCAATGGGCCCTCCAGCCCGGTGACTGAGGTCGCCCCAGAACTGCCCCAGCGACACAACTCCCTCAGCAAGAGGCCGTCGCCCGGACCCGGGAACACGCCGACCCGCGGCCCCGCCCCACCACCACCTCCTTCCCCCTCTCCGTCAGGTGGACGCCCACCGCCTCCAGCCCGCGAGCCTCCCGGGAGAGGAGCAGGTATGTTCCCACTTGTTCTCTGGCCTGTTCTTCAACCTGCTTTGGTCAGTGTTTCCCCGAGGTTCTTGTGGGTACAGTCCATTTAGCATTTTTTACTTCAATCACTTCTTGTTAAGTCTGCATATTCTAGATTTATGTGTCTGTGTCCGTGGCTAAATTTAAAATCCGCCGTTGTGCCCTTGAGCAAGTCATTCCACCCTAAAATGTTCCTGCAAATCCCCCTGGATTAGGGTGTCTACTGAAGGGCACAAATGTAAACGGTAAAATCATAGGACTTGACGCAGGCAATCATCTTAGTAAACAACGAGGCATTACGGTCCCAAACATGCCCCGTCACGATGGGCCCGAAGCATGTTTTTCTCCCCGTGTTCCTGCCAACGCTGTAACGTAATGAGGCTCTCACTGTGTTCTGATTTCACAGCCCCGCCCCCTCCTGGGTCGACTCAGCGAAACGGGGGTCGAGACGCCCCCCCTCCACCACCGCCGCCCCCCTTCAGAGGTAGCCCCTCAGAACCCCATAACCGGGGGAAACCCCCACCTCCTCCCTCCCGTACTCCTGCCGGACCTCCTCCTCCCCCCCCACCTGTCCGAAATGGGCATGCCTCCGTTCCCCGCTCCTTCGTAGGTGAGTCTTCATCAGGATCCATCGCAGTTTCCATCACTTGGTTTCCACGTCAAATTTATGTATAAAGCATATTTAAAAGGGGACCAAGGTTACGCAAAGTGCTGTACAACGACTGAATGTGTGATACAATGGATAAGAAGCACATGAAACTATTACAGGCCATTTTCAGGTCTTGAGTCATTAAATTCACTATTTTCAGATTGCGATTTGAAATGTTTGAAGAACATTATTGGCTCTGTAGAGCTAGGACAGTTGGAAACTTGGATTTGGGTATATCAACGTTTTTTTGTACATTTATTCATGTTTCTCTTTCATTTTGTAAACGTGATCTGTTTCTGCATGAAATCCTTCAGATTCTTTCTTCCCATCATGTCCTCTCTTTCCCTTCGTTGACCACGTTGATGTCCTTGAGTGCCACCCGTGTTTAACCCTTGGTCTTCCTGAAAACTCCTACTCCACAGACGACTTTGAGTCCAAGTACTCGTTCCATCCTCTTCATGACTTCCCCGCTCCGGAGGAATACCGGCACTTCACCAAAATCTACCCCAGCAAAGCTAACCGAGGTGCGGGTTCACATCCAGACACGCATTACTGTCTGAGGAATAGGTCAACTGAATTACATATTGGCTTTCTTAACCTTAAGGCCGGGGATTTGGTTTATAACCGTCCAGTGCTCCTGCTTTGATTTCGCCAATATGCACAAGACAAGTGTCTATATAAGCCAGAGGCTTCATGTCTATTCATAGACCCAATGTCATGTGCATTGCGTGCATACATACATACAGACATACATATACATACATACATACATACATACATAGCCTGGGAGAGTTGATCATATGATACAAACTCTTGACATGCCTTATAGTTACTAAATGTGCTGAACTGTTTATAATATCAGATGTTGTCAGACCTGTGGTATAAAGTGTCTTATACCATGGCTTTTAGCCAATCAGCATTCAGGGTTCAAACGACACAGTCTGTAATGTGTGTAATGCCATAGTAATATTGTGTGTGTGTCTTTTACAGTGATAATGGGAGCTCCTCCTGCGCCACCTGTCGGGAGGTGAACACTGTCACTCCATATCCCCTCTACGGCACAGGAGACCAGGGTTTCATATTCATCTCTAAACACACACACACTGTTCATATTAACACGCACCTGGATCGACACTTCGTCTCTTAAACCCCATAACCAATCACTCACATGCTCGCCCTTGAACAGCCCAGCCGGGTCCGTTGGGTTTTGGGAGGACGCTGGAATAGTTGGAACAGAACAGTCAGAACCGGCGTTGTTAGCAGAGCTTCTCACCTGATCTGAGGAGTGGGACGTGTCGGAGAAGCGCTTCAGTTGTTTTTATGGTTTCCTCCGGCCGCCTCGCTCCTTTTTCGAGTGTGAGTGGTGCCGGTTTTTCTCTGCGTGGGTGAACTTGTCTTTTTTACGTGGAGGATGACAGACTAACATATCCGGTGACAGCGTTCCCGGGCAT
Organism: Dallia pectoralis; assembly: GCA_029465975.1. Classification (NCBI taxonomy): domain Eukaryota; kingdom Metazoa; phylum Chordata; class Actinopteri; order Esociformes; family Umbridae; genus Dallia; species Dallia pectoralis. Next base: position 3,787,475 of record CM055752.1, on the reverse strand, counting down.
TTGTGGGTGGGAAACACCTTGTAGTTTTTCTCCTTACCACACAGACTATTTGTCATCGAAATGGACAGCTTTTCTCTGTCATCAGAGCGAGTAGTGTGGAAGCCGACATCACCATGACAACTGGAGAACACTGGTTATTCTATTATACCAGTGACTCTACAGTCTGGAGGTTCTAACACCAGTGACTCTACAGTCTGGAGGTTCTAACACCAGTGACTCTACAGCCTGGAGGTTCTAACACCAGTGACTCTACAGCCTGGAGGTTCTAACACCAGTGACTCTACAGCCTGGAGGTTCTAACACCAGTGACTCTACAGCCTGGAGGTTCTAACACCAGTGACTCTACAGCCTGGAGGTTCTAACACCAGTGACTCTACAGCCTGGAGGTTCTAACACCAGTGACTCTACAGCCTGGAGGTTCTAACACCAGTGACTCTACAGTCTGGAGGTTCTAACACCAGTGACTCTACAGTCTGGAGGTTCTAACACCAGTGACTCTACAGCCTGGAGGTTCTAACACCAGTGACTCTACAGCCTGGAGGTTCTAACACCAGTGACTCTACAGTTAATTTCTAATTGTGTAAATGTGATTTTCTTTTGGGGACCACTCTGATTCGGCTCCCCGGCCGATGGAGGGAATTGACATGTATTGAGTATGTGATTGCCAACGCAGAACTTTGTGCTGAAGCAAACCAGGTTGGACTGTAGTAATTAGAGGCTTTCTTCAGATGTGCCAGCGGAGAACGGACAGAACTGAACAGATAAACGTCCACATCTTCCATTATATTTCCCTTCTGCTTGGTTGTTCGCATTTCACTGGTGAGTGGTTGGAAACAAGGACTTCCTCATGCAGCTGGCACATCTGTAAATGAGACAGTAATAGTTGTTGGACGACTCTGTCCATCCATATTCCCAAAACACTAACCAGATGCACGTTGTACCCCCCAACCCCCAACCCCCAATTAGTTTGTCTTGTAAAATAATGCATGTGGGAAAGTCTGTTGGTTTTTTCCGAATTGCAAAGCACAGCAAGTTCAGACACCTTTAACGCTAGCCGGGGCGACTGAAACCGTTACTCGACAACCCTGCTAGCTTAAATTACGTACGTCTTTTAAATGCCACTGCATGGATGCTAAACCGGTCGCGTACATTTACACTAAAACTCCCGACCTAATCCCCTACTTGAAGCAATCGAAGAGTTTATTTTTTTAATTATTATTATTATTTTCTAAGTTCTCGTAATGTGTGTTTCTAAAAGGAAAAATACGTACGCTTTCGAAAAACCGCACTCGCCAAGATAAAGGCTGTGTTGATCCCTAAAGTATCCACACAAGGTGCCAACATTTGGTGTGTTTTACCGTAGCGACCAGAGATGTCGTATATTATCGATTTGGCCGAAGTCGAGTGACATTCTGGAGGATTCTCCTGTATGTTGTCTGTACATTTCAACGTCTTGTGCCAACGGTCGAATATAGCCAAGCTCATCGCAGAGACGCGAGTGACTCCACCCAATCAGTTTTCTGCCGATGGGTGTCTTCACGAAACGATCTTTGACACCCTGTTTCTGTCCAGGGTGGGCTTTCGTCAAAGGCGGTCACCTGTGATTGGTTCCTGATGTTTGTGTGACTAGTTCTAGCCGGGCCTGTGTTGCACCCACTGGCACGCTAACGTCTCCGTCTGCCTTAACTCATAGTCAGCGCTGCATCTTGTTGGCTCAGTGGGCAAATGCCCTTTTAATAACGATTGGGTGAAATTTCTGTTCCGTTTTTTAATTGGTGGCGCTGGTCTTTCCTTATTCATTGACGCAAATCCCCGTAATTAGTTATTCACAATACTGTACCTTTTATTCCTTTCGGTTCTTTGCGGATCTGCCTTAAAATCCAATTCTAATCTGACAATTCTAATCTCACTATAGGTAATAAATTAGACACAACTATTGATCTGATGATCCTATTTATAGAAGTAGGTTACAGTTGTATTTGATATGGTGTGTAGGTGAAAATCACAGTGACAAATTTAAAGAAATGGACTGTCAGAAACAAGTGTTTCTATCCATATATTTGTGTGTCCTCCTATGTCCCTCTAGATGTTCCCTTCGTGTCTCAGATGGCTGTTCTGGGAGCAGTGTGTACTCGCATTGGGAGAATTCCCTTGGTCGTGTCTTCTCTTCTCACCTGTTTGTAGTTATTTTAACCCCAGGCTAACAGTCATCCTAACATGACTCACATTCCACTCTTAACTTAATCTGCTTCTCTTCCTGTATCATCATGTTGTGTCAAGTCAATTAAAATGCCAGAGATTATAAAACATCGAAACATGTCAAAAGTTATTTACATGAAGTTGTGCCACCCTCGTTTTTATTGAAATGAGAGTAAAAAAACAGGCGCTGACAACTAGAACAAGTGTGCTTTTCCAGGCTGTGATGCGTGTGAAAGAATGAACAAACACACAGGTGTCATCAGAAGAGGCTTTATTCAAGAATGTAGTAGCTGAGGCCAGAGTAACGGGCCACTTAAGGTAACCAGGGCAGATTGGCGCCCTAAACTCTTAAGCACTTGGATCTGGGATGACGGGCGGACTAGGGGGAGGAGCTACTAAACTCCTGTCCTGGAGGTTCCTCGTTTGTCAAGTCTGGCTGGAAAACAAACCTCCGTTTGTAGTTAAAGACCAACAAAGACTAAAAAGCCTAGAGGCGTGTCAGCCTTCCAGGTGTAGACCAGCACTATAAACTAGATAGTTGTCCATGGACACGTGTTGATGAACCAAAACATTATGATGGGTATTTGGAAGCCAGGTTAAAACCTTGAACTCGTGTTTCTCAAACCATTCCTGAATTCCCGAAACATCTTGCTGAGAGGCAACTGCCATCCGGGAATACCATCGCCGTGAAGGGGTGAAACTATCTGCAACAACGTTCAGGTAGGTGACACGTGTCAAACTGATGTCCACATGAATTCCCAGACTCGGGGTTTCCCAGTAGAACATTTCCCAGAGCATCACACTACCTCCAACGGCTTGTCGTGTTCCCACAGTGCATCCTGGTGCCATCACTTCCCACAGTGCATCCTGGTGCCATCACTTCCCACAGTGCATCCTGGTGTTATCACTTCCCACAGTGCATCCTGGTGCCATCACTTCCCACATTGCATCCTGGTGCCATCACTTCCCACAGTGCATCCTGGTGTCATCACTTCCCACAGTGCATCCTGGTGCCATCACTTCCCACAGTGCATCCTGGTGCCATCACTTCCCACAGTGCATCCTGGTGTCATCACTTCCCACAGTGCATCCTGGTGCCATCACTTCCCACAGTGCATCCTGGTGCCATCACTTCCCACAGTGCATCCTGGTGTTATCACTTCCCACAGTACATCCTGGTGCCATCACTTCCCACAGTGCATCCTGGTGCCATCACTTCCCACAGTGCATCCTGGTGTCATCACTTCCCACAGTGCATCCTGGTGCCATCACTTCCCACAGTGCATCCTGGTGCCATCACTTCCCACAGTGCATCCTGGTGTTATCACTTCCCACAGTACATCCTGGTGCCATCACTTCCCACAGTGCATCCTGGTGCCATCACTTCCCACAGTGCATCCTGGTGCCATCACTACCCACAGTGCATCCTGGTGCCATCACTACCCACAGTGCATCCTGGTGCCATCACTTCCCCAGGTTAACGGTGCACACGGCCGTTCAGGTGATGTGAAAGTAAAGGTGAGTCAGACCAGGCTACCTTCCACTGTCCAACACCCTGTGGTCAGGTTGTGGTTTGTCCATCCTCAGAACACAGTCGGTAAGTAATCACCACTGCTGACTGGGAGCACCCCGTGAGGCTTGTCGTTTCAGAGATGCTCTGGCCCAGTTGTTCGACCATAACAATTTGGCCCTCGTCAAAGTCCCTCAGGTCTTTACTCCGGCCCATTTCGCCTGCATCCAACGGGTTGACTACGAAAACTGATTTGTTTGAAACATAATGTTTTGGCTCATCCGTGCCCTATATCCTTTTTATTGCAAGTTTAAATGTGTCCTGGGTCTCAGATATCCTTCATATGCCCACATGAGATATCATTTTTCACTTGTGAACACTGTTGCATGTTGGTCCGATCGTAAACTGATCTTAAGTGTAAACGTCAAGTGTCATGGCCATACCACGATGAAGGATATGTGACAAATCCCCCCGGCCTATCACGTGGCAGTATTATTACGTAGTCTCACATGTTCATGCCTCAAAATGTTGCCTTTACTCCTCCCAGATCCACCGATTTAATACAACGGTTCTGATAAAACTTGAGCCACGTCAAACGATATCTGAGTTTCAGTAGAGATGATTGTAAACACTGACTTCCATACAAAAACAAAACTCCTCACCCCGTCTCACTTAATCGGATAGTTCACCCAAATTACAAATGTACATTTGCTTCCTGAAAGCAATCAATGTTTGTGTGGTTTTGGAGACACTGATCTTGTCGCAGGAATCTTATCAAAGTCTAGGTACCAATATTAGCATCGTCTCCAAATCAATAACAATTGTGGAACTGAGTGTGAAGCTTAACTAAAGCACAACTCCAAACATTGCACTCTTGGGATGTAATACCATTTTTGGATATGATACTAACCTCATTGTCACTTGTTTATATGATCTATAATGGCTCTTGAGCATTAAGCAATTTCAGAAACTTTAGGATGAGTGGGACAAAATCTCAGTCAAATGCTAATATTAGCAACTTAATTTGGTTCAGATGCTAAAATATTTGTTTTTCAAGGAAAAACTATAGCATGGCTGGCAGTCAAACCCTGACCATAGACTGCTCACATGCTAAGCAAACAAATGTAATTTTATTTATTTGGGTATACTATCTCTTTAAGGGGAAAAAAATCAAGAAATATGCTGTACAATTTATCAATGCACCTCAACTATAGTAGCAGACTCCATTTACGTTCCATTTTTCTTCAACTATACACCCGTTCTCAGATTTACAAAACAAATCAAATATTATCCATGAGTAACCATCTCGCAACATCATACATAAAATAGAGTCTCCATATTATTTATCTATTTACACACAGATTATTTACATTACAGCTTTATCGTACAGGTGTCGCCAGACAGCCTCCAGTCGTGACCCAGGAAGTGATCCTGAGAGATTCGCTGGCGTCAACTTCACATCCCCGTTGTTAACTCTAATCACTTTTAATGGTAGAAGTAATCTATCAGAATATAAGAAACTGCACTGTAATTCCAGTGGAGAATACCAGTGTAAAATTCCAGTGGAGGATACCAGTGTAAAATTCCAGTGGAGGATACCAGTGTAAAATTCCAGTGGTGGGGATTCTTCTGCCCTGGCTATGAAATTGTCTTAGTTCAGCGTTCTGCGACAATGGCTTTGTTAAATTGCGGTACTATACAAGGAAAACATAACTATATTGAACTGAGCAAAACTGAAAATAGTATATAATCACAAACAACTCTCACTATTCCTCCTCATTGACATGTGCCCTGAGGTCAGGCAAAAGTGCTCGGGTAATACAAACATGTTGGCGTGCCGTCATCTGTACTGTACATACAGAAGGGTTTGTCCCGTGAACCTGATGCCTGAATGCGTGGGATTATTAGGGGCTGTCGATCTAACAGTTTCCTCAACCAATGAGAGAGCTGTTTTGATGCGAGGAGCCAATAAGCACCAGCACATCATAGGACTCTGAGAATTCATTCCACCAATCGGGTTTCACAGTGGCAGCTTTGGTCCAGAGGTACAAACGTATGGTTTTGTTTCATCCCAAAAGGACTAGCATAAACCAGCCAATGGGTTCATTTTCTGTTGTCTGACGTTGTCGACTCTGAGGGATGTCTCCGAGCTGTCCGGGGGTAAGTGCCCATGTTGACTGGAGAGGAAAAGGGTCAAAGGTTAAGAGGTCACAGGGTTGGATTGTCTCACGTCTTAGTTCAAACAGAAAAGGTGGGACAAGTTGGCTGTGTCTGTATAGGGGTCAAATGCCGACGAGAACAGGTCCAGCACAATAAAGCTGACCTTTAGCCTTCGGCGGCTAAGAAAAAGTTAATCCTGGTCAGGTTCAGATAGGGAGGGAAGTTTTGGTGGCAGTGCAAACTGGACGTGTATGAGAAAGCAAAAGCACGAGTTGATGTTGGGGAAAAAAAAGTTAAAACACCAATCAAAAGCTTATTATTCATCCATTCTTGTGGTTCTATCGGTTGTCCTATCAGATCCATTGTCAGCGTTTGTCCTAAATGGCTGACCAATCAGGTGGTTTAACGTAGGTCCAGGGACTTCACATTCTATTCACACAGCAACTCAAGTGAGTAATTCGCACAAAAAGAACCTTAAAGAAATTAGTTTCAATTATTTTTCTCAGCCGTTTCCAGCAGTCTGAGTATTTTACACAAAAGTGGCTTAATGACACAACAGCCAGAAGAAAGGCGGGACGAAGCGCAGAACACACTAACGTTACTAGTAAAGCAAAGTCTAAGCTGATACGTCCGATCATAATAGATGCCCCTACGATGGGGGAGTGGCAGTAGAGGAGGCGGGGCCTGGGCGTGGGTTTGATGATCTCCCTTCCCAACTCTGGATCACATGTCTTTGGGCTCCAGCTTGCAGGACATTTCAAAGAGCAGGTTCTGATTGTCGATGACCTGCAGCTGGCGAACGTAGGCCTTGGTCTGGAGGTGAGAGGGGGAAGGTTCTGCATCCAGAGCTACAAGAAAGAGAGAGAGAGAGAGAGACACAGAGATTGAGAGACAGAGAGACGAAGGGTCAGTTTATCACAACCCCAAAGGAGTCATCCAGAGAACAACAGAGAAGCTGCTGTGGTCACATGTAATACCCCAATCTTACCACACGGAGGCGCCCGACTCTCCGCCATATATCCCCATTTAGAGCACAAGCGGAGGACCACAGCAGTGTCTGCACACAACCAGCCCACACAATGCAGCAGGCAAAGTAAAACTGGTTTGATTCAGTTCTAACCAACAGTAAAACAGTCTTTCTGCCAGGCAGGCCATCAATGGCCTGAGAAAATGCCCTTTTTCATCCTGTGTCTACTGCAGTAATGTGCAGACAGAGGAAGGCTTTATCTTTTAACGCATTGTACAGGATTAAATCACCATTCAACCCTTTGCCTCAAGGACTGATTTTCTTTATACATTTTCTGAGGAGGGGGTGCATGTTTACAGTGTTTCTAAACTATGTCAACAACAACATAGCGTCACAACACAGTTGACGGGACAATCAGAGTTAAATATCTCTCCGCGTGGTCTCGCCCGCTGGGAGAAGTGAAGTGACCTGTGCTTAATGAAATGAAGTAACCATTAGCATTCAGGTGGAGAGGGAGAACAGGAAGATGAGATGGGGGGGGAGAGAGAGAGAGAGGGGGAGGGAGAGGTGCGGGTAATTAAATAGGCTCACTTCGTGATACATTACAGTCCATTAGTACAGGGACAACGTCCCATCATGACGAAGCCCTCAAAGATTTATGTGGCCATACAATACGAAACCCCTGAAACACTTCCTGTAACTACACTCTGAGAGGCGATTGGAAATTTCTGAGTGAAAAGAAACACTATTTTGCCTTGGAAACCAAGTAAACCAAGTTGCCGTTCACTGCGCAGACGTTGCGCAACGAGACCAGCGACGCGATGCAATCGAACCCACATCAACCGTTTTCCTCGCGCTCAAATTAGCCGCGGTTTTCAGCGCTGTGAGGAATTTGTCAACAGCTTGATAGCCCCGCTTTGTGGCGTCATTATACAATCCCAAATGACTACATAGGTATCATTTTTACACACTTTTATAGCTAAAAAAATTACATGAGGTGTGAGCGTTCAAGAGAAAGGTCTTGGGCCGCTGTTTTCGGACGACTCTGGTAATTCTTCCCCACCTTTAAAATGCATTAATCCACCCTGGGTTGGATCGTCTGTGGATTACCTCAAACATTCACTTTAGACAACACAGGCGGGCCCTCGTGAAACAGACCTTGATAACTACCAGTTATACAACTATAAATGATTGCTTTTTATAATATTTCCGTACATACTATACGGTGGGGCTTCCAATGGATCTGGCATACACAGGTTTGTGGTTTGTCCCCCGGATCACGATCAGTAGGCGCTCGCCACTGCTGACCGGGAACACCCCCACAAGCCTCGCTGTTTCAGAGGCACTCTGATCCGGGAATCTGGCCGGAACAATTTGGCAGTTAGGTCTTAAGTCCCTCAGGTCTTTGCTCCAGCCGTTTCTCCTGCATCTGGCCTACATAACTGTCCAGTAATAAGCGGTCGATGACGGACGAGGTTGTTCTGGTCTCCTGAGACGGTCGACCGTGTAATAACATCATCTGGATCTGTGCGAGAGACGTCAGTGTGACAGAGCGTGTCAAAACCTCACAGAAACATTACTGAATGACGAGCTTAAGCAAGTTTGGTTGTTGTTGTTGTTTGTACGTTTATAGTAGCAGCAGGACAGCAAATAATTACACTTCAGACTTTTGGAGATGGGCACCTGAGATGGGCCGTGTGGCGTGACAGAACCTCGACGAGACCATAGCTAGCTGCTCCGAGTTCTAATGGTATGCTGCGGTGATGTACGCTATGTGGAAGGCACGTCAGGTGAAATGTAATGAATGAAAGAGTTTACCGCAGGGTAAATGAGTAGTTAGCATGCAAGCGGTTTGTCAGAAAATATAATTACGCATTAGGCGTGCCAGGTGTGTGTGTGTGTGAAGTGTGTATGCGTAGTGTGTATGTGTGTGTGTGAAGTGTGTAAAGTGTGTATGTGTGTGTGTGAAGTGTGTGTGTGCACTTGTGTAATTGTGAGACTGAATGCACTGAGGGTTGAGATGTTCCTTGATGGCAGGGTGGAGCTCTGCTTCTTCCACACTAATCTACACTGCCAGATTGACAGGTGGGATGTGTGTGTGTGTGTGTGTGTGTGTCTGTTGGCATGCTTACCCAGTTGAGAGCTCCTGTACCGTCGAATGCTCCTCACCATCTCTGCAACTTTATGCTGGAAACAAATAAGACTCTCAGTACATGTGAACTAAACACGACGTCTCCTCAGTACATGTGAACTAAACACGACGTCTCCTGACTACATGTGAACTAAACACGACGTCTCCTCAGTACATGTGAATTGAGAGGTCACGGGTGGTTGCCGGGTCGACCAGGTCATTAGAACATATGTATTCCTATGGCTATTCTGTCCATTGCAGAACATATACTCACCATCTTCTCAAAGTTCACCAGCTCCCCGTGGAACGACTTACAGCTCTCATGGAGAAAGGTCAAGTCTAAAAGAGATGGGCAAAGTGAGAGAGAGACACAGAGTGAGAGAAAGAGAGAGAGAGAGAAGTTAACAGACCGTGAAGGCAGGGAACACTTATGCAATAGCATGTGGACACTGGACCTGGTGGCTGCCTCTGTCCACCAGTAGTAGAGTGAGAGAGAGTGAGAGAGAGTGAGAGAGAGAGGACCTGTGACCACTGAGTAATGTTTATACTGGTAATGCTGGTGATTGTGACCACTCTGTGACCACTCTGAGTAAATTTTACTGTTAAACCTGGTGATTGTGAGTGTGAGAAAGAACAAGTGAGGTGTAATGTGACCTCTTGTGACCCCTGGATTGAGATTCTCTTTGCTGCGCTTGACGTACTGAACACAGGTGCACACGTACATTCTTCTATAAACTTACACACACACACACATAGATACACAAACACACAACACATATGCCCCTTGCTCTCTCACTCCTCTTCCACCCCCACCAAACACACACAGTCCAGACAGACACACCCTGATTTTTAACACAAACACACACACACACACACACACACCATAAACACTAAAGGGGACAAAGGTTATTGTGTTGAGCGCAAGTGAACATGATTCTATCTACATTAAGCTTTCAGGTTTCATAGAGTAATAAACTACTGCTGTAACATTACAAATCACCCCCACAACATTACAGAAACTACAGCTGTAACATTATAGCCTATTTCAAAATAAAAGTGCACCTGGTCAGAGCAGTGAAACACCCTACACAAGCAACATTCATCACCTAAAACTAATTGTGATTGGTGGTGATATCTAAACCTCATTGTGATTGGTGGTGATATCTAAACCTCATTGTGATTGGTGGTGATATCTAAACCTCATTGTGATTGGTGGTTATATCTAAACCTCATTGTGATTGGTGGTTATATCTAAACCTCATTGTGGTTGGTTACTACAGGCATGGTCACGTTTAGAAAAGGTTGGAATGCATTTTGGGAATGTTTTTCAGGGCCAAGACCATTTCAATGGGGTGTTTACGTGACTGAAATGCACTTTCAATCTCAGCTTCGGTCTCAATCGCGTCGCGGCTGTGTGGGGAGTCAGAACTTAATTTAAACGGGCATTTCACCCCAGGGGACATTAAGTGCTCTGTATCATGTCTGACAGATTTCTAGGTCAGTGAGATTTGTTTCACACATTACTGGCAAGCAGAAATGTAATTTGCATACCAAACAACTCTTATGTCAGAACTTGTATTGAAGGACTAGTGAGATCATAAAAATTGATATAGTCAAATTTTCCATCACTGTGCAAAACCTCAATGATACACCGACTGTGCTGCCAGCCAGTTTGTGTGTGGTCGCGGTCGTCACTATTTAATAGAACCATTTGATGTTATTCAGTAATATTCCTATCACCAGATCGATAAATGTATCAACTGTCAACATCTTTCTACTTCCTAATAGACTACAACTCTGGTTGGACAGTACTTCCTGGTCTGGCCCAGTCGTTTCCCTCTACATGCTTTACAAACATCCTGGCAGAATGACTGGGCGCTGTTAGCTAGCTTAATCTACACAACACAAAGGCCTGTCATCATGGAGGAAGTAATCTAACTTCATACTGAACCTTGTGTGTTCTGAAATGGAGCTTCCTACTGACGATATCTGTAATGGTGAGTTGTTTATTAACACCTTTAAACTATTTGATTTTAATAAGGAGAAATTAAGTCCAAAGATTGTAAGAAAAGAGAGAGTGGAGGAGTGAGAGTCGGTAGGAGTAATGCCTCCTTAATTACCTTCCAAAATGTCCTACCTGCGATGTTTACTGAAAGAGTCTGATCATTTTATTGTTCCACGTTTCATATTTCTATTATCTTATTTGACACTGGCTTTGGCAATGTGAACAACTTCTTCATGAACCAATAAAGACTTGAAAATTGGTAATAAGAGGTAAAGAACGATAGAGAGAAAATGAGTGAGTGTGCGTGTGTGTGTGTGTGTGTGTGTCTGAGCAAAGGCTTTTAAAAATGCTTTTTTTGTGATAATTACAGACTGATGTTGTTAAGGGTTTCTTTGTTGGAGCAGTAGGTTCTGAGGTGCCTGTGTGTGTGTTTGTGTGTTTGTGTGTTTGTGTGTTGGTGTGTTTGTGTGTGTTGTGTGTGTGTGTTTGTGTGTTGGTGTGTGTGTGTGTGTGTTTGTGTGTTGGTGTGGGTGTGTGTGTTGGTGTGTGTGTTGGTGTGTGTGTTGGTGTGTTTGTGTGTGTGTTGGTGTGTGTGTGTGTGTGTTGGTGTGTGTGTGTGTGTGTGTTTGCCCAGCATGGCGACTCCTCTGTGCTCTGTATAAAGGGGTTGGGGGGGGGGGCAGAGAAGTGTTAATTAGCCCGGCCTGGCTTAAATGCTGCCTTCTAATCACACCACACGACACCACATGACTGTATGCGTTTCATTTGAGTTCTCGTAATCTTACATCTGGACAGCAGACGGGGGGGCTAGTGTGTGAGGAGGTCTAACCTTTTAGCAACAGCGGCGTGAAGGGAATCAGAGGTGGTCTGAGGCTGGCCATCAGGTCCCTGTAGGACTTGTGGTTCCTGGATGGGTCCTGGAAACACATTATCATTTAACGTAACCTGGATTTTTCTGAAGACAGTTTTAATCGTACTGTGTGCTTGTGGAGCGGGACCCTGATATAGCCGTTCCTGTGTAGACTGTGGGTCTTTGTGCTAAGCCAATTAGCATATGTAAAGCACACACACAACAGGGGCTCCCGTTCCCCAAACAGCCACTCACCGCGATGCTCTCAAACTGCTGAAACTGCTTCCTGAACTTCCCTGGGAGGCCCTGTCGTAAAACGCAAACAAATAGTCCCCAGACTTGTTAACAACACCAACAACAACAACAACAAAAGAGTGTTGTATTTCTGCCGTGTGTTTCATTACCTCCCAGGTGAGGCGCAGGCGGCTGACTGCAGGGTTGTCCAGCCCCAGAACCACAGCCAGGAAGGACAGCAGGTCCTGCTGCTGCTTGCACCTAGATGACAGGTCACATGGTTATTACAGCCGGAACAACAGTCACGATACACAGTGACAACATGCGTTACGCAGGGCGTGACTGGGTACCAGCGGGCAGGGCGTGACTGGTACCAGCGGGCAGAAGTGACTGGGTACCAGCGGGCAGAAGTGACTGGGTACCAGCGGGCAGAAGTGACTGGGTACCAGCGGGCAGAAGTGACTGGGTACCAGCGGGCAGAAGTGACTGGGTACCAGCGGGCAGAAGTGACTGGGTACCAGCGGGCAGAAGTGACTGGGTACCACCAGTGACTGGGTACCAGGAAGTGACTGGGTACCAGCGGGCAGAAGTGACTGGGTACCAGCGGGCAGAAGTGACTGGGTACCAGCGGGCAGAAGTGACTGGGTACCAGCGGGCAGAAGTGACTGGGTACCAGCGGGCAGAAGTGACTGGGTACCAGCGGGCAGAAGTGACTGGGTACCAGCGGGCAGAAGTGACTGGGTACCAGCGGGCAGAAGTGACTGGGTACCAGCGGGCAGGGCATGACTGGGTACCAGCGGGCAGGGCGTGACTGGTACCAGCGGGCAGAAGTGACTGGGTACCAGCGGGCAGAAGTGACTG